>CM054060.1:443480213-443909942 GCA_028641055.1 Alopecurus myosuroides | reverse complement strand
AGACATGCAATGTTTACACTGGGATGGGCATTCTTTGTAATACACGGGAAATAATTTTGTCATTCTAGATTGGAGGATAGAGTTTGCTAACAAGATCATTATACATGACTTGCACGTTCCCTTAGATAGGACCTCCTGAACTGTGATAACTTTCGAAGGAAAACACCGATTGAGATGAAACCAATTTTATTGGAAAGACCACTCTGAGAGCTACCCAACCTCCACTGGATATCTTGGAATGAGGAACATGGAAAATACCATGCATGGAGAGGTGTGGAACCTTTCTCAAACATGAACCAGTATCATTTTCCATATCACATCCATATCACAACCATATCACAACCATATCACAGCCTTATCAGAGCGCGTCATGTTGTAATAACTGTTAGACATGCAATGTTTACACTAGGATGGGCATTCTTTGTAATACACGGGAAATAATTTTGTCATTCTAGATTGGAGGATAGAGTTTGCTAACAAGCATTATACATGACTTGCACCTTCCCTTAGATAGGACCTCCTGAACTGTGATACCTTTCGAAGGAAAACACCGATTGAGATGAAACCAATTTTATTGGAAAGATCACTCTGAGAGCTACCCTGTAACATCCCAACTATGAAAAACAACCATTAGAATGTTTGCTCTTTGTTATTTTATGTTTTGCATCATGTCATCATAAGCATTACTTTGTTTGCATTTATTTTCCTTTGTTTTTCCATTGAATTTCAAACCAAATTCCAAATCTTTGTTTCATACTTGTCCTGTTACAATTTTCAAATGAAAATTTCAAACCAAAACATCAAATTGTTTCCAATAAACTTGAAATTTCAAACCATTTAAATTGCTTCTTTTCAATAATTTAATTAATATCAAATGCACTCAAATTCAATTAAAATACAAACAGCAACACAATTTGAAATTTTTGAAAAACAAAAGTTTGCACATTTGTGTTGTTGCAATAACTAACCTATAACAATTATCCCCAAAAATTTATACCCCCAAAAACCCCTCTATTTTCTCTCCTTTCCTTTCATTTTCTTTTCTGCAAAAAAAAAAGAGAAACAAAAAATAAAAGAGAGAGAGAAGGGGGCAGGCCAGCCCAGCCCACCAGCCCACGGCCTGCTTACCCTTTCGTCCACCTCTGTACGGCGCTCATCGACGCTGCCCATGTCGACAGTCCGAGGAGGGAACGGCCGTCAGAGCACCTCCTCCTCCTTATAATCTAGCCCCTCGAGCTCCTCAACCTAGCCCTAGACCTCCTCCTCCTTCCTCCTCGCACCGCCGCCGTTTTCCTCTCCTCCACCCCTCTGTTTTCCCTTTTGAACTTTCTGAACCCGAGGGGAGCCGCCATGGCTGTGAGTTAGCAGTGATTGTCGGGGTTGTTGTGGTCGTCGTCAGGGTTGCTGCTGCGCGGGAACGGGGCCGCCGCACCTCCATCTCCCTCCTCGCTTCATCGCAGGGGGCTGGGAAGCACCCGATCGTCGCCGCCGTCTCCTTTCTGTCGTCGTCGTCCACCTCCACCGAGCACGGGTACCTCCTCCTCCCTCTGGTTCCCCTCGGTGAGCATCACGTCCCCCTCAATCTATTCCCTCTGCATCCGTGGCACACCAGCACGCATCCCTCGCAGCGCAACACACACGAGCAGCAGCCACCGCAGCGCAGCTCGCCGCCGGCGTCCGCCCACCTCTGTCAGATTCAAGACTGAACCTTTGTTCAGTTTCGTCAGATAAGCGAAACTGAACATCAACCACCCGCGCATCTCCTCTCTGTCACCGAACGCATCCGCACCGTACTGGTTGGATCTAACGGAGCGCAGCGTTAGGGCGCGGGATCGATCCCCCGCGGCGCAGATTAAACCCAAGTTTTTTCTCCTTTGCCACGCGGGCAGGCAGGGCCCACCTGCCATAGGCAGTGGGTGCCACGCCAGATTCCATCCGCGTGCCAGCTGGGCACTGGCCCACAGGCCAGTGACCCAGGGGTTGATCTGCTGCGTGAATAGGGTTCCCAGGGGCCTCTCTGTAATTTATTTTTCGCACCTAAGCCCCTGTAACAAGTTTAACACTTTTAAATTCACAAAATAGCCCCTGAAATCTCAAATCCAAATAACTTTTGTATTTCAAATCCAAATAAAATAAATAAAATATGTTTTCTGTACCAAATTTAATTCTCTACATGTTTAAATCATTTGTTTACTGTTTTGAACATTTCAAATGTTTTCAAAATTCAAATTCAAACAACTCATTACAAATTTGGTCAAATTCATAACTAATTCAAATGTCACATATAAAATATGTTTTCCATGCAAAATTGAACCACCTTTTCAAATATAAACTTTGTTTCCTATTTTGAATAATTAAAATTGGTTAAATAATTTAAACCTTGTTTAAATCATTTAAAATTGCTAAATTCATAACTTGGTCAAATTAAATTCTTTTTGAACATATAAAATATGTTTTCAAACCAGACAAATATAATCTTTTCAAATATGAATTTTATTTAATGTTTTGAACCAATAAAAATTCAAATAATTTCATACTTGAATTAAATTCATTTAAATCTTGTTCAAACTTGTTTAATTCATAATTAATTCATTTTAAATCCATTGTCAACAAATAAAACATGTATTCCATCTAAAATTTTGTATTCTTTCCAAATATGAACTTTGTTATCTATTCTGATCAATTAAAATTGGTGAAAACAAAAAATGCTTGTGTAACTCATTTAAGAAGCCAAATTTCATAACTTAATAAATAAAATTCCAAAACTTGGTAATCAACATATCAAATTGAAGCTATTGTTGTTTTCTTATTGTTTTCATCATCCATGCATCATGCTAATCCACTTTCACATGTTGGTTATTTGTAGATCATTTAATCCAACCTTAATTCATGGGCTTTCCATATGCAATCCAAATTGCATATGGGTCCATTTAATTGTGTTACCATGTCAACTAGCTTATCTTTGATGCATCAATGAAATTGCCATGCATCATCCCATGATTGTGCATTATGCAATGTTATTGATTGTTTGTCTCTCTGCGTTGTTTGTTTGCTTCTTCTCGAATAGACGACGACGTTGAGACAGACGAGGTTTACGACACTACTTCTGAGGAGTTGGCCCAGTACCAGGCTACTGAGTTTGCAGGCAAGTATTCACTCACATGAACCATTGTGTTCTTTTCCACACTGGATATCGATACTTTCCGTTGTCTATTCTGCTAGCCTTAAGATTCGTTGCTTGTGTTCTGATCCTATCACATGTTATCCTGTAACCCTGATATAGCCTATCCTCCACACATATAACCCTGTTGCTTGTTGTCTGTGTCTTACTAGCATGCTTAGGGTTGTTTAAGCTCGAGTCTGTTGTCCGTTATTTCTGTTACCATATTTTTTATGTTCTGGGGGCTCGATGTTTAAACAACAACCTGTTAATGTTTGAGGTAATGCTAATTTGATGATAAGGCACCGGCAGGAGGCCGGGTATGGTTTTGAGGCCTGCTAGTGTCGAACTAAAGAAAAGATCTTGTCCTCTGGATCCATGTTGAGCGCGCTAACCTAATGTGGGAAGCGTGTATGGGCGCCCCCCTCAATTTGATTCGATTCGCATCTCGTCCAAATCGCCTCATTTAGTTCGGGTTTTCCATTTGCCGCATGCATATGCAGGTGCGAACCCGAGGCCAGGGTGGTAACTTTTGTAGTCGGTATTTAGGGAGACACGTTCTTAGAGTGCTATGAGGGTCCCCTTTTCTTCGTGGGGCTTGATTATCCGTGCGCTCAATTGCACGGGGTTCTTTGGGCTTGATGCGATGAAGAGTTGGGTTGTGTAGAATGCCTCGCTTGGTGGGTTTGATCCCCGTCTGGCGGGATATTCTTACGTGTACGGCCAAATTGGTGCACCCCTGCAGGGTTAAATCTTCTCGAGAAGCCGTGTTGTCCGCGGTTATGGATGACTTGGTGATAGGGCTCGCTAACAAGGATTAGACAACTTACACCTAATTAATATCAATTTGACTAGTAATAGGCATATTGTCACAACAACTTGAACCTTCACTAATCCAACTGTGTGAGTTATCCTCGGAGTGCTTCTTTGGATAAGGGGCGAGATCCAGGATGGGTTTGTTTGAGGTTAGTGGTAGTTGGTTCCGATACGCTAACTTATCTCCTTTCTATTAGCCGGAAGTTGTAGCGAGTCTCTGTAGTTGGTTACTGCAGCCCGCTGCCGCACTTTTATATCACCTATTCTTCCGTTGAACCCAAAGCATCTGTACTTGGTGTTGCCTGGTACACTTTGGTATCTTGTGCGTCTTGCTTGCCAGTACTCGTCTGTACTGACCCCTTTGGGGCTGCGTGTTCTGCAGACTATGTTTCCGAGGATCCCCACGGTGGCTACTACGTGGAGTATGACGAGGCTGCTGACGAGACTTCGTGGATGGGATCCGTTTTCCTTTCGTTTCCGGCCTATTAGGCCTATTTGGATCTTGTCTGTACTCAGATACTTTGGATGCTTCCGCTGTGATGTAATGATGAATTGTTGGGACATGTGTCCTCTGGATGATTGTATTTGCTATCTCTGCTCTAGTGAGAGCTATTTGCAACTTATTTCCATCTTTTGTGTCTTAGAGATGTGTTGTGTTATCACTTGTTAAAAAGCCGTTGACGTACCATGTGTGAATGGTATGAAGTACGTCAATGGTAGTATCCTGATTTCTAGAGGATGGTTTGCGTAGACGATGAACAGTAGGGGTTGGTTGTCACACGTATACGTGTTGGCCTACTCGTAAAAGGTGCGGGTGCAGGTAGGCCCCGTAATCCAATCATCTGCTGTTCAACGGAACTGCGAGTATCCTCTAGAAGTCCGGGTGCGACAAATGGTATCAGAGCCTGTCTACCTTTAGGATCCCTTTTACTGGTCGGAGTTGAGTCTAGAAACTATTTTGTAGCTATATAGGAAAAATGAAACGTGAGAGTAGGAATTCTGTTCTTTTATTTCTTTCCCCACCCACCCTCCCTTTTTCTTGTAAGGAAGTGCAACGTTGTTTTCTCTTCTCATCTAAACTTTCAAGTTAGGATTTCACGTATCCTGGTTTCTCTAGGATAGTTATATCTACTAGACCATAGGAATGGAGGTGGTTGTGACATGATTTATCATGTTGCCTACTCACAATTGAGAACGGAGGCGTGTAAGCCCCGGAAGTAGATCCTCTATTCCTTAAGCAGTTGATATTGATCCTTTAGAAGCCCGGATGGGTTTTCCGTAGTACCTCAGGAGTGTTTTGGTCTCGTGTTTCCCGAATGTGTCTTCGATATCCTGTTCTTCTCAAGACCCTTTCGTCCGTTGAAACCTTGTTGTTGCTTGCCACTTCAGTTCTTCTACCGGCGTCTAATCAAAGTTTCCCCGATCATCTGCAGATGGATCTCAGGTTCTACCCGCAGGTGGTTCGTATGACTCGTTGCGAGAGCACTGCCGGTTATCCGGAGATGCTGAGAGACATGGTCACTTTTCTGGGGTTCCATTGGGCACCAGAGTACCAGGTCTACGAGCAGTAGCGAGAGTTTGAGCAGACCTACTACCAGGCTATCGTCTACATTCTGTCAGATGATGGCATGAGCGTAGTTCACCGCTACGAGGCAGTGGGTTCCACAGTGGATATGGCTGTGCACCAGGCAGCTTATGTGAGTCTCACCGTCCTTCGTGATGACTACTGGGGATTTGACGATTCTATCTATCGCCACATCCCCCGTTGTTACATCACTTCGGAGGGAGATCACTTCACTCTCTACGACAGCTTGGACGTTTACGAGCATGATAGCTCCAGGCTGCACATCACCTCTCAGTTTGTGAGTCACACTAACGCAGTTACCCACACACTATCTCAGGAGTTGGCTTCAGTCAGAGAGCAGCTTTACCTTGCTTTGACTCGTCTGGCGACTTACACCACAGACTTTGTTGGAGACGAGCGCTTTGCACGTTTCGATCAGCCAGTTGGGCGTCGTCTGCCAGATGCTGGAGGTTACGAGCCGATCAGTGGTCCACTCCTTAACCTTGGTGCTGGTTACACTGGGATTCCACGCTTTGGAGCACAGGGAGTCGACGCTATGTACTTCACCACACCTAGAGTCGCTCTGAGAGCACGTCCGATCTACGTGGATCGTCGTTCCACCTACTTTCGTGGTCGTGCTCCTCACCGTACCTCTCGCCGTACTCCTAGCCGCCGTCCTGCGTGATGAGCATGGGAGTACCGATGTATACATTCTTAGCTATGTTTAGTTATCCTTTGGCATTCGAACCATTTATGGTGTTTTGGATATTCTGATGTATTTGAACATGTGATGATGTACCTGTTGGTTATCTATTCATGCGTCGGAATAATCTCTCTTTCGGTTGCCAAGTCTATCCTTTTCTATTGTTGTGCTAAAATGCATTTCCATTCAGGATGCCGCCAACAAGGAACAACACGCCTGAACCACCGCCAATCGCGGAGCTGTTGACTCAGATGACCCAAGTCATGACGCAGATGGCCCAGTTTCAGGCTAATCAGCACATCAACCAGACAGCTCCATGAGTCAGCATCAAGGACTTTCTCAGTCTGGGCCCAAGAGCTTTCGTGGCCACACGCGAGCCTCTGGACGCTGATGACTGGATCCGTGAGATAGCCAAGGCTCTGGAGATTGCACACGTAGCTAAAGAAGACAAGGTCAAGTATGCCTCCTATCTGCTGAAGGGTCAGGAAGCTTCATGGTGGGAAAACTTCCAGGCCATGAGAACTGGCATGCCAATCACGTGGGATTGTTTCAAGGAAGCCTTCCTGAAGCACCACATTCCAGATGGTCTCATGGAAAGGATGCGTGAAGAGTTTTTCTCTCTCAAGCAAGGCAAGTTGGACGTCATCGGCTATCAGAGTGAGTTCAATCGCCTCGCTCGTTACGCTGGAGATGAGGTGTCCACTGAAGCTAAAAAGATGGCAAGGTTCCGCATAGGTTTTAACCCGGAACTCAAGTATGCTCTCACCAATGTCAAGGCCAACAGCTTCGAGGATCTCGTTAACACCGCGCTCAATGAAGAAAATGGGCGCAAGGCGTTCGAGGAGTCTCGCAAGCACTCGCGTGAGGGTGGTTCCTCCTCCAACATGACCACACCTCCGCAGAAGCGCCGCATCTTGGTGCCAAATGGGGCTGTCACTCGGGCTCCATATGCCCAAGCTTCTCCAGGCTTCGCTCCCCGCCCACCCAACCCTGTTCAGATGCATGATCCAAGGGCTTCAATGGGGCAGCCAAGGCCAGGGCCTCCTCGTGTCGTCACTTGCTACAAGTGCAAGCAGACGGGACACTACGCTGACAAGTGCACGCAGAGGCAGCTACCTCCACCACCACCTCATCCTAACACCAACCAGGCAATGGTGCGCGCTCCCCCGCCTAAGGCCTTCAACTACAACAACAGGCCTGTCGGGAGGACCGCAAGGGTGAATCATGTCAAGATCGACAAAGCAGAGGAAGCTCCTGACGTCGTTCTCGGTACATTCCCCATAAACTTTATTCCAGCTAAAGTGTTGTTTGATACCGGACCATCACATTCTTTTGTGTCAAAGACTTTTTCCGCAACAAACAACATAATTGTGGTTCCACTAAGCAATCAAATCACTGTTCACTCCCCGGGATCACAAATGTTGACTTCCAAGATAAGTAAGGACAATCAAATCCTAATTGGAGGCCGCATATTCCTTGCTTCTCTCATGTTGCTGGGAAATTCTGACATTGATGTCATTCTTGGTATGGATTGGCTGAAGGCTAATAAAGCAAAAATTGACTGTGCTCAAAAGTCAATAACTCTGTTCCACCCTTCTGGCCAGATAGTCTATTCTCCAAATGAATCAAGTTCCATTCAGCTATGCACCCTCAATGCAAAACCTCTACCTTCACTTGAAAATGTTCCGGTGGTTTGCGAATTCCCTGACGTCTTTCCAGAAGAGTTGCCAGGAATGACTCCGGACAGAGAAGTTGAGTTCGTGATCGAGCTTGAACCAGGTACTGCTCCAATCTCTAAGCATCCTTACAAGATAGGAACTCCCGAGCTGAAGTTGTTGAAGGAACAAATTGATATGTACATGGAGAAAGGTTACATTCAACCTAGTTCCTCGGCTGGGGGTTTCCCAACTCAGTTCGTTGTGAAGAAGTATCACACAAAGAGACTCGTGGTTGACTATCGTCCTCTTAACGAGAAAACCATAAAAAACAAGTATCCAATTCCTCGTATCGATGATCTTTTTGATCAACTTGTTGGAGCCTCAATATTCTCCAAGTTGGACTTGAGAATGGGTTACCATCAAATAAAGATCAGAAAAGAGGATATCCCAAAGACATCCTTCACCACTCGCTACGGTCTATATGAATTCACCGTCATGTCCTTTGGTCTCACCAATGCACCGGCGACCTTCTCTCGACTCATGAATTCTGTTTTCCATGAATACCTCGACCAGTTCGTTGTGGTATATCTTGATGACATTCTTGTCTGCTCAAAATCCGAGGAAGAGCATGAAGAACATCTTCGTCTAACTCTCATGAAACTTCGCGAGCATCGTCTATATGCCAAGTTCTCCAAATGTGAGTTCTGGATTTCAGAAGTTGCTTACCTTGGTTGTCGCACCCTGACTTCTAAAGGATACTCACCGGGCCGAACTGAATAGTAGATGAATGGATTACGGGGCTTATCTGCTCCCGCATCCTCTTACGAGTAGGCCAGCACTTATGTGCGACAACCAAACTCTACTATCCATCGTCGATGTAAACTATCCCATAGAACTCAAGCTACTACCATTGACGTACTTCATACCATACACACATGGTACGTCAACGGCGTTGAACAAAATGATAACACAACATATCTCTAAGACACAAAAGAGTGAAATCAGTTGCAACTGGCTCTCACTAGAGCAGAGAATAGCAAATACAATCATCCAGAGGACACATGTCCCAACATAACATCATTACATCTCAGCAGAAGCATTCAAAGGGTCTGAGTACAGACAAATCCAAATAGGCTTAAGAAGCCGGGAAAATGAAAGAAACACGGAGCCCATCCACGTAGTCTCGGATCCTGCCCGGGTCCGCTATCTACTCGTCAGCAGCCTCATCAAACTCCACGTAGTAGCCGTCACTGGGATCCTCGTAAGCGTAGTCTGCGGAAACCACAGCCCCAAAGGGGTCAGTACAACAACGTACCGGCAAGCAAGACTCACAGTTCACCAAAGTGTAACCCGTCAACACCAAGCACAGATGCCTTGGGTTCAACGGAAGAAAGGGGATATAAAAGATGCTGCAACTGGCTGCGCTAACCAACTACAGAAACACTACAACTTCCGGCTAACAGAAAGGAGATAAGATGGCGTATAGTAACCAACTGAAAGATAACCTCAAACAAACCCATCCTGGATCTCGCCCCTTATCCAAAGAAGCAATCCGAGGATAACTCACACAGTTGGATTAATGAGTAATGGATCAAGTTGTTGTGTCAATAAGTCTATTACTAGTCAAATTATCATTAGTTAGGTGTAAGTTGTTCTGAGTACTTGTTAGCCAGTACTTTCACCAAGTCAACCATAACCGCGGAAAACACGGCTTCTCGAGAAGATTTATCCCTGCAGGGGTGCACCAATTTGGCCGTACACGTAAGAATAACCCGCCAGATGGGATGCCTCCCACCAGGCGGGGCACTCAACACAACTCAACTCTTCTTCGCATCAAGCACAAAGCACCTTGGGCGCACGGCTAATCGAGCCCCGAAGAAAAGGGACCCTCATAGCACTCTAAGAACGTGTCCCCCTATATGCCGACTACAAAAGTTCCACCCTGCGCTGGGCTCGCAAAAACATGCATGCGGCAAATGGAAAACACGAACTAAATGAGGCGATTTGGACGAGATGCGAATCGAATCAAATTGAGGGGGGCGCCCATACACGCTTCCCACATGCGGGTAGTGCGCTCATCATGGATCAGTAGACAAGACCCTTTTCCTATTAGGGTCGACACTAGCAGGCCTCAAAACCACACAGGGCCTC
This sequence comes from Alopecurus myosuroides, assembly GCA_028641055.1. NCBI lineage: Eukaryota > Viridiplantae > Streptophyta > Magnoliopsida > Poales > Poaceae > Alopecurus > Alopecurus myosuroides. The sequence continues at coordinate 443,899,890 of CM054060.1, read as the reverse complement.
CTGCCGGTGCCTTATCAGCATATTATTATTAACAGGTTGATTGATTAACATCGAGCCCCCAGAACATAATGGAATAGTAGTAACAGAAAGTAACGGGTAACAGACTCGAGCAAAACAACCTAAGCATGCTAGTAAGACACTGGCTCAAACAATGGGGTTGTAGGAGTGGAGGTGAGGCAATATCAGGGTTAAGGGATTCATGTGATAGGTTCGTAACAAGAACAACTATACATAGGGCTAGAAAAATAGACAACGGAAAGTATCCGTAACCAATGTTGAAAGGAACACAGTGGTTCATGTGAGTGATAACTTGCCTGCAAACCCAGTAGCCTGGTACTGAGCTAGATCCTCAGAAGGGGTGTCGTAAGAATCGTCGGTCTCAACGTCGTCGTCTATCCGAGAAGAAGCAAACAAACAACGCAGAGAACAACAATCAATAAGATGGCATAATGCACAATCATGGGATGATGCATGTCATGTTAATGGATGCATCAGAATAAAGTACTTGACATGGTAACACAATTTAAATGGACCCATATGCAATTGAATTGCATATGGAAAGAGTCCATGAATTGAGGTGGAAACAAATGATCTACAATTAATTATCATGTGAAAGTTGTTTAGCATGATGCATGCATGATGACAACAATATTAAAACAACAATAGATGCAAGTGGAAATGAAATTTAACAAGTTGGAAAATTATTTATTAAGTTTGGAAATTTTCGGTTACTTAAAGGTGTCACACAAGCATTTGTTGTTTTCATCAAGTTAAAGTGTTCAAAACAAGTAACAAAATTCATATTTGAAAAGAACACACAATTTTAGGTGGATTACATGTTTCAAATATTGAAAAAGGAATTAGGATGAATTTATTATGGAATAAACAAGATTAAACAAGTTTTAAATGAATTTAAAACAAGTTTGAATTTTATTTGTTCAAAACATAAGTTCAAATTCACATTTGAAAAGTTTATACTTTTCTAATTTGAAAACATATTTTGCATGTTCAAAAATAATTTAATTTGAGCAAGTATGATTTTAGCAATTTTAAATTATTTAAACAAGGTATAAATTATTTAAGCAATTTTAATTATTCAAATCATGAAACAAAATTTATATTTGAATAGGTGGTTTGAAATAGCATGGAAAACATATTTTATTTATGTTATTTGGATTTAGTATGAATTAGTTATGGATTTTATCAAATTACAATTGAATTGTTTGAATTTGAAATTTGATTGCATTTGGAAAATTCAAAACAGAAAACAAATGTTACCAATAGGTAGATAATTGAATTTGGGGCAGTGCACATATTTTATTTTTGTTATTTGGAATTATAAAATAAAAGTTATTAGCTTTTTAGTTTTAGGGACCAATCTGCAATTTAGCAAGGACTTGTTTTAAAACAGAAAAGCTTGAAAACTTTTTATACAGCGCAACCATCTACCCAGGGCACTGCCACTGGGCCCTGGGCCAGCGTGGCATGCTCGCGTGGCAACGATGGCACACAGCGGCTGACAGGGGGGCCACCCTGTCAGCGCACCATGCAAAATGGTGGGATAAAATCCCGCGGAGCCAGGACTCGATCCCTGGCCCTCGCGCTCGCTTGCACGCGCTGTAACCAGTGCGGTACTCGTTTCAGTTCTGTCAGTATAGCGCGCGTAGACAGGTTATCGTTCAGTTCCGAGTTTAACTGAACTTTGCGCGCGCGACTGAACCTGACAGCAGAACGACGGCGAACGGCGGCGTGCTGTGGTTGTGATGCTCTGCTGCTGTGCTGGGGGTGTGCTGTGTTGTGCGTTGGTGCTCGCGCAAGCGGAGAGGGGGAGATGGAAGCACGGTGAGCTCACCGGCGATGTAGTCGCTGCAGAGGCTCGAGGTTGCGCGGCTGCCGGCGACGTCGAGGACTGCGGCGTCGATCCGGGCAGCAGATGGCGTCGGGGAAGTGTCGTCGGGGAAGAGGGAGACACGCTGGTACGGTTCCCGTGGCTAGCTAGGGTGGAGGAGGTGCATGCGAGCTGGCGTCTGCTGACGCCAGCAGTACGGAGATAGAAGAAAGGGCCAGCAGGCCGTGCGCGCGTGGTTGCTGGGGTGGTGGGCTGGGCTTGGCCCAGCCTGCTGTTCCCCAGCCGTTTTTCTTTTTAAAAATTTTGTTCTGTTTAATTTTTTTTTGCAGCAAAAGAAATTGGAAGAAAAAGATAGGTTTTTGAGTTGAAAAAATTTAGGGAAAATTCTTGTGAGTTAATTAGGTCAACATCCACCATTTGACAACTTTGGTTTTTCAAATGTTCAATTTTTATTTGTTGTTTGTAAATTGATTCCATTTTTAATGAATTTGATAATTAAATGATTAATATTGAAAACAACAATTTTAATAGGGTGAACCCTATTACTAATTAGATTAAAAGATTAGAATAGTTTGGTACTTTCCATGACTTGAAATTTGGTGCTGTTTGTGAATGTGATTTGAATTTTTGAATGCAAATTGGAATTAATTGATTGATTAAAAACCACCATTTTAATAGTTGAATCATTATGGAAATGATTGGAAACAAATGTTGTTTGAGTTGAACTTTTATTTGAAAAAGATTGTAACAGAGCAAGTATGAAATAAATGTTTGAATAAAGTTTGAAATTCAATTATGAAAACAAATGAAAACAGATGCAAACAAATAGAAACAAATGCAATGAGTATGATGACATGATGCAAAACTTTAATTAAACATGAAACAAACATTCTATGGGTGATTTTCATACTTGGGATGTTACATTGGTCATGTCATCTCTGCCAAGGGCATAGCCATTGATCCAGAAAAGGTTAAAGCAATTGTTGATTGGAAACCTCCAAAGACGGTGAAGCAAGTAAGAAGTTTTCTTGGCTTGGCTAGCTATTGCCGTCGTTTCGTCCAAAACTTCTCCAAGATTGCCAAACCTCTCACTGAGCTCACAAAGAAGGACAAGAAGTTCGTCTGGTCTCCACAATGTGATGAAAGTTTCAATCTCCTGAAGACTAAACTCACTTCTACACCAGTTCTGGTTGGCCCAGATCCTTCCAAACCTTTCCAAATATTCTATGACGCTTCTCTCCAAGGTCTAGGTGCAGTTCTTATGCAAGAACGCCAAGTTGTGGCTTATGCTTCACGTCAGTTGAACACACATGAGCTCAACTATCCCACTCATGTCCTAGAACTTGCAGCAGTGGTGTTTGCCCTCAAGAAATGGAGACAATACTTGTTGGGTAATCGCACTGAAATCTTTTCCGATCATAAGAGTCTGAAATACATCTTCACTCAACCAGATCTAAACCTCAGGCAAAGGAGATGGATTGAAAAGATTAAAGACTTTGATCTTACCATTTCTTACACCCCATGCAAGGCTAATGTTATGGCCGATGCTCTCAGTCGCAAGTCGTATTGCAATAATCTCATGATCATGGAAAGCCAACCTCCTCTTCATGAAGAATTCCAGAAGCTCAACCTTGGTCTTGTTCCTCAAGGCTATCTTGCAAACTTGACAGCCAGTCCAACTCTCGAGGACAAGATTCGTTCTGAACAACTTCGTGATGCTGAAATCAAGAAGATGGTAGAGCACATCAAAGAAGGCAAGGAGAAATTTAAGTCCTTCTCAATTGATGACAAGGGAACTGTGTTCTTCGAAGGACGCATTGCAGTTCCTCAAGTTCAAAGTCTCAAAGATGTCATTCTCAAGGAGGATCATGAAACTCCTCTCTCCATACACCCTAGAAGTACAAAGATGTACCAGGATCTCAAGACACTGTATTGGTGGCCTAGCATGAAACGTGAAATTGCTAAATACGTTTCTAAATGCGACGTTTGTCAACGTGTTAAGGCAGTTCATCAGAAAACAGCCGGTCTTCTCCAACCTCTGAAAATACCTGAGTGGAAGTAGGACATGATTGAAATGGACTTCGTCACTGGTTTTCCAAAGTCCAAGAGGGGCAACGATGCAATCTTCGTTGTCATTGATCGTCTCACTAAAGTAGCTCACTTCATTCCTGTCAAAGAAACAATCTCAGCTAGCCAGTTAGCAGAGCTCTACACAGCAAAGATTGTTCCTCTTCATGGTGTTCCATTGGAAATAAGCTCAGACCGTGGAAGCATATTCACTTCTCATTTCTGGAAAAGCTTTCAAGAAGCATTGGGCACCAAGCTACTGTTCAGCACAGCCTACCATCCTCAGTCTCAAGGGCAAGTCGAAAGACTCAATCAGATTCTCGAGGATATGTGTCGGGGGGTTACCCCCGAGTAGGGTAAAGACAAAGGGTAAAGGCGCCTTACAGAAGAGAGGTTCGGTCGAGTAGCCGACTACCCGGTACTCGCTACCCGGTCGACTGCTACTCGGTCTCACCTCAAGGTGACCAGAAGGAGATATCAATCAAGTTCTATCCTTTCGAGTAGAGGAGTTGGTCCGAGTACAATTGGCGGGAACAATTGGCGGGAACCTACTCGGGCCAGAAAGTCAAAGGAGCCGTTCTGACACAGGATCCCGCGTATCCTGGGTCCATACTTGGCAGCATTCGAACTACTGTTCATCTGGGACCGGCCTGCCTGACAGTGACAGCATGGAAGCAGGCCGTGGCAGGATAAGGGGGGCCTACTCTGTGCCTAGGTACAGTGATACCAGTTTGTCCCCTAGTTTTGCCCAACGACTTTCCAGATGAAGCCAAGGTTAGGAACCAAAGCTGTCAGCGGGAACCCGGAAGAAGGACGGTGTGCACACTATGTCGACACTTGTCCATGTTTGGACGTATCCGGCTGGGCACCAGGTATATAAGGTGCCCCGCCGCCTCCTGCGCGAGGCATGCTCAGATCGATCGCATACTGGGTCACGCATAAACCCTGGAACCCTAAGTTCTAGACCTAACTCTACTCGGAGAGAGGAGAGTGGCTACTCGGTAGCAATATCATTTGTACTGTGGCTACTCGGAGAAACATCATAATACATACAGAGAGGCAGGAGTAGGGGTTTTACCTCCTGACGAGGGCCCTGAACCTGGGTAGATCGTGTTGTTTGCAGTGTGTTGTTCTTACCTCACGCGGCTACTCGTCGCGTGATCCCTCCCCGGACACCTCCAGCGTACTTCGTCCCCACATCTTTAGCCATCCCATGGCATCTGCCGTGACACCACCACGACAGTTGGCGCCCACCTTGGGGCAACCAGCGGCGCTGGCTGGAGGTTCTGTTCGGACGGGATCTTCTTCAGCGGAGCGCGTGGTCTGTGGCCTTGTCCACAGATTCGGCTCCTTCGACTTCGTCACCGACAACGCCGGCTGTTTCGGCGGCATGGCCATGCCTGAGGACGGCACGGTGATCTCCTTCGGCTCTCACCTCGTCTACGTCGCCACCGTCGCCAACAGCGCGTACCCCGAGCTGGTGCATGACGCGGAGGATCCTCCCGCGGTGATTGCTGCTCGCGGAAGGCCTGCATGCAGCTCTGCGAGCTGCGCTGAGGTGATGGTGACGGGTTTGGCGGCAAACACTGGCGCAGCTGCTACTGGCGCTGCGGCCGTCGTCGAGGAGGTTGATGAACCGCCTGCTGGTGGCAGGACTCACCGGCCTTACGAGAGGGAGAACAACTTGCCGCCTTCCATCTCTACGGTCATTCCCGCATCTGCTGCGCGAGCCGGTATGCCCACTCCCACCGACATCGAGCTCCTAGCCGCTAGGGAGCAGCTCGAGCGGCAACGCCAGGAGCTGCTTGCCGAGCAGGCGGAGTTGGAGAAGATCAGGCTTGAGCTGAGTCTAGACCAGCTCGAGTACAACAAGGCTCACGGCTTCACGCCAGTCGCCAGGAGGCCTAGCAGAGTAGGCGCTACGCGACGCAACTTGGGTGTCGAGATGGCAACGGTTGCGGAGGTGCCCGCTCAGTCCGCCACCGCGAACACCTTCACAAGGCCAAGGTACAGCACACCCGCCAAGACGCTCAGAGCTGCAGAGGCCGTGGCTGCCGAGTTGCCGCGCCTAGATGGAGAGGCGCGTCTCAGGCAGCAGGAGAGGCTCAACGAGTTGGTGTTGGAGGCCGCTAGGCAGAACGAGGAGTTCCGGAAGGCCAACCCGGGAGCTGGAGCTTCGCAGGTGGTTCACTCGCACGCGGCTAGATCTAACGATCAGGCCTCGTCTCCGCATCCTAGCCGCGAGAAGAGCCGCAGCGGGCGCTCGGGTAGAGACAGGCAAATGCAGGTGTATGACCCGGCTGCTGCCGCGAAACAGGTTGCTGTGCCGCAGCAGCCCGGGCGGGAACACAACGCTGCAAGAGCAGGCTCTCAAGCCCATCAAGCTCAAAGCCGTGCCCGAGATGCCGCGCGTCCAGGTTCTTCTCGGCAACCCGCAGCTCAGCCTACTCGGCAGAGGCAGCAGCCGCGCCCAGCGGCACCAGTCGCCAACCCGGTGGAGCAGCCCGCAGCTATGCAGGTGGATAGGTATGATGATGGCTACTCGGCTATGGAGATGGCTGGCTATGATATTCATGACCGTGTTGGTGAGCGCGTGTTGGCGCCTGGAGATGCAAGGCACCAGCTGGACCGTATCAGCTTGTCGGTGCGGCTTGAGAGCACGGGTCCTCCTGGCCCCGAGTGCTTTGGCCTGCGCATCATGAACGAGCCTTCCGTGAAGGGCTTCCAGCTCACAAGAGGCACCAAGAGTTACAACGGCAGCACCAAGCCTGAAGATTGGCTCAATGACTACGTCACCGCGGTCCATATCGCGAATGGCAACAGGAGATGGGCGGTGCGCTATGTGCCGCAGATGCTAGAGGGTCCAGCTCGCACTTGGCTCAACAACTTGCCTAAGAACAGCATTAACTGCTGGCTGGACTTCTCGGATGCCTTCATCAGCAACTTCACGAGTACATACAAGAGGCCGAATAGGCCACAACAGCTATCAGCTTGCAGGCAGCGAGAAGACGAGACGGACCGCGAGTACCTTACTCGGTGGAGCACGCTGAGGAACACCTGTGAGGGTGTGAATGAAGCACAGGCCATTACCTGGTTTGCGCAGGGTTGCCGACATGGTAGCATGCTTTGGCAGAGATTGCAGAGGGAGATGCCGAACACTCTGGCGGAGAGCATCAAGATTGCGGATCAGTACGCACTCGGTGATCCTACTCAGCCACTGATGGACTCCTCTGAGCCGAGAAGAAACTTCAACAGCAGCAAGCGCAACGAGTTCCGCAACAAGCGCCGAGTAGATACTCGGTATGATCCTGAAGAGGTGAATGCAGTGAATGTTGGAGGCGGTGGTGGCCAAAGTCAGAAACCTGCTGGAGCCTACGGGCAGAACCAGAACCAGGGCCAAGGCAACAAGAAGCCATTTCGCGCCTCTCAGTCGGGTAGCGGGAACTCCGAGCAGCCGAAGAAGTTTGTCTTCGATGACATGAAGGATGGCCCATGCAGTTTTCACAGTCACCATCCCTCGAGGCCTGCTAACCACACTACTCGGCAGTGCGAGTGGTGGGATGTGATCAAGAGTGATGGCTTGCCTCCTCCTCCTCCCCTGCCAGCCGCCAATGCTACCGTTCAGCCTACTCGCGCACCCGCAACTCGGCCGCCAGTGTACCCGAGAAGAGAGAATGTGAACCAAGTGGCTTTAGGAGCCAACCAGAACTTCAACAACGAGAGATACCGCAACAACAACAACAACTATAACCGCAACAACAACAACAGAGGCAACAACAACAACTATCAGGGCAACAACAACAATGGCAACAATGGGGGCAATGGCTCCAACCAGTACCAAGAGCACCATGAGAGCTATATGATCTTCACTTCTGAGGCGGTCGACAAGCAATCACAGCACAGGCGGGCCATGGAGGTCAATGCAGTGATTCCTGCTGTTCCCCACTACATGTATTGGTGTGATCAGGAGATCAGGTGGACCCGGGCAGATCATCCCAAGGTGATGCCCAATCCGGGTACCTATGCCTTGGTGCTGGATCCTACTTTCCTGGGTCCCGAGAAGAATGTGAGGTTCAGCAAGGTGCTAATCGACAACGGCAGCAACATCAACATTGTGTACAAGGACACACTCGAGAAGCTTGGCCTGGCCGAGAACATGATGCTGCCTAGCAAGACCACCTTCCATGGCATTGTGCCCGGGATCTCGTGCAACCCGATTGGCCGAGTGTGGATTGATGTGCTATTCGGTACCCGGGAGAACTGCCGCACAGAGCGCTTGCAGTTCGAAGTGGTGGATCATCAGAGCCCCTATCATGCTCTACTCGGCAGGCCTTCTCTGAGCAAGTTCATGGCCTCTACCCATGTTGCATACTTGAAGATGAAGATCCCTGGTCCCAATGGCATCATCACCATCTCGGGAGATTACAAGAAGTCCATGGAGTGTGCCTCAGCTAGCTCCAAGCTGGCAGAGTCGATGGTGATCGAGGCCGAGAAGAAGAAGATGTACGAGGTGGTGGCCATGGCTCAGTCCGCACAAGCTGGCGCACAAGGTGTGATGAGTACCCAGCATAGTACAGCTTTCCAAGCTGCCAAGGAGACCAAGACGGTCCAAGTTGACCCCGAGTTCCCAGACCGCGTGGCCATCATTGGTTCCGGGTTGGAGGAGAAATAGGAAAGCGCGCTCATCCACTTCCTCCGTGAGAATCGGGATGTATTCGCCTGGACTAATGAAGATCTACCAGGAGTCCCGAGGGAGTTGGTTGAGCACTCTTTGCATGTGCGTCCTGACGCCAAGCCAGTGAAGCAGGCTATGCGCCGTTTCGGAGATGAGAGAAGGAAGGCCATCGGTGACCAGATCACCAAGCTGCTGATAAGTAACTTCATCATGGAAGTGCTGCATCCGGATTGGTTAGCCAACCCGGTCATGGTCGAGAAGAAAAAGGAAGATCCCAAGGCTGCTACCGCATGGCGAATGTGCGTCGACTACACCGACTTGAACAAGGCATGCCCCAAGGATCCTTTCCCGCTACCTCGCATCGATCAGGTGATCGATTCCACTGCTGGTTGTGAACTGTTGTCTTTCATAGATGCCTACTCTGGTTTCCACCAGATTGCACTCAACCCTGCTGATCAAATAAAGACTGCTTTCATTACCCCGTACGGGGCTTATTGCTATCGTGTCATGTGTTTTGGCTTGAGGAATGCGGGTGCAACCTATCAGAGATGCATGCAGAAATGCTTGCACGACCAGCTCGGCAAGAATGTGCAGGTGTACGTAGATGACATTGTCATCAAAACGAATAAAACACATACTCTGCTTGCCGACCTGGAGGAAACCTTTGCTAACCTACGCAAGTACAAAATGAAACTGAATCCGAGTAAATGCACCTTTGGTGTACCGGCTGGAAAGCTACTCGGTTTTCTGGTTTCTAGTCGGGGCATTGAAGCCAATCCTTCTAAGATAAAAGCTATTGAGAGCATGTCTTTACCGAGATCACTGAAAGATGTGCAGAAATTCACGGGGTGTCTGGCATCTCTGAGCCGTTTTCTGGGCCGAATGGGCGAGAAGGCTCTGCCTCTATATCAGCTGATGAAGAAAAGTGACAAGTTTGTCTAGACTCCGCAAGCGGATGTGGCATTCAATGAGCTGAAAGCAATGCTGGCTAGCGCTCCCGTCTTGGCTAGTCCGCTACCCAAGGAGCCTATGCTGCTGTACATTGCTGCGACTAACCGAGTAGTCAGCGTGGTGATTGTGGTGGAGCGAGAAGAAGAAGGCAAGAGTGTGCGGCGCCCAGTCTATTATCTCAGTGAAGTGATGTCCAGTTCCAAGCAAAACTATCCGCACTACCAGAAGATGACATATGGTGTGTACCTGGGCGCCAGGAAGCTGAAACACTATTTCCAGGAGCACCCCATCACTGTTGTGAGCTCTGCTCCCATCTCGGATATCATGGGTAACAAGGAGGCGAGTGGCAGAGTAGCCAAGTGGGCAATCGAGCTAGCAGCATATGCTCCAGCGTATGCTAGAAGAGAAGCAATCAAGTCTCAGGTCCTGGCGGAGTTTCTTGTGGACTGGGCCGAGATGCAGTATGAACCTCCTGCTCCAGTTTCCAACTATTGGAGGATGCATTTCGATGGCTCGAAAGTGAAGGAAGGCCTTGGTGCTGGTGTCGTGCTCACGTCACCAAAGCGAGATCAGCTCAAGTATGTGCTGCAGATTCATTTCAAGGCATCCAACAATGTAGCCGAGTACGAGGCAGTGGTACATGGTTTGCGAGTAGCAAAGGAGGTTGGCGTGCAGCGCATTATATTCTATGGCGATTCAGATCTGGTGGTGCAGCAAGTCTTAGGGACCTGGGATGCTTTGGATGCCAACATGGCATCGTATCGCTTCCTGGTGCAGTCAATGACTGGGTTCTTCGAAGGCTGTGAGTTTCAGCACATTCACCGAGCAGAGAACGAAGCAGCAGACGAGCTATCCAAGTTGGGATCTTCTCGGCAGTCCATCCCGGCAGGGATTGCCTTGGAGCATTTGAGGAAGCCATCCATCAAGCCTTCCCCCAACTCGGAATCCATCTTTGTTCCTTCTCTGCCAAGTGAAGAATCTGACCCAATGGAGATTGACTGGGAGAGTGCTGCAGGGAACCCGGGGACTGCCGTCCTCTACTCGGGGACTGCCATTCCCTACTCGGGGACTGCCACTCCGTACTCGGGGACTGCCATTCCCAACCCGGGGACTGCCACTCCGTACTCGGGGACTGCCACTCCGTACTCGGGGACTGCCACTCCTTACTCGGGGACTGCCACTCCTTACTCGGGGACTGCCACTCCGTACTCGGGGAGGTCTGGGCTGCAAAGAAGCGCTCCTGCTCCTCCTCTGCAACCGCAAGAGCCTGTCCCAATGGAACAGGACGAACCAGTGTTTCCCATACGGGAGACACCGAGTTGGGCTATGCCCATATTATCTTTTCTAAGGGACGGCACTCTACCTGAAGATGAGGTGACTGCGAGGCAGATCCAGAGAAGGTCCAAGGGCTACACCATAGTCCGAGATGTGCTGCACAAGAGAAGTGCCACCGGCGTGCTGCAACGCTGTGTGAGCCCAGAAGAAGGAGAAGAAATTCTGGTGGAGATACACCAAGGAGAATGCGGGCACCACGCCTCTTCTCGGGCATTGGTCAAGAAAGCTTTTCGGCATGGCTTCTACTGGCTCACTGCACTGCAGCAAGCTGAAGACATTGTGAGGAAGTGCAATGGCTGCTAGATGTTCGCAAGTAAGATTCACATGCCTGCTTCCGAGTTGAAGACAATTCCTATCACATGGCCGTTTGCTGTTTGGTGCTTGGATATGGTTGGCCCCTTCAAACCGGCTAAGGGCAACATGACACATATCTTGGTCATGGTGGACAAGTTCACCAAGTGGATTGAGGTGAAGCCTATTCGGAAGTGCGATGGGGTCACAGCTGTGAAGTTCGTGAAGGATGTGATCATGAGATATGGTTACCCGCACAGTATCATCACCGACAACGGCACCAACTTTGCAGAGGGGGCAATGGTGCGATTCTGCAGAGATAAGCATATCCGACTAGACGTTGCGTCAGTCGCGCACCCTGCCTCCAATGGGCAAGTTGAGAGAGCAAATGGAATGGTACTGGCAGGCATAAAGCCAAGGCTGATTGAGCCGTTGCTAAAAACACCTAGGTGTTGGCTAGAAGAGTTGCCAGCGGTGTTGTGGAGTCTAAGGACTACCCCTAACCGATCAACCGGCTACACGCCATTCTTCTTGGTATACGGGGCTGAGGCCGTGTTGCCAATAGACTTAGAGCATGACTCCCCCCGAGTAGCCCTCTACACTGAGGTGGAGGCGAGAGAAGCTCGAGAAGACGACGTTGACCTGCTTGAAGAAGCAAGAGAGCTGACTCTGTCACGTTCGGCTATCTACCAGCAAAACCTGCGGCGTTATCATAGCCGAAAGGTGAACCCAAGGGTTTTCCGAGAAGGAGACATGGTCCTTAGGCTTGTGCAACGCATAGCCGGGATGCACAAATTGTCTCCTCCATGGGAGGGGCCTTTTATCGTGAGCAAAGCACTGCACAATGATGCATACTACCTTGTAGATGTGCGTCCGTCGCAGGCGAACAGGGCAGATAAAGCTGGAGAGGAAACCAAGCGCCCCTGGAATGTAGCCCTACTTCGTCGTTTTCATTCGTAAGCAAAGATGTGTATGTACCCTCTTATCCGAGTTGAAATTCTACTCTACAATATGAAATTGTTCTCGGGGACTGCCCTCGTCCAAAATTGTTCTAAGTGTTTTTACTCGGCTTGACCCTTTGTCTACTCGGTTGCTCCACTTCAGAACTCATAAGCGCATTGAGTACTGTGTTTAAACCTATATGCCAACTCTTCGACTCTGCTGCTGTCCGAAACCCGGCTTCATGGCAAGCAAGAGAACAAGCAAAAGGTCAATGAGCACACGAAAATCGCTAAGGAAGAAAAAGTGCAGGAACCGAGTAGAGTGTTTCGTTACTTTTGTTCCCTGTTTCGTCTTCCCGGCTAAGTGGTGGGCTGCGTTACCATGACTGTTTCTAGCGGCTAAGTATTTGCAGCTCTACTCTTTGATTCTTGTGACTCGAATACCAAAAAAGCAACAAGTTGCGGGTAGAGCAGAGATGAAAAGATAGGGTGAATAAGAAATGCAACTCGGGGACTCGCATGGAAACGCAACTCGGCATTGAGCCAGTGTCGCTCAAATTGATTAATGTCGAAATAAACAGAGTGGGCATAAAAACTGTGTAGCAAGCAAAACAAAGATAGTCTATTACATCTGCTCCCGGCATCCCGGGGATCTGATAAGTGTTCGAGTAAAAAAGTATGCAGGTAAAATCAGGTGGAGGTGGCAGTGTTGTCGGTACTGGCATTGGTGGCTGCATCTTCTGTGGTGGCCCTAGCTGCCACATCTTCCTCGGCGCTGGCGTGGGTGGCATCCGCATCCGACTGGATGGTGGCGGACTCGTTCATCTCGACGTCCTGCTCGGTGGCTGCCGGGTCGGAAGTGGCCGTGGCCACCGAGATGGGCCCTGGAGCTGTAGAGGAACCGGAGGCTAGGCCGGGGGCGGGCATCGTGTCGTCAAGAGCGGCTCCTGAAGAGGTGCCGAAGTCAAGTGGGGCGGTGTCGATGTGCTCGGCCTCCTCATCGCTACTCGAGATGGATGTGCCTTTCCCTTTCCCGGCCTTGCTCCTGGGGGAATCGAAGAGGCCCTCCAAGTCGGACTCCGTGTCGTCATCTTCCTCCTCGTCCTCCTCCACTTCGGTGTCAGGCTCGGGGGGGCCGTCGATGTAGATCTCCGTCTCAGCGCACTCCGCCACTTCATACGCGATCAATTTGCGCGCGGCTACGCAGTCGGGGTATGTCTCCCACTTGGAGTTGTCGCGCTTCCCGCGGATGCGTTGCATGTTAAGATTTTCATACCAGGAGGCGATGCAAAGAAGCATCAAGTCCGCGCCTGCCCGAGCTCCAGAAGCACGCCATTTCTTCAACTCGGCCTTCACATTCTGTAGCTTGAGTGCGAGGCCCCGGATGGTAGTTGGCTCAGGATCCTCAGGCCAGAAGAGCTTGTGAAGCTCAAAGCCCACGCGCACGAGGTCTCTACCAACGCCGGATAGGCGTTCGAACTGGCCTCGCATCACCAGCATACTGTCTTCAATTTCGGCCCTGGTGTCCTCTGGCTCGCCATTCGCAGCACGTGCTGCTTGGGCCTTGGCCAGAGCGGGCACGCAGGAAGAAATAATGGCAGGAAAGATTTCTGGGAAAGCAAGTAGGAAATTCAGAATCAGAGGAGAAAAGAACCGGGTAGAGGAAGAACCGAGAAGAAATTTGACCGAGAAGTGAAGGATGCAGAGAAGAGAAAGCTTACTCTTAAGCTCGATGCGCAGCGCCTGCAGCTGGGTCTTCCAGGATTCTTCATTGGATATGTGCTTATCCTGGATCTGGCGCAGAGTATCCAACTGAGCGAAGTACCCAGCATTGGATTTCTTCAGTGTTTCGCACTCCAGCTCTAGGGCCTTGATCTTGGCTTTGAGGGTTGTCTCCGCTTTGGTCTTCTCGGCAATCACTCTGTCCTTCTCTTCACTAAGTGTAACAGCATCCTGGAGTGCTTTCTGCAGCTGGAGTTGCAGCTGCTCCATCTCCGTAGTGTGGTCCTTCACCAACTCGACAGCCTGGTCGGACAGCTGCTTCTGCACCTCTTCCGGTTTGACGCAATCTTGATGTTCTTCAACAAACAACTTATGATCTTCTGCGGAGAGACAGACAAGGTTAGCAGAGAAGCAGAGAAGAAACAGAAACAAGAATAATTCCGAGAAGACGGCTACTCACCTTCTAACTTCTTGATGGTGGCCTCGGCGTTCTCCACAAACGCACGGCACTTCTCGTGCTCCTCAGCCAAGTTCTTCAGGTTCTCTGTAGAGTAGGAAAGGTTAGCGCAAAAGAAAGCAGACGCAGGCGTAAACAAGAAACGCAGTAACCGCATAGCTAAAAGCGTACCTTTCACTTCAGCCAGCTGCTGAGTGCTGTCGTTGGCATTCTTGCTCGCAGCCTCCGCAGCTGCCTTTTCCTTCTCCAATGCAGCGATTCGCCTCCTAGCGATAGAGTGATTCCAGAGAAGCACGCGGTATAAGTTGGTCCGCTTCAGGACGCTATCCTGAGAAGCGAGAAGAAAACAAGTTAGACAGAGCAGAAAAGATTCAACCCGAGTAGGAGGCTACTCGGAGAGTATCCGCCTACTCGGCCAGAATCTCGGGGACTGGGTGATGGTAAAGAAGAATGAAGGCGAATAGAAGAGAAGAAAAATTCAACTCGGAGAAGGGCAAGCTGAGTCTTACTGCATACGCTTGCTCGATGTCCTCGGCGTTCTTGCGGTGCAGGAACATCTTGGCGGCGAGAGTGGCGGTGGCGGTGGAGACGGTCATGGGCTTGTATCCCAGATCCACTTTGTTCCAGTCAACACGCATATGGTCGATTGCGCCGAGACCAAGGCCGTGCCAGTTGTCCGTGCCAAGAACCTTGCTGTCCCATTTGGCGTCGATATAGCCAATGGTATCCAGCACCTGCTCGAGACTTCTGGATTTTATCGTTGGATCTTGGACTCCCCGAGAAGCAATAGTGACGGACTGGTTCTGGTTTGGGTCTGGGGGAGGGGAGTTCCTGGCTACGGCCTTTCGTCCCCTCAGAAGGGCAAGCTGCTTGTCCTGGGGAGAGAAGCCAATTGTGTTTTGCTGGCTAACCTTAACCATGTAATCCGGGAAGCAAGGTTGGCCAGCGGCGATGGCGGCGGCAGCGGTCGCAGTGGCAACCGGGCCGGACTCTCGAATCACCAGTGCTCCACCCGAGGCTGGCGGCGGCATTTGATTCTGATCTCTGGCCCGTTTCTTCGCCTTCTCTTTTTCGTCTCTCTGCTTCTCGGGATCTTCGAGCTTCTTTCCCTCAGCTCTCGCCTTCGCCTTCTCGGCGGCTTCCTTCTCGGCTGCCTCTTTCTCGGTCTCGGCCTTCTCGGCGGCTTTCTTCTCGGCTGCCTCTTTTTCAGCCTCGGCCTTCTCGGCAGCTTCTTTCTCGGCTGCTCTTCTGTCAACCTCATCCCTCAGGGCATCTAGGGCCTGCTGCCTGGCAGGATCAGTTGGCGGCGCCAGGGGCGCACTATCTGGTGCGCCAATCGGCTGGGCGCTACTCGGTGTGGCGCCTGACTGCACATCGCTCAGTGGGTAGACGTCCGCCATGGTGGCATCCGTGGCGGTGTCATCTTCTACCCGCTGCTCGGCAGCGGGATTAACTTGGTCTGCAGCATCTGTGGTGGGCTGCTCTTGCTCTGCGTCTGGCTGCTCGTGGGTGGCGGTGTCATGCATCTCCTGGTCCTGATCCTCCTCGACAATGCTGGCCGGAGGAGAAGGCGCTCTGTCCTGATGAGCAGCAGTGTCCCGTGCTGCTGACAACGCACGGTTCTGCTGTTCTGTTTCTACTCCTTGGATGTTGGTGGCGTCATCCTCCTCATCGTCGAGATTGATCAGAAGTACTGGTGCTTTGTTGGCTTGGTCGGGCGCAAGAACGGCATTCGCGTCCATGGCAGGGCTACCGAGAAAGAAAGAATCAGAAATTAGGAGATTGGGGAAAACAGCACAGCGCGAAAGGAGAGACGACCGAGAAGGAAAACTTACGCAGTGGTGGAAGGGAGCTTTCGCCTTAATCTCTTCGCGACTGCCTTGGTCGGTTTCTGCTTCTCGATGGGCTTCTTCTTCTTGGCTGGAGGCCCTTGGGCGTCACTGCCAGTCCGCTTGCGGGTGTTGGGGGCTGCGACGGACAGAGGTTTGACGACAAGGACCGCATCGTCCTTGTCCTCGTCATCGTCCTCGTCCTCGTTCTCGTCAGCAGCTTCATCTGCGGGTTCAAAAAGAGAAAGGAAGAAAATTAAGAACAACAAGCAAGGGATTGACGCGTCTCGCGAGCAAGCAAAGTGAGTACGTCATTACCTTCGAAGTCGTCTTCAGACCAATCGCGAAGAGACGATTCGGCCTCGCGCTTCTCCGTCGTTGGGGAGCGTTGGAGATTGATCTGATCCGCAGCATCGAAGGAGGGCACATCGTCCTCCTCACGATCGGCAGAGAAGTTGCCATCAAAGCGCTCGCAGCTTTCAATTTTCTGGCGAGTAAGGATCTGAAATACAGAGAGGGATCACAGATTAGCCGAGTATCAGGATGGAATTCTACTCGGATAGGCGTGCAGACACAAAGCATATTAAGCCTAGGCAGCTCGCTAATTGTTTCTACCCGGAAAGGCGTGCAGGCACAAAGCACACTAAGCCTAAGAATTGTTCCCGAGTAAGCTACCCGACAAGGCGTGCAAGCACTAAAGCACATTACGCCTAGGCGATTCGGCTAAGTGTCCTACTCGGTGCAGAAGGCAACTGCTACTTGCGGCAAGAAGAAGAGTTATCTACTCGGAAAGCATATGCAGAAACAGAGTAAGGAGAACGTACCCGCTCAATCGGCTTCGTGCGGCTATACGGGACGAACCCGTACTGCCAATGGTCGCCGAGGCTCGTCATCAAGATGGCCCTTGCGTGCCCGGGAACATCAATGTTGTCAATCTCGATGGTTGTCGTCCTGGTGCAGTCGCGGGGGCCTCCCATGTAGCACATGAGATGGCAGCGCTCCTGCAGAGGCAACACTCGGCGCTGGATCCAGCAAGCCACCGGATCATCATTCTTGAGGCCTTGCTCTATCAGCCAGCCGAGCCTGTTCTCTATCTCGATGGCGTTGTCGTCGTTGGCGGGCTTCTCCTTCCAGTTCTTCTGAGTGGGAGCACGGAGGCTCCAGGCGGGAAGGTTGATCCTGTCGTTTACCTGGGCTCCTTCAGCGGCGGGGATGTTCTTGACATAGAAGAACGTCTTCTGCCACAGTCGAACGGAGTCCAGCCCCTTGAGACGGGGGTGGTTCGTCCCGGTCCGCTGCACCATCATGGCGCAGCCGGTGTCGGTTGCGCGGCCGGCCACGCCCGCGCTGTCCTTCTTCCCGACAGTCTGCTGGCGGAGGTGGAAGTACCTCAGCCAGGTCTCCGACGTCGGGTGGATGCCGAGGAAGGCCTCGCACACCACGGCATGGTAGGCGAGGAAGACGACGGCGTTCGGCGGCAGATGATGCATCTGAAGGCCGAAGTGGTCGAGAAACTTACGGAGGAACTCGGAGGCCGGCAGTCCGAAGCCGCGCTCGAAGTGCGACATGAAGACGACGCGCTCACCCTCCCGTGGAGTTGGCACGACTTCATCGTCAGGCGCCCGGCACTCCACGCCGGGAGGAACTCGCCTGGTATTAACGAGCCAGGCGAAATCCTCACTGGTAACGATTGAGCCCGCCCAGCCGGCTTTGGCCATTGTTGCAAGCAGGAGGAGTGGAAGAAATTGGACGGAGTGGTTGGGCGAATTGAGTCCGCGGCGGCGCGAAAGCTTGCGCGGCGGCGGAGAGCTCGGTGGCGGAGGAAAGCAGAGGACGAAAGAGGAATAGTGCAAGGGAAGGGGAAAAGGAAGTTACCGGCGGGGGTATTTATACCCTCTCCGCGATTTTACCGTTACCATCGGCGTGGTGGGATCAATCGTGGCCATGATTGCTGTGTGGTGGGGCCTGTGGCCGAATAGAAACGCACGTAAGCGCGGAACGCGCGCGTAACGGCCACAGTAGATCCCACGATCAGATCGTGGCCCATTATAACGATTGATGGGACATAACGAGCCGGTGGGCCCGACCCGTGAAAACTGGGCGCGTGGCACGATGCGTTGTGGGCAGCGAAACGACAGGGTCGTGGATGCTTGACACGCGTCCGGTTGCGGCACGGACGGCTGGATGGTGCTCTGCGCTGCAGAGAGGCCAAAGGAGAAATTCTCTACGTCCTTTTACTCGGTTGCCGAATAGAAGGCTGGTGTTACTCGGAAGACACAAGACTCAAGGTACTTTTCAGAGTACTACCCGGAGGCCTTTTACTCGGCATCTTGAGATTCAAGGGCTATGAGGCAAAAGTTGGTTTTAAGCTGGCAGAGCCTAGTGAACAAGTTCGCAAGACTCAACCAGCTTCGGGGACTGCTGTCGGGGGGTTACCCCCGAGTAGGGTAAAGACAAAGGGTAAAGGCGCCTTACAGAAGAGAGGTTCGGTCGAGTAGCCGACTACCCGGTACTCGCTACCCGGTCGACTGCTACTCGGTCTCACCTCAAGGTGACCAGAAGGAGATATCAATCAAGTTCTATCCTTTCGAGTAGAGGAGTTGGTCCGAGTACAATTGGCGGGAACAATTGGCGGGAACCTACTCGGGCCAGAAAGTCAAAGGAGCCGTTCTGACACAGGATCCCGCGTATCCTGGGTCCGTACTTGGCAGCATTCGAACTACTGTTTATCTGGGACCTGCCTGCCTGACAGTGACAGCATGGAAGCAGGCCGTGGCAGGATAAGGGGGGCCTACTCTGTGCCTAGGTACAGTGATACCAGTTTGTCCCCTAGTTTTGCCCAACGACTTTCCAGATGAAGCCAAGGTTAGGAACCAAAGCTGTCAGCGGGAACCCGGAAGAAGGACGGTGTGCACACTATGTCGACACTTGTCCATGTTTGGACGTATCCGGCTGGGCACCAGGTATATAAGGTGCCCCGCCGCCTCCTGCGCGAGGCATGCTCAGATCGATCGCATACTGGGTCACGCATAACCCCTGGAACCCTAAGTTCTAGACCTAACTCTACTCGGAGAGAGGAGAGTGGCTACTCGGTAGCAATATCATTTGTACTGTGGCTACTCGGAGAAACATCATAATACATACAGAGAGGCAGGAGTAGGGGTTTTACCTCCTCACGAGGGCCCTGAACCTGGGTAGATCGTGTTGTTTGCAGTGTGTTGTTCTTACCTCACGCGGCTACTCGTCGCGTGATCCCTCCCCGGACACCTCCAGCGTCCTTCGTCCCCACATCTTTAGCCATCCCATGGCATCTGCCGTGACACCACCACGACAATATGCTCAGAGCATGTGGTCTCTCTTTTGGCATGAAATGGGAGGAATGTCTTCCATATGCTGAATTCTCCTACAACAACAGCTTCCAGGCAAGCCTAGGCATGGCACCATTTGAGGCTCTCTATGGCCGCAGATGCAGGAGTCCAATCAATTGGTCTGGAGCTGGTGAACGTTCACTCTTAGGCCCTGACATTGTTAAGGAAGCCGAAGAGAAAGTTCGCATCATTCGTGACAATCTCAAGATTGCTCAGTCTCGTCAGAAAAGCTACTATGACAGCAAGCACAGGGACATGGTCTATGCAGCTGGTGACAAAGCATATCTCCGTGTAACTCCCCTCAGAGGCACTCATCGTTTTGGTGTCAAAGGAAAACTTGCACCAAGATATATTGGTCCTTTCAACATTCTCTCAAGGCGTGCGGAAAATGCCTATCGTCTTGAACTTCCAGAAAAACTATCCAAGGTGCACGATGTGTTTCATGTGTCACAACTCAAGAGGTGTTTGAAAGATCCAGATCGTGCAGTTGATCATGATTCCATTGAATTGCAAGAAGATCTCTCTTATGAGGAGCACCCTATTCGAATTCTCGATGAGACCGAGCGCAAAACTCGCAACAAGAGCACCAAGTTCTTAAAAGTGCAGTGGTCTCATCATTCCGATAAAGAGGCAACATGGGAGACCGAAGAGGATCTTCGCAAGAAGTATCCGGACCTTTTGTCTTCTCAGTAGGAATCACGGGGCGCGGTTCCTTCAAGGGGGGGCGTTTTGTAACATCCCAAGTATGAAAAACAACCATTAGAATGTTTGCTCCTTGTTATTTTATGTTTTGCATCATGTCATCATAAGCATTAGTTTGTTTGCATTTGTTTTCCTTTGTTTTTCCATTGAATTTCAAACCAAATTCCAAATCTTTGTTTCATACTTGTCCTGTTACAATTTTCAAATGTAAATTTCAAACCAAAACATCAAATTGTTTCCAATAAACTTGAAAGTTCAAACCATTTAAATTGCTTCTTTTCAATAATTTAATTAATATCAAATTCACTCAAATTCAATTAAAATACAAATAGCAACACAATTTGAAGTTTTTTAAAAACAAAAGTTTGCACATTTGTGTTGTTGCAATAACTAACCTATAACAATTATCCCCAAAAATTTAAACCCCCAAAAACCCCTCTATTTTCTCTCCTTTCCTTTTCTTTTCTTCAAAAAAAAAAGAGAAACAAAAAATAAAAGAGAGAGAGAGAAGGGGGCAGGCCAGCCCAGCCCACCAGCCCACGGCATGCTTACCCTTTCGTCCACCTCTGTACGGCGCTCATCGACGCTGCCCACGTCGACAGTCCGAGGATGGAACGGCCGTCAGAGCACCTCCTCCTCCTTATAACCTAGCCCCTCGAGCTCCTCAACCTAGCCCTAGACCTCCTCCTCCTTCCTCCTCGCACCGCCCCCGTTTTCCTCTCCTCCACCCCTCTGTTTTCCCTTCTGAACTTTCTGAACCCGAGGGGAGCCGCCATGGCCGTGAGTTAGCAGTGATCGTCGGGGTTGTTGTGGTCGTCGTCGGGGTTGCTGCCGCGCGGGAACGGGTCTCCTTTCTGTCGCCGTCGTCCACCTCTCCGAGCACGGGCACCTACTCCTCCCTCTGGTTCCCCTCGGTGAGAATCACGTCCCCCTCGATCTATTCCCTCTGCATCCGTGGCACACCAGCACGCATCCCTCGCAGGGCAACGCACACGAGCAGCAGCCACCGCAGCGCAGCTCGCCGTCGGCGTCCGCCCACCTCTGTCAGGTTCAAGACTGAACCTTTGTTCAGTTTCGTCAAATAAGCGAAATTGAACATCAACCACCCGCGCACCTCCTCTCTGTCACCGAACGCATCCGCACCGTACTGGTTGGATCTAACGGAGCGCAGCGTTAGGACGCGGGATCGATCCCCCGCGGCGCGGATTAAACCCAAGTTTTTGCTCCTTTGCCACGCGGGCAGGCAGGGCCCACCTGCCATAGGCAGTGGGTGCCACGCCAGATTCCAGCCGCGCGCCAGCTGGGCACTGGCCCACAGGCCAGTGACCCAGGGGTTGATCTGCTGCGTGAAAAGGGTTCCCATGGGCCTCTCTGTAATTCATTTTTCGCACCTAAGCCCCTGTAACAAGTTTAACACTTCTAAATTCACAAAATAGCCCCTGAAATTTCAAATCCAAATAACTTTTGTATTTCAAATCCAAATAAAATAAATAAAATATGTTTTCTGTACCAAATTTAATTCTCTACATGTTTAAATCATTTGTTTACTGTTTTGAACATTTCAAATGTTTTCAAAATTCAAATTCAAACAACTCATTACAAATTTGGTCAAATTCATAACTAATTCAAATTTAATTCAAATGTCACATATAAAATATGTTTTCCATGCAAAATTTAACCACCGTTTCAAATATAAACTTTGTTTCTTGTTTTGAATAATTAAAATTGGTTAAATAAATTAAACCTTGTTTAAATCATTTAAAATTGCTAAATTCATACCTTGGTCTAATTAAATTCTTTTTGAAAATATAAAATATGTTTTCAAACCAGACAAATATAATCTTTTCAAATATGAATTTTATTTAATGT
This sequence comes from Alopecurus myosuroides, assembly GCA_028641055.1. NCBI lineage: Eukaryota > Viridiplantae > Streptophyta > Magnoliopsida > Poales > Poaceae > Alopecurus > Alopecurus myosuroides. The sequence goes on along the minus strand of CM054060.1, from coordinate 443,877,834 downwards.
TTTGAACCAATAAAAATTCAAATAATTTCATACTTGAATTAAATTCATTTAAATCTTGTTCAAATTTGTTTAATTCATAATTAATTCATTTTAAATCCGTTGTCAACAAATAAAACATGTATTCCATCTAAAATTTTGTTTTCTTTCCAAATATGAACTTTGTTATCTATTCTGATCAATTAAAATTGGTGAAAACAACAAATGCTTGTGTAACTCATTTAAGAAGCCAAATTTCATAACTTAATAAATAAAATTCCAAAACTTGGTAATCAGCATATCAAATTGAAGCTATTGTTGTTTTCTTATTGTTTTCATCATCCATGCATCATGCTAATCCACTTTCACATGTTGGTTATTTGTAGATCATTTAATCCAACCTTAATTCATGGGCTTTCCATATGCAATCCAAATTGCATATGGGTCCATTTAATTGTGTTACCATGTCAACTAGCTTATCTTTGATGCATCAATGAAATTGCCATGCATCATCCCATGATTATGCATTATGCCATGTTATTGATTGTTTGTCTCTCTGCGTTGTTTGTTTGCTTCTTCTCGAATAGACGACGATGTTGAGACAGACGAGGTTTACGACACTACTTCTGAGGAGTTAGCCCAGTGCCAGGCTACTGAGTTTGCAGGCAAGTATTCACTCACATGAACCATTGTGTTCCTTTCCATACTGGATATCGATACTTTCCGTTGTCTATTCTGCTAGCCTTAAGATTCGTTGCTTGTGTTCCAATCCTATCACATGTTATCCTGTAACCCTGATATAGCCTATCCTCCACACCTATAACCCTGTTGCTTGTTGCATGTGTCTTACTAGCATGCTTAGGGTTGTTTAAGCTCGAGTCTGTTGTCCGTTATTTCTGTTACCATATTTATTATGTTCTGGGGGCTCGATGTTTAAACAACAACCTGTTAATGTTTGAGGTAATGCTAATTTTATGATAAGGCACCGGCAGGAGGCCGGGTATGGTTTTGAGGCCTGCTAGTGTCGAACTCAGGAAAAGTTCTTGTCCTCTGGATCCATATTGAGCGCGCTAACCGCATCTGGGAAGCGTGTATGGGCGCCCCCCTCAATTTGATTCGATTCACATCTCGTCCAAATCGCCTCATTTAGTTCGGTTTTCCATTTGCCGCATGCATATGCAGGTGCGAACCCGAGGCCAGGGTGGTAACTTTTGTAGTCGGCATTTAGGGAGACACGTTCTTAGAGTGCTATGAGGGTCCCCTTTTCTTCGTGGGGCTTGATTAGCCGTGCGCTCAATTGCACGGGGTTCTTTGGGCTTGATGCGAAGAAGAGTGGGGTTGTGTAGAGTGCCTCGCTTGGTGGGTTTGATCCCCGTCTGGCGGGATATTCTTACGTGTACGGCCAAATTGGTGCACCCCTGCAGGGTTAATTCTTCTCGAGAAGCCGTGTTGTCCGCGGTTATGGATGACTTGGTGATAGGGCTCGCTAACAAGGATTAGACAACTTACACCTAATTAATATCAATTTGACTAGTAATAGGCATATTGTCACAACAACTTGAACCTTCACTAATCCAACTGTGTGAGTTATCCTCGGATTGCTTCTTTGGATAAGGGGCGAGATCCAGGATGGGTTTGTTTGAGGGTAGTGGTAGTTGGTTCCGATACGCTAACTTATCTCCTTTCTATTAGCCGGAAGTTGTAGAGAGTCTCTGTAGTTGGTTACTGCAGCCCGCTGCCGCACTTTTATATCACCTATTCTTCCGTTGAACCCAAAGCATCTGTACTTGGTGTTGCCTGGTACACTTTGGTATCTTGTGCGTCTTGCTTGCCAGTACTCGTCTGTACTGACCCCTTTGGGGCTGCGTGTTCTGCAGACTACGTTTCCGAGGATCCCACGGTGGCTACTACGTGGAGTATGACGAGGCTGCTGACGAGTAGATAGCGGACCCGAGCAGGATCCGAGACTTCGTTGATGGGCTCCGTGTAACACCCGGGGGATTTTACCCCAAGTAGATTTTGTTTGTTTTTCTTTGGCATTGCATCATGGCATCATGCATTGCATTTGTTTTGAATGGTTTCTATTGGAATTCCAAATCAAATTCAAAAATTGTTTCATACTTGTTATGTTACAAAGTGTTTAAAATAAATCCACAACCAATACAAACTCAATTGTTTTATTTCAAATCGTTTGTCAAATGAATTTGACTCTCTTAAGTGGAGTTGTTTTAATAAAGTGAATTTAAATCCAATTTCAAATCCGAACAACAAATTTCAAAATTTTCACAAACAAAAGTTTGTGCACTTGGGCTTTTAAATTACTTAGTGCATTAAAATTAAAGCCACAACATTTTGAACATTTTAAATCCCTCAATTCTATTTCTTCCCTTTCTTCTCTAAAAAAAATAGAAGAACAAAAGAATAAAAAAAACAAAGAGGGAGGCAGGCCAAAGCCCACCTGCCACCCCAGCCCACCTCCCTCTGGCCCGCTACCCCTCTTCCCCTACCTCTGTCCGTACAGAGGACAGGAGGTCGCTGTCAACCACCGAACCCCCACCTGCTCCCCTCTCCTCCCCCTTATAGCTCCCTTCCATCCTTCCCAAACCCTAACCCTAACTCTCCCCTCTCCTCCTCCTAGCCGCCACCTTCTTCTTCCTCCCTCCCTCCTCTGTTTATTTCTCTTTTCTCTGAACCATGGAAGGTGCCTCCAGTAGCTTCTTCGCTTGGACTTATCAACTTAACCTGAACTGCTGGCACCAACGTGTAACAATCTTTGCTTTGATTACAATTCTCTAGGGTGACAGCATAATGCGACAGTTTTTGTTTTGTTACATACTAATTGTGCACATCTCGATCAGGAAATTATCATTGCCTACATGTTTCTGAAATTTGAATGTGAGACAAAGTAAGGAGCCAACGGCATAAGTACCTCCTTGTGTTCCATCAGCGGTCATCAGCATTATGGCAGAGGGTCAGACCATGGCCATGCTGAGCAAGCCATCAAATCTTCCCCCAAAAGCCGGTGATGCCACAGATCGAATTGAATCAGGCAGGTATTTCAGAAGGTTTAGTGCCGATAATAATACATAAAGACACGCACACCATTCACATACTTCAAAGCAGAGCAAGATTAGACCTGGCCAGCTACTAGTAAACCTCAACTACATACCTAATACATATATATGAGCGCCCGTAGAACGGGGGAAAATATGTATGTTATGACACTAGCTTATGACATAAGGGTGAGTTAACCTTGAGAAGCGGCATAGAAGAAAACTGCGACGTAAGATTCAACATAGAAAAATACTATATGAACGCACTCACACCATTCACATCGTTTAATTCAGAGCAATACACTCTGGTTTGCTAAGAGAATGACCTCACTTGGATTTCGTGCACATCATACGGAGCTCTTATAGAACAGAGTTCATATTACATTTGGGTGAGAATACTTCCTCAGCTCAGCCACCAGATCATATATGGACAAGTAAGCAGATGTACTCCTAGTAACACCCAAACAATACATGAACTGAAAACAGCAATATCACTACGGAACAAGTGAACTTACAACCACAAGCTCCTTTTGTTCAAGCATCGATATAGATCCCAGACAGATTAGCATGCCACCAATTAGAATAATAAATGAACATGGATAAAAGAACCAGGGAGTTGTATGACTGGGAATCGGAACAATCAGAGCAAGTAAACCAGCCCCAGGTGCATAGTCCCGTTGTACACAAACCTTAGCAGAACTTGGAAGACAACGGCATAGACGCCCTCCCATCCTCAAGGACATATGGTAATCCTTCTTTACATGGAACAGTCAACAACAGTCAACAACAACAGAAGCAACAACTAGGCTATACTCACACATTCTTACTTCAATACAATAGATTCGGTTTTTTATTTATTATAATATAATTTGTTTCGCACTCGTGGTGCGTCTATGTGTACTTGAATTGCAATCTGGTTCAAAGGCTACAAGCCATTTATCCTCTTCACTTATAGCAAAGATACGTGGATCATCAGAGCCAAAAAAAAAATTATGGTTGCTGTCTACATATTCCCCACTGTCCCCATTAATTAATTATAAAAAAGCAAACACAGAAAAATTTGATCTCCACCATACATAAACACTCATCAAACAGCTCAAATAGGTTGTTCTCCCCACACTGTTTAATTGCCATCACATCAAGGTTGTCATACATAAACGGAAGGAAAAAAAATGCTCACATGGCTGACGACTGCCATGCATATATATATATATATATGCTTAAAGGAAAAAAATGCTCACATGGCTGACGACTCGCTGACTACAAAGAACAGGGTTGCACACAGCAGAGATACCATGAAATAACTCAAACCTGTCAGGCAGTCACGCAAATAGGATCGCACACCGGCAACAAATTAGATAAATATGTTTTTTTTAATTCCTTCTACCGAGTTAAGAATCTCCTGAATCATCCGCCATTGCATCCAACACAACCGAACTGCAAACATCATCACGGTCTCTGCTACCTAGACCAAGAAAAAAATCAGCTGCTAAAGATACCCACGGTTCAGTTGCTAGAGACAGGGAATACCAGCCTACTATATCGTTACCGTTGGCCACTAGGTATTGAAGTGGCTGCATATCGAAAATAGCTGGAGTCACCAATTAATAGGACGAGGGATAAGTGGTCACGTCTGTGTTAAGAAAATCACGTCTGCAAGAGTTTGATAAGTAAGAAGATAACCTCTATGTAAGATGTTGTAGGGCTTATAATTTTTCCAAGCATATGGGTTGACAAAAATCACTGTTTTGCTTTGTAATGGAACTAGTCTAAGAGCATGTCTAACAGACCCCTTACGTTTTCGCCCCCTAAATTGCGTGTAGAGGGCCCTGGACACGAAATCGAGTAAATTTTTTGCTCAGATGAACTCGTCCATCTAGCAGACCCCCTATAGCCGGCTTGTATATTTGAATTAAAACTTCGCGGGAGAAAACATTGTTCGATTTCATTTGATCATCACCATTGCTGCTACATTGCTCGAGCTCGAGCTCGTCCATCTAGCTACTGCCTAATCTATGAAGACGACGCCGGCGGCCTCCATCGCCTTGAAGGCCTCGACGTCGGCGATGGCCTGCGCCTCCTCCTCCGCTTCCGCGCGCGCCGCTGCCTCGGCGTCCTTCTTGGACAGCTCGACGGCTGCCGCGAACTCGGCGTCCTCCTCCTCCGCTGTCGCCGCCACCGCTTGCACCGCCGCGCCTCCTCCTCCGCTTCCGCTTGCGCCGCCGCGGCTCCGCTTGCACTGCTGCAGCAGCTCCCAATCGGTGCGCCACCTCTCGAATTGGGGGCCGCGCATCGGCCTCGGCGGCGGGTCGACCGAGTAGTACCGGCCGCCCTCCGCGAAGTCGAGCAGCGACGGCGGCATGTTCTCGGGGAAGGCGGCGTACTTCCAGGCGGCGCGGCGACTCCCGGCGAAGGAATGTTTGCAGTGGATGAGCCACGCCTCCTCGAGCGTCTCCGGCTCGTGGCGGCGCTTCGATCGGCCGGTGGAGGAGCTCGATCCGTGGGGAGAGCTCATCGCCGGAAGGAGGAGGCTTTAGGGGCGGAGGCGTGGAAAAGAAGTGGAGGAGAAATGCGGCGGCGTCGGAGGCGGGATTGCTCGCCGGAGCTAGGGCGGCGCGCGGCGGAGCTAGGGTTGCGGGTGGGGGGTTGGACCCCCACCCCGACCCTCACCCACTACTTGTAGGGGGCGGCGGGGGCTATTTCGCAGGCCCCCTAAATTTTCCGTACGGGTCGGGCCGCATACGGGGGCTGCTAGTCGGCCATTTTGGCCCGCATCCCGTATGCCGCCGGAATTATACGGGGTGCCCGCGCTTTAGGGGGCCTGTTAGACATGCTCTAACCGGTCGCCACAGGAATGGCATGCCGCCATAGATTCATAAGAATGTCAATCATACACGTAAGAAACTAGAGAACTGGCGAGGCCTAGGAATACGGATGGCAATGGGGCCCCGAAACCCGCAAACCCGACGGCTACCCACCTTAAATGGGGAGGGTTTGGTAAAATGTTCGACCCGCCAGGTCTAATGGGGCGGGTATGGGGGTGGCAAACCCGTACCCGCATACCCGCAGACCCGCTCTAAGTCCTAATCATATCCCTAATCATCCTATGCCTAACCACACGTCGACGAGCAATGGACCACAAACCTCACACATCACATGTGTTAGACACACAAACAGTACCGTATCAGGTTTGGACTAGTTAGACATGTAAACAGTACCGTATCACGTTTGGACTAGGACTCCAACCTGGATACGGACTCCTCTTTGTAATTGCCTAGCGAGGGCCTTTCTCATCAGTATAAATATGCAGCCGATGTGCCTCGATAGGCCATCGTTCCAGCAACAATTATATGGTATCAGAGCAGGCTCTTCTCGACGTCTAGCTCTCACGATCAGCTGATCCCAGAGAAACTCTCGCGCTCCACGATACGTTCAGGAACGCCTCGCCTCGGTTACGATCGAAGGCCCAAAAGCCCAGAAAAAAACTCACGCGCTCCAGATACGTTCAGGAACGCTACGCCTCGGTTACGATCGGAGGCATCCTCAAAAAAAATAAAGAGACGCCGCCAATTACGATTGACGAGCAGAAACCTTCTCTCTAACTCCGATGGCGTCATCGTCCTCAACTATGGCGAACTTGGCGTCGGCTCTTGGGGCGCCCCCAACGGAGAAGCTCACGAGGGAGAATTTCCTTTTCTGGAAGATGCAAATTCTCCCCGCTCTACGCGGCGCGCAAGTCATGGGGCTGCTTGACGGCTCCGACGTCCCGCCCGCTAAAACCATGGAGATAGAAGATGGAGGAAAGAAGAAAACTGTGACCCACCCCGCCTATGGAGAGTGGCTTGCACGTGATCAACAAGTTCTGAGTTACTTGCTCAAATCACTCTCACAAGATGTTCTCGCACAAGTCCTCGAATTAGAACATACTGCTGAAGTTTGGGAGGTCATTGAATCTCTATATGCGTCTCGGTCTAAAGCTCGCATTACCTTGCTGCGAGGTGCACTTTCCAACACGAAGAAACTGGACATGCCCGCCTCCAAGTTCATCGCCAAGATGAAGTCTTTTGCTTCTGAACTTGCAGCGGCTGGGAGGAAGGTTGATGATGATGAACTAAAAGAGTACATACTCAATGGTTTGGATGGTGACTACACTCCTTTCGTTGCCTCCATCAGTGCTGTCCCAAGTACCACTCTCACCGATATGTGCTCCCAGCTTACATCTTATGATCAACGCCAACAGATGCTTTCCGAATCAGGACAAGGCAGCAGCTCCTTTCAGTCATCCGCCAATGCCTCTTTCCGTGGTCGCCGTCCCACCCGTCCCAGCAATTATCGTGGCAATGACCAGTATCAATACCGTGGAAACAGTGGTTTCCAAAACCACAACTATGGCAATAACCAGTATAGCGGCAATAGTGGCAATCAAGGGCGTCCCAATGATCAGTACAGAGGACGTCCCAACAATCAGTATCATGGCAATCAAGGGCGTGGTGGAAACCAGGGGGGCCGCGGTCGTGGCCGTGGCCGTGGACGCACGCCTTCACCTCATCAGGATATTACGTGCCAAATTTGTAAGAAGTATGGTCATCCTGCTAATGAGTGCTGGTGGCGCTACTCGGATGGTGATGATGATGATTCCAACAATGAGCGAAAAAGTGCGTATGGTGTGGACACAAATTGGTATATGGACACCGGAGCTACAGATCATATCACCGGCGAACTAAACAAGCTCCACACCCGTGATGATTATCATGGACGTGAGAAGGTTCATAATGCTAGTGGTACAGGTATGGCAATTCAGCACATTGGTCATTCGATTTTGCACACTCCTCATAGTTCTCTCCAACTTCGTAATATTTTGCATGTGCCCAGTGCTTCCAAAAGTTTATTATCTGCCCATAAAATAGCCTTAGACAACGATGCCTTTATTGAGTTTCACCCGTTTTTCTTTTTGATCAAGGATCAGGCCACTAAGCAGGTCATGTTTAGAGGTCCCTGTCATGACGGTCTTTATCCTCTCGTGCCTATATCCACGGGGTCTTCCAAGCATGCCTTCATCACCGTCAAGCCTTCTTCATCCACATGGCATCGTCGTCTCGGACATCCATCCTCTTTTATCGTTCAACAAGTTCTTAGGAAAAACAATCTCTCATATTCACCTGAAATAACTTCTTATATTTGTGATCCTTGTCAACAAGCTAAAAGCCATCAGTTGCCCTATCCTATTTCTACTAGTGTTTCCACTGTTCCTTTGGAGCAAGTGTTTTCTGATGTATGGGGTCCTGCTCCTGTCTCTGTTGGCAAACATTCATATTATGTAAGCTTCATTGATGATTATAGTAAATTCACTTGGATATATTTGCTCAAAAAGCGTTCTGATGTATACCAAGTTTTTCAAAATTTTCAGCAGCTTGTTGAACGTAAATTTGGACGCAAAATTATCACTATGCAAACTGATTGGGGTGGTGAATATGAAAAGCTACATGCTTTCTTTCAAAAAGTGGGTATTACACATCATGTCTCTTGTCCCCATGCTCACCAACAAAATGGTTCGGCTGAACGTAAACATCGTCACATTGTCGAAGTTGGTCTTGCATTGCTTGCAAATGCTTCCATGCCACTAAAATTCTGGGATGAAGCTTTTCTCACTGCCACTTTTCTCATTAATATCCTTCCTACAAAGGTGCTTAATCATGAGACTCCTACGGAAAAACTCCTTAATGTCAAGCCAAATTATGATTCTCTTCGTATTTTTGGTTGTGCATGTTGGCCGAACCTTCGCCCGTACAATGCACGGAAGCTTGCTTTCCGTTCTAAACGGTGTGTCTTCTTAGGATATAGTCCCCTCCATAAAGGTGTTAAATGTTTAGATGTGTCCACGGGACGTATTTACATATCTCGGGATGTTGTGTTTGATGAGAACATTTTTCCTTTTCAATCCCTTCATCCTAATGCTGGTGCTACATTACGTGCAGAAATTATTTTATTACCACCACATTTATCTTCCACCACATCTACTAATGAGGGTGTGCATATCGATGATTACGTGCCTATTTTGCCTGTTACTAACTCTCCACAGGTTGCCATGGACATTGAGGATGTAGCCAGCGAGTCATCGAGGGATGATACCCATGCAATACGGAGTTCTGACAGAGATGTACGAGAACATGAGTATGACACGAATTCAGATATGGATTCTCCGGAAAAATCTGCATCAACCGGTTGTTCTGATTCCTTATCGCGCTCGGATCTGCTGCCAAATTTCTCCTCGGTGCCTTCCCCAGCCACTGACCAACATACATCGGCCACGTCGCCCTTGATGCGTGGTCAGGCTACCCAATCTGCTGACCAAGGCAGCAGTTCAGCGTCGCCTAGTGTGGAGAGACGCACGAGTGGAGGCCTTTTTCCTCCACGTGATAGTGACAGGAGCAGGGACCTCCCTTCTGGATCCTCTGTGGCTGGCACACCACATACTACACCAATCGGATCATCTGCGCCTGTGGCCCCCAGTGTGACAGCTGGATCTTCTGCGGCACTTATTCCTGTGCTGCCTTCTGTGACTGAACCACGAACTCGCCTTCAAAAAGGTATCCGTCAACCAAAAAAATATACTGATGGCACCGTGCGCTATGGTATGTTTACCTCTACAGGAGAACCAAGTAATCTGTCTGAAGCTCTTCATGATGACAACTGGAAAGCAGCTATGGAGGAGGAATATGGTGCTCTCATGCAGAATAAAACCTGGCATCTTGTTCCCCCGAGTTTCAACAAAAACTTGATTGATTGCAAATGGGTATATCGTATTAAGAGACGTTCCGATGGCACGATTGACAGATATAAAGCACGACTTGTTGCAAAGGGCTTCAAGCAACGATATGGTATTGATTATGAAGATACTTTTAGTCCGGTTGTCAAAGCAGCTACTATCAGACTTGTCTTATCTGTGGCAGTGTCTCAAGGATGGAGTTTACGACAGCTAGACGTCAAGAACGCGTTTTTACATGGTGTTCTGGAAGAGGAAGTATATATGAAACAACCACCTGGTTTTGAAGATAAACATGCTCCGCATTATATTTGCAAACTTGACAAGGCTCTATACGGCTTAAAACAAGCTCCCCGTGCATGGTACTCTCGACTCAGCTCAAAATTAATTGAGCTCGGCTTTGAACCATCCAAGGCAGATACGTCCCTGTTTCTATTCAATAAATCAGGTATCACGATCTTTGTTCTGATATATGTTGATGATATTATTGTGACTAGCTCGTCAGACCAAGCTGTTTCAGTTTTGCTTCGTCAATTGGGTGAAAATTTTGCGATCAAAGACTTGGGTGTTTTACACTATTTCTTAGGCATTGAAGTTACCAACAATTCTGATGGCATTGTTTTGACTCAAGCTAAATATGCATCTGATTTGTTGAGCCGAGTTAATATGACTGGATGTACTTCCACTCCCACACCGTTGTCCACTGCAGACAAATTGTCATTGACCGATGGATCTCCGCTTGGCTCTGAGGACAGCACTCATTACAGAAGCATTGTTGGTGCCCTTCAGTATTTGACCCTCACGCGTCCTGATTTGTCTTTTTCGGTGAATAAAGTTTGTCAATATCTACATTCTCCTACCACTGTTCATTGGACAGCTGTGAAAAGGATTTTACGTTATGTCCAGGGTACAATTAACACTGGTATCACTATTCAGAAGTCTTCTTCAACTCTTCTTAGTGCCTTTTCTGATGCGGACTGGGCAGGATGTCTGGACGACAGGCGTTCTACAGGAGGATTTGCTATATTTTTCGGTCCTAACTTGATCTCATGGAGTGCCAGGAAACAAGCTACAGTGTCACGTTCTAGTACCGAGGCCGAGTACAAAGCCCTTGCCAATGCTACAGCTGAATTGATTTGGGTTGAAGCATTGGTCCGAGAACTTGGTATTTCTCTCAAAGAACGACCATGCCTATGGTGTGATAATCTTGGTGCAACTTATTTATCTGCAAATCCCGTCTTCCATGCCCGGACAAAACACATTGAGATTGATTATCACTTTGTACGTGAAAGAGTTGCAAGCAAACTACTGGATATCAAGTTCATCTCCACCAAAGATCAGGTTGCAGATGGTTTTACAAAAACTTTACCCGTCAAAGCATTAGATGAGTTTAAGCGTAATCTTAATCTTTCCAAAGTTAAGATTAAGGGGGGCTGTTAGACACACAAACAGTACCGTATCAGGTTTGGACTAGTTAGACATGTAAACAGTACCGTATCACGTTTGGACTAGGACTCCAACCTGGATACGGACTCCTCTTTGTAATTGCCTAGCGAGGGCCTTTCTCATCAGTATAAATATGCAGCCGATGTGCCTCGATAGGCCATCGTTCCAGCAACAATTATAACATCGACGCGTTGGAATCTAGAATCCCGAAGATAACACACATACACACGTGTCTATTCCCACCAATCTCATCCCAATATTCCATTGTTTTATTCCCCACATGTGTCGGTGTTGCTACTTAAATGGGTACCCGTTGGGGCTCCGAACCCGACCGGGTCGTGGGTATGGTAAGAAATGAGACCCGACAAGTTAAATGGGGCGGGTATGGGGGGAGCCGACCCGACCCCGAACCCGGTGGGTGCCATCCGGACCTAGGAATGAGGGGGAAGGCTTCTCTCTGCTAGCCAAAATGGTTGGCCCTTACTGTTGACCAGGTATCACAATAAGGTCTCGTCAGAACAATAAGAATGTGCAGGGAAGGCCTCCCTCTCTCTCTCTCTGCTAGCCAAAATGGTTATCTCTCATGAAACTGCGCTGTTATTGTGGTTGGAAACAGTTGCAGTTATTGTTTCAAGGAATTGCCGTGTGAAAAAAATAGGAAGCGATACAACGTACCTCCTTGAGGTTGCCTTGCGGGCGGCGACGTGGAGCTGGTTCCAGCCGCGGTCGTCGGAGCAGGTCCCCGACGGTGCGCGCCCTGGTCATGCTGAGCGAGCTGCGGAGCTGCACCGCTCGACGATTATCCTTCCGGGAGAGATCGGGCGACACCAGCAACCACAGATCCGAACAGAATCAAACAGGGGAATCAAGAAGGGGAAGAGAAATTAGCAAAGGGATTCAAGCCGGGGCAGAGCGCGCGGAGGTTCTTGTGGAGCATCGGCGAAATCCCAAATCGAAATCCGAAAAATCGAAGTGCGGCTTTGCTAAATCTCAGAGACATAGGAATAGAAGGAAATCCAAATCGAATCCAATGCCTCGCTTTCCCGTCTTTGTACCGTACAGGTCTTGTTTGGTGGTCGAGTTGAATTTTTTTTTTCACGAAAACGCAAAAGCTTTGTGTTTCATTGCATTGATAGAAAGAACACATTTACATGCTCAGGAAAGAGCGAACACCACCCCAAACAACACGACACAACCCAGTAGAGCATAACGACTACAACTCGCTGCGGACATCGAGCCTAGTACGCACTCCACAATCGGCTAGTCCGAAGACAGCCACCAACAACATCAAAACTACAAAGCAAGAGCTTTCCCTAAGCTAAGCAACAGAGCCGCGTCTCGACCAACCCCGGTCACCTCCGAAGAACGACATCTCCAATTGAACTTCCCTCGTCGACGCACCATCCACCCTCAGTGCCGAAGATGGCAAGTAGATGGCGGGACTTGGTCGATCCCGAGAGAGGCACCTTCTTGGACTCACCGGCAATGGCGTGCATTTCGCCTCTGAAACATCAACTTAGGACCACGGTAGCGCCGGAGGAAAGGTACAAGGAACCTCACGCCGTGTCTCCAAACGCGATGCTCCCAAGGGAGGGACGACGTCGAGGACGCCGCCATCACGCCGATCAGACCTAATCTAGGCTTTCACCCGGAGACCTCAACCAAACCGAGAGTGGGCAAGGGAAATGGTGACACACCTCGACGACGCCTCCAAGGAGGGGAATGACGCCCACGAGCGCCATCGCCGCCGGCACCGAGAGACGGGCAAGACTTTCGTCTGTGTTGGTACCACCTCCCGCACGACTCGCCGGATTGGAATAGCCGACCTTCTCCTTCACACCGCCGCCTCCGCAGCCCCCTGCCATTGTAGCCAAACATCGTGGCACACCCTGCCGCGCGCAGCCAAAGAGGCTGCAGCCCGGCCTCAACCCAGCGTCCTCCCCCTGCCGGACACCAAACACTAGTGCGCGGCCGAACAAGTCATTCGCGGCACAACAAGCACCCTCCCAGCAGCATCCACCATCACCAGCCCCGCCGGTCGCCGAGATTCGACGCCTCCAGCGATGCCAACTCCCATGCATCCACTCCGGCCACTCGTGACATCAAAAGGCACCATTTTTCAAGGGCGAGGCTGTGCCAATGCAGCAAGAGGCGCATCACACTGCCCCGCCCGAGGTCTGGCAGCCGCCGCTGCTCAGAGGAGCAGCCCGAGCGCGAGTTCCGGTGAGGGACTGGCTGCTGCCGCTCCAGGCGCAACGCGAGCCCCTTCGCGCCCTCACCGGCGTGGCTGCTGGCCGCCGCCGCCGCTGCCACGAGGCGCAGCACGAGCGCGAGCTCCGGCGAGAGGCCGGCTGCCGCCGCTCAAAGGCGCAGCGCGAGCCCCATCGTGGCCTCGACACTGTGGCTTCCAGATCGGCCGCCGCCAACAAGGACAATGGAGGAGGAAGGGGATGAGGGAGTAGGAGGGGGAGGGAGCCCACGGCACCCGCCCGGCTGCGCCACCGTCCCCTGCACGATAGCTTGCCGGGAAAGGTCGCTGCCATGGCCGACCTCGCCGTTGCGCCATCCTCACAGAGCCGCGCCTGCCCGCGCGGACGCACCTCGAGGGATGGTCCTAGGCCCCGCCGCCGCCGACACCGGGCGGGCTTTGCCCGCCGGCGGCGCCCTCCGGCGGCGACGAGGGAGAAGAGCGCCGGGAAGGGAGGCTGTAGGTGGCGGCTAGGGTTTCCTCCCTGTAGCCCGCGGGAGCCACACGGGAGGTCCTTCCGTCGAGTTGAAATTTGGTTCCTCGTTTTTTTTCTCTCTATATTATCCCATTCTTGCCGCTTAATCTTCACTTTGCAGCACGACCAATAACCTCGCGAGAAGTACGAGCCACATGATTTCACCAATGCCTGATTTCTAATGCCGATATTTTCTAGTCATGACTGTTTGCCAAGGGCCCGTCTCATACTCTCATCGAACATTTTTCAATCGGAAACGGTGGAGTTCCTCCAAGGATCGTGTGATTGCTTCCTCTGCCTCGCGTGCCTCACGCGTGTCCACTTCGTGGCCGAAAGAAACCAGCCATGTGGCGGGTCCCACAACTCGTTATCCTTTCCCGAGAGGATTATATCCTCCACACAAACCACTCGGAGCACACACCGACTCCATCGTGTCCTATACCCAGCCCTCATCTAACCGCTGCCCTCGATCGCCTCCGGCCGCCTTCCTCGATTGTCACCGGCGGTGCATCCGAATGGGTCGACGAGATCCGGTTTCTTCATCTATCCGCCTCGCCTGTGCTGGAGCTTCTCCTCTCTCCGCAGTCCACTGCCTCTGTTCTTCCTCGAGCAGCAGCCGGCGACAACGTCACTAGTGGAAACAACAGCTTTCGTCCAGGGCTAGAAAAGGCATTAGTTCCGGTTGCATCAAAATTCGGGACAAATGCTATGCATTGGTCCCGGTTTGTGCGCCCGAGGCAGCAGAAATCGCCTGAGGGCATTGGTCCCGGTTCGTTAACAGGCATTTGTCCCGGTTTGTGGCACAAACCGGGACCAATGCCTCGCCACAGACCACGTGGCACGCGCAAGGGCATTGGTCCGGGTTCGTGCCACAAACAGGGACCAACGCCCCCCTTCCCCCTAAATATACTCCCTCTCAGCTGCCCCCCTTCCCTCTTTTTTTTTCTTGGAGGAGTGAGCGAGGTGGGTGCTATTGTGTGTTATTTTACTATGCACATGAGGTGTTCGACGAAATATCCAAGCCACACATTAGCTCACAGAAAATGGTATCTTCGACCGAGGTTAGCAAACTTATCTTGGTCATCTGTAATTGATACATAAAAATTTATATTTGTCGATGTACTGTGGTCATTTCTCTATTGAAGATGTTATTGTAATGTTTTTTGATAAACTTAATTATACGATGCAGATGGATGCACGGTAGCGATGGATGTACGATGACCGACGCACTTCCGAGTATATGGCAGGCCTAAATGCATTTCTCGTTGTAGCTCAGGCGAACAAAGATAACGGCTTTATGTGTTGCCCATGTGTTGATTGTCGGAACGTCGGCGAGCACTCTTCCTCGAGAGTACTTCACGGCCACCTAGTTCGGAGAAGTTTCATGTACAGCTATAATTGCTGGACCAAGCATGGAGAAAGAGGGGTTCTGATGGAAGACAATGAAGAAGAAGAAGAAGAAGAAGATCCTTTGTTCCCTGAATACGGTGATACTGCAATGGAAGACAATGCAGAAGAAGTAGGTGATCAAGAACGGGCATTAGAAGAACCCGATGATGATCTTGGCCGAGTTATTGCTGATGCAAGGGAAGACTGTGAAAGTGAATTGGAGAGGTTGAAGCTGGACAACATGTTACAGGATCATAAAAAGTTTTTGTACCCAAATTGCGAAGATGGCAGCACAAAACTCGGTACCACACTGGAGTTCCTGAAATGGAAGGCACAGAACGGTGTGACTGACTAGGGATTTGAGAGTTTACTTCAACTAATGAAGCTGAAGCTTCCAAAGGATAACGAATTGCCTGAGAGTACGTACGAAGCAAAGAAAGCTCTCTGCCCTCTAGGATTAGATGTGCAGAAGATAAATGCATGCATTAATGATTGCATCCTCTACCGCGGTCAGAAGTACGAGAATTTGGATGAATTTCCGGTATGCACTACACTGCGGTATAAGATCAGAACAGATGACCCTGGTGATGTTGACAGCGAGCCCCCCGTAAGAGGGTTCCTGCAAAGGTGATGTGGTATGCTCCTATAATACAACGGTTGAAACGTCTGTTTAGAAACAAAGAGCATGCTAGGTTGTTGGGATGGCACAAAGAAGACCGTAAGAAAGACGGAAAGTTGAGACACCTCGCCGATGGATCGCAGTGGAGAAAGATCGAGAGAGATTTCCCGGACTTTACAGGAGAGGCGAGAAACTTATGGTTTGGTCTAAGTACAGATGGCTTTAATCCTTTTGGGGAGCAGAGCTCGAGTCATAGTACCTGGCCCGTGACTCTATGTATGTACAATCTTCCTCCTTGGTTGTGCATGAAGCGCAAGTTCATTATGATGTCAGTTCTCATCCAAGGCCCGAGGCAACCTGGCAACGACATTGATGTGTATCTAAGGCCATTAGTGGAAGAACTATTACAATTGTGGGGCAAACCAGATGTACGTGTGTGGGATGAGACGAACAAAATCCATTTGACCTACGGGCGTTGCTTTTCGTAACCATGAATGATTGGCCTGCTCTTAGTAACATTTCCGGACATACAAACAAGGGATACAATGCATGCACACACTGTTTAGATAAGATTAACAGTGTTTATTTGGATAAATGTAAAAAGATTGTATATCTGGGGCATCGTAAATTTCTTCCGATCAAGCATCCCGTAAGAAAGAAATGAGGAAAGCATTTCAGAGGTGAGGCAGATAACCGGAAGAAGCCTGACCTCCGTAGTGGTAATGATTTATTCGATATGGTCAAGGACCTAAAAGTAATCTTTGGAAGGGTGATGGCAGCCAACCTGTTCCGAACGGCCCTGATAAGCGTGCACCCATGTGGAAGAAGAAATCTATATTTTGGGAGCTACCCTATTGGAAAGTTCTAGAGGTTCCCTCTTCAATCGACGTGATGCACGTGACAAAGAATTTATGCGTCAGCCTGCTATGTTTCCTGGGCGTGTATGAGAAGTCAAAAGATACGCCAGAAGGACGGGAGGACCAGCAACATATGAAATACCCAAGCAACAAGCACACAAATACAAGGCGCCATTACTTAAGCAGCTACGCTCTTACTAAAGTAGAGAAGGAAATATTTTTGGAAGTCCTTTACAGTATCAAGGTTCTGTCTGGCTTCTCTTCGAATATAAAGGGGATAATAAACATGGGAGAGAAAAAATTCCAAAACCTGAAGTCTCATGACTACCACGTGATTATGATGCAGTTGCTTCCGATTGCATTGAGGAGGCTTCTACCGGAAAATGTTCGACTACCCATTGTGAAGCTATGTGCATTCCTCAACGCAATATCTCAGAAGGTAATCGATCAGGAAATTCTGGCAAAATTACAGAAGGATGTGCTCCAGTCTCTTGTTAGTTTTGAGTTGGTGTTCCCACCCTCCTTCTTCAACATTATGACTCATCTCCTGGTTCACCTATGTGAAGAGATTCATATTCTCGGTCCGGTATTTCTACACAATATGTCCCCCTTTGAGAGGTTCATGGGAGTCTTAAAGAAATATGGTCATAACAGTGCTAGGCCAGAAGGAAGCATCTCGAAGGGCAATGGAACAGAGGAGGTCATTGGTTCTGTGGTTACTTTATTCCTGACCTTAAGACGATTGGTGTTCCTGAATCGCGGCATGAGGGGAGACTGAGGGGAAAAGGAACGCTGGGAAAGAAAACAATGATACCCAGGGACAGGAATTCTTTCACTAAACCACACTACACAGTTCTACAAAATTCCATCTTCGTGGCTCCGTACCTCGAGGAAAAAAATAATATTGTACGCTCCACAAACCCGGGGAAGGATGACTCATGGATTAAACGCAAACACATGGAGACTTTTGGAAGTTGGTTGCAAACACATCTTATAAATGACACCACTGTTGAAGATCAGCTGTACATGTTGGCCGGGTCACCATCTTCGACTATTAGGAGTTCTCAAGGGTACGAGATAAATGGGAATACATTTTACACGATCGCCCAAGATAAGAAGAGCACCAACCCAAACAGTGGTGTCTGCTTTGATATAACAAACGAGAATGGAAAAAATGACACATACTATGGTTACATAGAGGAGATATGGGAACTTGACTATGGACCTTCTTTTAAGGTCCCTTTGTTCCAGTGCAAATGGGTCAACCTGAATGGAGAGGGGGTAAAGGTAGACCCGCTTTACGGAATAACAACAGTGGATCTCAACAATATTGGTTGCAATGACGATCCATTCTACCTAGACAATGATGTGGCTCAGGTCTTCTACGTGAAGGACATGTCCTCCAGACCGAAAAAAGAAAAAATAAGCAAACAAATACATCATACGATGAGCCGAAGCGTCACATAGTTCTTTCAGGGAAAAGAAACATCGTGGGAATCAAGGACAAGACGGACATGTCAGAAAATTATAATAAGTTTGTTCAAATTCCACCCTTCACAGTGAAAGCTGACCCAACCATCCCGTTAAATAATGAAGATGCTCCATGGTTACGGCCGAAGCGATCATAAGCAAGGGACTAGGGTTCATGGACCATCTCTACACGAAGAAATTCAGAAGACTAGATAGGGATGTTATTGGTGATGTGTCATAATAAACGTGGAATACATGATCATAGTTTTGTTGAAAAAGTGTTCACAAAAACTTGCTATCTCCTTCTAACGTTCTAGGGTTTCAATTTGAAAAGACGTTGCACACAAACATGCATCTTGGAAGTACGGACAATGTTGACGAAGGAGGTGGGCCGTGTGGCGCGGAAGTTGTGACACGTGGCGCGGGAGTTGTGACGCGTGGCCAGGAGGGCGCGGTATAAACTGCCGCGCCTCGAGTGTCTTCTCCTCTCCACGCGCCCACTCCTCTCCACGCACCGTCGCGCCGCCACCATGCCTCCAAGGAGGAACAACACCACCAGCTTCCGCGGCGTCCGAGCACGGCAGAACGGAATGTTCAGCGCGTATATCCGCTGGGGGGACGACCGCATCCCCCTCGGCTCCTTTACGACGACGGCGGAGGCCGCCCGCGCCTGGGACGCGGCGTCCTGGCGCCTCACCCGCCCGCGGTCGCTGATGAACTTCAACGACTTCCACACCCTCTAGGAAGCGGAGGCCAGGGCGCTGAAGCCGCAGATCGTCACTGCCGCCGACCACCTCCACCTCTACCACCACGCGTTTCAGGGCCTATTCGACGCCAGGGACGAGCGCGTCGTCCACGAGTATTACCGGAACAATCAGAGGGAGGAGAGCACCGACGAGGAGCTCTGGCAGACTCGCGCGGCTGAGCGGGCGGAGTGCCGCCTCGAACTCCACCTCGCGTTAGATGCCACTCGGGAGGCGAGGACGAAGGCGCTGCAAGAGCTCCGTCGGGACGACCACATCGGGGAAATCTGGGCCTCCGACGATCCGAGGTGGGGGCCTATGTCGGACATACCATCATGCACCTCCTCCGACGACGAGGAAGTCACCGACGAGTTCAGCGACGACGATGACCCGGAGGAGGTCACCGACGAGTTCCCCGACGATGACGACGAGGAGTAGTGTTCGTATGTTTTCTGTTTTTAATAAAAGAATTTGTATTTCGGCAAACTGCGGCGCGCTAGCGCGTCTGTTTTCTGTTTTTAATAAAAGAATTTGTCGCACCGGCGCTCGCGCCCATATTGCACACAAACATGCATCTTGGATAGATAAAAAAGTCAGTACATAATGGAAAGAGTGGATCTAAACCTAAACCGAGAGCATATATCTACATAATGGCAAGACTGGATATGGTCTGCTAGTCATACTCCTGCCTAGGCCTATAGTACTCTGAGTCGTAGTCGTCGTAGTCGCCGCCATCGTCGTCACTATCGTCGGACGGTGCTCTGGACTCCCTCGGAGGATCACGACGCCTGGACTGGGCGTGAGGGTAGCGTAGGCGGGGGTTATCACCGGCCCTGATGTAGTTCATGACGCTCTGAAAAGTCCATCCTCGGCCCCACCACAGATGACGACCGACCTCGTTGAAGTTCGAAGGAGGCGGGCCGTTCTCATCGTACCTGGCGAGCGCACTCTCACGCCGATTAATGAAGAAGGCGTCCCAAGTAGGGCGGTAGTCAGGATTCCAACTGGGATTCCTCCGCTGCTCCGGCGTGAGCTCGTGGTAGTAGTGGTTCGTGATGGACGCCGGGCGCGCCACACCTTGAGGAAGAGGAGGGACCGACACTCCTCCGGCGCTCAGCATCCAACCGGCGGGAACGCTGTAGCCGAGCGGGCAGGGGTAGTTCGAGGCGGAAAGTGCCTCCGCCTAGAGGAAGGTTAGAGTGGGCACGGTAGAAGCCATGAGAGAGTGATGAGTTTATATGTGTTTATGCAAATGGTGGCAATGCATACATATATATAGTGAGAAGAAACAAACCCTTTAGTCTCGGCCTGTTTTACCAACCGGGACGAAATGCTTCGGGTTTCGTTGGGGAACGGATCGTCCCTTTAGTCCCAGCCTGTTTTACCAACCAGGACTAAATGGTTAGGGTTTCGTTCGGACCAATCAGAAAGAATCAGACGGATCGTGTGTTTCTTTCAAGCGTTTGTGAGACGTTGGATCAAGGGTGTGTTTCTTTCGAGCTGTTGTGAGCCGTTCGATCAGGGGTACGGTGTGTTTCTTTCGAGCGGTTGTGAGCCGTTGGATCAGGGGTGTTTCTTAACCGTTGGATCGAAACCCTAGCAGAACACTTCGTGAGCCAGAGGACCCTATATATAGCCCACCTTCATACATCAGTCAGTTCATCGAGCAAATACAAATCATCCGGATTTGCCAGCATACGTCCTACTGTGCATTTGGCATGCATATATGCACTCAGTAGCCACGGTTGGGCTGTATGCTGGCGATACCGATTGTTTTGTTCTGAATACCCCCTTTAAGGTTTGATACATCATTCAGTTCATCGACCAAATACAAATAATCCGGATTCGCCATCATACGTCCGACCGTTCTTTTGATATGCATATATGCACTCAATAGCCACGGTCGGGCTGTATGATGGCGATACCGATTGTTTTGTTCTGCATCCCCCCTTCAAGGTTTGACAAAAGGTTTGATACATCATTCAGTTTATCGACCGAATACAAATCATCCGGATTCGCCATCATACGTCCGACCGTTCTTTTGATATTCATATATGCACTCAATAGCCACGGTCGGGGAGTATGATGGCGACACCGATTGTTTTGTTCTACATACCCCTTGAAGGTTTGACAAAAGGTTTGATACATCATTCAGTTCATCGACCGAATACAAATCATCCGGATTCGCCATCATACGTCCGACCGTTCTTTTGATATGCATATATGCACTCAATAGCCACGGTCGGGCTGTATGATGGCGATACCGATTGTATTTTTCTACATCCCCCCTTGAAGGTTGATCGACCGAATACAAATCACCCGGATGCCTTGTATGCGACGAAACTATGTATATGCATGGATCAACTGGTCTGATGTGCACTTATTATAAATTTAACGTACCTTGTTCTGTATTTGAAACGTGTGGAGTTATTATTTGAAACATAAAGGATATAATGGAAAACAAAATAGAACATAAAGGAAATAATGGAAAACATAAAGGAAATAATAGAAAACAAAAAAGGTAACAACAAAAAACAAAATAAAACACAAAGGAAAACAATAAAAAAACTTAAAGGAAAACAATAGAAAACATAAAGGCAACAGTAGAAAAAATAAAACAAGAGAAAACAAAAAGGAAACAAGAGAAAACAAAATAAAACAACAGAAAATATAAAGGAAAACAATAGAAAACATAAAGGAAACAATTGAAAACAAAATAAAACAAGAGAAAACAAAATAAAACAATACAAAACATAAAAGAAAACAATAGAAAAAAATAAAACAAGAGAAGACAAAAAGGAAAAAAAACAAAATAAAACAATAGAAAACATAAAGGAAAACAATAAAAAAACATAAAGGAAACAATAGAAAACAAATAAAAACAAAAAAATAATTAAAAATCGCACATTCGTCCCGGTTTTTGCAAACAACCGGGACGGATGCCCACCCCAACGCGCGCGTTACATGTACCCCTGCGGAAAAAAGAAGTGTGAGGCATCCGTCCCTCGCCCCTCGCCGTCGCCCCATCGCCTCTCGCCCCGAGCTCTCTATAGGTAATAACAGAGAACATTTTTTTTATTTAGTGCTTTTGTTTTTACCATTTTGTTTAGTGTTACAAATTTAGTTAGAAATTTAGTGTTATAATTTAGTGTTATAATTTTAGTGTTAAATTTTTTTTAGTTAGAATTTAGTTAGAAATTTTAGTGTTAGAAAAATTAGAAATTTTAGTGTTAGAGAATTTTAGTGTTAGAAATTTTTACTTAGGAATTTTAAGTGTTAGGAATTTTTACTTAGGAATTTTTAGTGTTAGGAATTTTAGTGTTAGGAATTTCACTTAAGAATTTTTTCACCGTTAGAAACGTTAGAATTTAATGTTAGAAAAATTAGAAATTTTAGTGTTAGAGAATTTAGGTATTTGTACTTAGAAAATTTTAGTGTTAGAAAATTTTGAAATTTTAGTTTTAGAGAAATTTTAGTGTTATAATTTTTTACTGAGGAATTTTTAGTGTTAGGAATTGTTACTTAGGAATTTTTAGTGTTAGGAATTTTACTGTTACAAATTTCACTTAAGAATTTTTAGAAAATTTCACTAAGTTAGAATAATTTCACGAAGTTAGAAAATTTCACTAAGTTAGTGTTTGAAAATTTCACTAAGTTAGAAAATTTCGGTAATTTAGATTTTTTTACTTTGTGTTAGAAATTTGGAACTATTATTGCAGTTTTATTTGTGATGTTCGTTCGATCTTTCGAATAAATGCCGATGATTGAAAGAGTTGGTTCACACTCAGATGGCCTTGGTGGTTCGGTGCCGCTTGTGATTTTCACAAAGTTAGGATCTTGTGCATCCCACTTGGAGCGTCGGGTCCACCAATGCTGCTTGTATGTGTCCACCCTAAATATGAGGCACACAGACCGATGACCATCTTGTCCCCGTTAAGAGGTATTACATGCGGTGGTGATCCGGGGAAAGGAACGAATGCGAGGGTTTCTGGATTTCTTTCGAACTAAATAATGTCACATATGTAATATGGTTCGTGAGATCCGGATGAAGCTGAACCCTTTAGTGCACATTCGTAATGGTGACATTCCTCAGAAATCCCTTCCGGGGTTATGAAGAATGTCCCCATTATGTATGTGTACAAAAGGGTCTAGTTTTTCCGGATTTCACTATTACATATATGATTTTGTTTAGTTTCAGAGAACTCCAGAAACCCTTCCTTCCCCCGCATCGCCATCACGGGTACTTACCTCTTAACAAGCACAAAATTTGAAGGTCCAGCTTCACATCAAGGCCCGATGACCATCTTGTTCATGTTAAGAGGTACTACAGGCGGTGGTGATCCGGGGAAAGGATGAAGATGAGGGTTTCTGGATTTCTTTCGAACTAAATAATGTCACATATGTAATATGGTTTGTGAGATCCGGGTGAAGCCGAACCCTTTAGTGCACATTCGTAATGGTGATATTCCTCAGAAATCCCTTCCGGGGTTATAAAGAATATCCCCATTATGTATGTGTACAAAAGGATCTAGTTTTTTTTCCGGATTTCACTATTACATATATGATTTTGTTTAGTTTTAGAGAACTCCAGAAACTCTTCCTTCCCCCGCATCGCCATCACGTGTACTTACCTCGTAACAAGCACAAAATGTGAAGGTCCAACTTCACATCAAGGCCCGATGACCATCTTGTTCCTGTTAAGAGGTACTACAACTGTGGTGATCTGGGGAAAGGATGAAGATCAGGATTTCTGGATTTCTTTGGAACTAAATAACGTCACATATGTAATATGGTTCGTGAAATCCAGATGAAGTTGAACCCTTTAGTGCATATTCGTAATGGTGATATTCCTTAGAAATCCCGTCCGGGGTTATGAAGAATGCCGCCGTTATGGATGTGCACAAAAGGGTCTAACTTTGTTCGGATCTCACTATATTACATATGTGATGTTGTTCAGTTTCAAAGATGTCCAGAAACCCTTCCTTCCCCGCATCGCCATCATGTGTACTACCTTGTAGCAAGCACAAAATATGAATGTCCAACTTCACATCAAGGCCTAGTAAGGAGTATGACTAGTAGATCAGGAAAAAGAGGAAGTAATCTGCAATGTTTTCACACATGATATGAATAATCTGGGATGCTACAACTGTTATGCCCCGTTCGATTCGCAACTTTACTCGGCAAGACTCGATCTGATCTGCTAGTCATACTCCTTACTAAAGTTCCGAAACCCTTGTTCCCGTTAAGAGGTACTATAAGCGGTGGTGATCCGGGGAAAGGATGAAGATGAGGGTTTCGGTTGGAACTAAGGAACGTCGCATTTGTAATATTATTGTTAGTGAGATCAGAAGAACTGGGTTGCACCGTTTGGTGCATATACGTAATGGTGATATTTTTCATAGCTCCGGACGGGGCTATGAAGAATATCACCGTTATGTATGTGCACGAAATAGTCCAACTTTATTCGGATCTCACAAACACTTACGTATGTGATTTTGTTTAGTTTCAACGAAATTGAGAAACCCTTGTCTTCATCCTTCCCCGCATCGCCATCACGTATACTACCTCATAACAAGCACAAGATATGAGAAGGGCCAATTTGATCCTTTGTGTTTAACTTTCATCTTATTTATGTCATATTTCTTGATTTACTATTTTTTACTAAGTTAGAAACACTAAGGTATTTTACTTAATTAGGAATATTTACTTAGTCCGGGTCTGTTTTTAGCTTATGTCTCTGTTGGAGCCGCCGGGCGATGTCCGGGACTGGGCCCCGCCGGGCTGGCACTGGGAGGTCCTTACTACCGGGACACGCGGCTTGGTGAGAAATCCGGGTGACATGGTCGACCCGGATATTCTTTGGTGGCCATCGCGTCGGCCATGGTTGGTGCGGAGAGAGCCGGTCCCTGAGGAGGTGGTACATCACCGTATCAGGGAGGAGGACGAGCACGTCCGTCGCTACATGTACTTGCTCGATACGGAGTATAGCAGCAGTTTGTTGATTATTCGGAGGGTTCCTTACCACGTCAGCTATGAACCTATGAGGGTTCCTTACCTATGGATGCGTAGCACCCGCGACTCAGCACCCCGCGGCTTAGGACCCGGTCGGAGTTAATTAGTTTGAGAGATGTCATGAATATGTATAAGTGATATTATTCGATCGTGATGTATTACGGTTAAATAAAATGAACCCGGTCTATGTAACTCTTGGTGTGTATTGATACGTTTAAATATTTCATCAATGTTGCTTTTATAATTGAAATGAGAATCTGGAACATATTGATACTCTTTTTTCTAACTTGTTTAGGTATAAGTACCATTAGCTATTATCTATAAGCAATTTTGATGAAATGGATCTGGAACATATAATTACTCTTTTTTTCTAACTTAGGGAATTTTGTGTATTTTTAGAAAAGTATGGAGCCAAGAGAGGAAGATGCAGAAAACTTGCTCGCGGGTTTAATCCGCGGACCCGAGGGAGAGACCGATGTGAGCCAGTGGATGAACGACTCCGGTGAGAGAGATCCGGAGCTCACCCAAGGAGACGTCTCTGCTGAGGGAGAAGCCGACAGCTCCGGTGGAGCCGTACAAATTACAAACGCCGGCTCCGAGGTGCATATAGATATGTTAATTAATGAAGCATCCGTTGTCTATATACATGTATTAATAGTATTTATATTTTTAGCCATCCGGTTCAAGCATATCAACCGGAAAAAATACTAAATGAGGCGCAACAAAGAAGTTGAAAGATGCAGAAAGATATAGGATCGAAACGATCGCAGCAGACGGCGCACCCGAGCTTCCCGATGATGTTGCCCAAAAATTTGTGAAGCAATGAAGAGTGCTAGTTAGGGATCACATCCCGATCACTCTTCATGAGTGGAATGAGTCAAAAGATCTGCGGAGACAAGGAATTTCATTTGTCAGCAAAAAAGCCAAAGATCATCTTTTCAAAAATATCATGTGTTATTTCACCTTACCCTTGCGGGAGGTGGACGAGAATGAGGCGGATTAGAATGAGGAGGTAGATGGTGAAGCCGATGTAGAAACTTGAGTTACTGGAAAAGGTCAAGGCGTGGACTCTGAAAAATATGTCCGAGCAATTCAAAAACTGGAAGAAAATATTGAACCTTGACTTTGTTAAGAAAGACAAGACTCCATATTTCACTCAAGGGTATGAGAAAATAAATACCTTATGGGCAGAGTTTGTGAAGTACAAGCTGTGAGAGAATGCAACGGAAAGGTCAAAAACAAATAAGGAAAATGACGCCAAAAAGGTATATCACCATATTATGGGTCAAGCTGGCTACAAAGGTTCCATGCCCAAGTGGGAGAAATGGGAGAACGACCTGCTTGAGAAGGGGATCACTCCCGAGCCGTTCTTGTGGGTCGAGCGGACAAGGTCATGATTCTACGGGCATGGGGGCAAGTTGGACGCCGAAGGAAAAGAAATCTATAACCAAAGGCATAAAGAGAATCATCTACCCATAGAAGATCTGTGAAGCGCAATAAAGGACGTTCAAGAGGGGAGGTTCGTGCCAAATAGAGAGAACGACGAGCTCACACGCGCCCTCGGGAATAAGGAACACGTATACACGAGCCACAAAAGGAAATCCTTCGTGGAGTATTGGGTTTGACGACACCAAAAAGAAATACCCCGATAGAAGCCGTCAACGGAAAAAGGACGCGGAGGCAGCTGAAGCAGAGAGTCAGGAAAACTGGAGGCGTCAACTTGAAGAACAGATAAAGCGGACGCATGATGTAGCAATGCAGCAGCAGGAGAAAATTAACAGACTTAGCCAGCAGCTAGTGTCTACCGGCGTACCACACATGGTAGAAGGTGAAGTCGATGCTACCGGCGCCGCACATTCTCATCGAAAAAGCAGCGTTGCGTCCACGCAGCTCCCGGGTGATGATGCACCGCCGATGATGCACCCGGTGGATGATATCACAGAGATGACAACCTGTGAGCTCCACGTGAAGGTCTTCAATATAACCATCAAGGCGGTGGTCGGCTATGTCTTACCAATTGGCAACGAACCAACTAACCATAGTCTTCTGGTTCCACGGGGTTACGCTGTTTTTGGGGTCGATGAAATTGTCAACGGATTCGAGCGGGTGAAGCTTGAATTCCCTGAAGGTGAAGACGGAGAGGTGACTGAGCTCGGAGAAGCCAAGAAGTTAACCATTCTATGGCTAAAGGAATGCATTGTGCTTCCAAATCAGACGACAAGGCCATCGACTCCTCACCATTCTCCAGCGCAACAGTCTCCAGCGCGGTCGTCTACGCCATGCATGCCGTCTCCAGCTCGGTCGCCTACGCCGTGCACGTCTCCAACGCGGTCGCCTACGCCGCCGCGTCAGCCTTCTCCGCCCACTATGTTTCTGCAGAAACGTAAAAGATCACCCAAACGTAAACGGTCACCCCTCCCGAAGGTACCAAAGGAGTTACCCAAGTTACCTTACGACTATACTCTTGAGCAAACCCAGGAAATCGCAAGGGACGAATACGAGGCGTGGAAATCGAAGTGGAAGGAGCAGAAAAAGGCAGATTTCCTCGAGACCGAAGAAGATGTAGAACGAGCGTGGAAAATGGTGAAGACTCTTCTTTAACCCGAGCCGAGTCTGTCATCTGACTATGGCCGCTATATTCTGAAGTCACACCAGGAAATGGTGCGGTCGACGAAGAGTAGTAGTGCAAGCGCGAAAAGGGGGAAATCAGTTGCCCAGCTCGGAGAGCAGACAAAACAATCCATCTCCCCGCTCAAAGTGATTTCCAATACCCAGGTGAGGCCGAGCATTAATGCTGACGAGAAAATTGATCCGAAGTTTATAAAACTGTACGGAGAAAGGGAAGCTGTTGCGGGTTTGTCCATTCCTGATAATAGACTACTTTCCCGAAGCTGAATGTGCATACAAATACCAGCACGGGAATCCTCTCGTCAAACCCGAGGAGGTAAAGGATCTACCAGCCAAAATGCGAAGAGTGCATAATTGGTATATGGAAGCCGCTCAGAAATCTCAGGACTGGCTATGTCTCGCAGTTAGAGATGAGCACTACGGGTATGGAGATGCAATGGTTCTGATTCAAGTTTCCGAATTGTTTCAGTTATTCCAGCAGCAGACCCTCGACAAATCTATCGTTAGTGCCTATTGTCTGTAAGTACTTATATATATATATATATATATATATATATATATATATTACACTCATTATATTATAATTGCAGAATGAAGATTCTCGAATGCAAAAGAGGACAAAACTATGATATTGGGTTCATTGACCCACATTTTGTTAATCATATGACTCTTGGGCTATCTCGCAAGGATACAGAAGATAATATTCTGAGGACAATAAGGTTTCAACAACACCGACGTGAAATACTATTTCCTTACAACTTCGGGTGAGTGTTACTATGTTATACACATTCTGTTTTCCTTACTCGATGTTCAGTGTATAATTGATGAGTTCTGCGTTTGCAGCTTCCAATATATTCTGCTAATCTTCCAAGTTGACAAATGAAAAGTACTGGTAATGGACCCAAAACGTAAACCCCTAGCGATGTGGGTGCCCATACAAGAAATAATCCAGCGGTAATTTCAATCTTTATTAATTCCAGTCTTTATATATGGCACTATATCGACTACTTTGTTTCATTTTCGTATATCAAGTAATTACTAACTCTTTTTATTCTTTTTCTTTCCCGGACAGCGTTTGGAAGAGGTTCACAAAAAAGTCCAGGGATGAATGGAAATCAGAGTTTACATTTGATATTGTGGAAGTAAGTACTACTATCTAGATCCGCGCATCTCCTTGACTCTAGCGTCGATACCATTATCATGGCTGGTTGATTATTATTTCGATTGAAACCGTGTTCTCGTCAAGTGCTTGCAACAGGGAGACGGGAATTACTTGTGTGGATACTACGTGTGCGAGTTCATTCGGCAGATGACCTGTCCCAAGGGCAGAGATTTAAACCACCTTCATGTACGTCAGTCGTCAATTTTTCTTATTACCATCTATTTTAGTTACTTAGTTTCATTAATATATATTGACCACTCTTCTTTACATTAGCTCGAACGGCTCCGGGACGGTCTTCTACCAAGGGACCGCATACGAGCAATTCAGGAGGAAATTGCGGGCTTCTTAGATGCAGAGATCCTAAATGTAAATGGAGAGTACTATAGAGCCGGTTGGAACTGAATTTTATTTTGTAATTCATTCCATCGGTCATTTAATATGCTCGATATACATAGCTTCTGTAATATAAGTGTTCCTTATTTTGCAATATATATGTATTACTTATTCACTCGTGGGATCCGGGAGGTCCGGGAGGGGCCACCGAGGCTCCTCTCTTCTCGTGGGATCCGGGAGGTCTAGGGAAGGGCCACCGGGCTCCTCTCTTCTCCTGGGATCCGGGAGGTCCGGGGAGGGGCCACCAAGGCTCCTTATCAGTGTATGGTGACAGGGGTATCGTAAAATCGAATTGATCGCAAAACATAAAATAAAAAGGAAACAATAAACCGAAAAAAAATTCTGCCGCGGCAGAGAAAATGGCAAAAGTGTTGTCGCGGCAGATTAGTCATTCATCCCGTTTCGTGTTAAGAACCGGGACGAATTGTCACATACCAATTTTGGAATACATGTTAACATAGTGGTTTTGCTAATTGCTTGACTAAAAAACCTTGGTTGTGTTTGTTTGTGTTTGTTTAAGTGCAACTAAACAAACTAATTATATAAACTTGCAAACTTAAAAAGATAGCAAAGCAGTAAACTAAAAATATTCAACATATTGTTCCAATGACCTTGGCAATATTTTCTAGAGTAAATATTGATCAAAGAGTTTTACAAAACTATCTTATGAATCCAATACTTGTTGAATATTATTACAAGGCCTAAATTAAGAAAGAGGAAAACACTTAATAAATTTCCATAAAGGATTATCAGAAAAAGAGGCATTCTTAAATGCTTCACCAAAATATTATCAAATGTTTTTCCAACCTTGCAAGATTAAAAACAAAGGTATTAGAGAGCATTGACTTTCTATCTCTAGTCATATAAATATTTTGGCAAAACATTGTTAAAGAAAAGCCAAGTGCTTTATTAAATAGAAATTCCAATATTTCCAGAAACAGAAAACTAAAACAAGTTACTATTGGAAACTTTCCTCAAATGATTTGAAATTCATACCATTGCTTCCTTATATCAAATAAGGAACACACACAAGAGGAGACCAAAAATTGAATCCATTAAAGTCCTGAAAACATGGTTTTTCTCCACAGCAACAATTGGGATTTTGAACAAGTTTGTTCTACAAACTTTTCCCAAATGCCATGAAATAAATACCACATGCTCTATATCATAAATGAGGATGAAAACCAAAAGGGCACAAGTTTTTGAATAATTTAAGTTGCCAAAAATCCCTGTTTTCTTGACAGCACCTTTTTGAAATTTGAACAAGTTTGTTCTATGAAGTAACGCAAAATGACTTGAATTTTCTACCACATAAGGAACACATCAAATGAGGAATGTGTGCCAAAAATTATCATTTTTGGAAGCTCCTAAGTTGGTTAATAAATTCAATGTCCATTTATGTAAGAATTCAAATTTGAACAACTTTGAATTATGAAGTTTATCTAATTGAGCCAATTTTCACATATGTTGTGTATCTTAACTAATAAGAATTTTGGCCAAAAGGATTTCAAATTATAACTTTGTTTGCTTGGTGAAAATCACATTTTTCCAGAGAGAAAAGGACCTAATTGTAAATAGCAGGGGCCTTTTTGTAAGCTGAGTCAGATGGTCTTCTTCTTCTTCCTGTAGATGACGAAGTAGCAGGCATGGAGACCCATGCTTCCTTTGCCTTCGAGTAGAAGACTTCTAGGTGCTTAAAAGACCCCCATGTGCAGCTATCTACCCCCTCTCTCTCCCCCCCTCGAAGCTCTCTCTCTCTCTGTACATTTGCAAAACCGAAACCCTAGCCCGAAAGTGGTCGCCGTCGATTCGGCCAGTAGAAGGCTCGCCGCCGGCCACCGAGTGGCTCATCGCCTCCACCTCGTCGAGTAGGCCCTCTCTGCCTAAGGAATCGAGGCGGGAGCTCTCGTGGAGCCCGCGCCGTCCGGTTCCCTTCTGCGGGTCCGGCGGGCTCCGGCGAGGCATTCCGGCTGCCACGACCCTCCTCCGCCCTAGCCGTGCGTCTCCACGTGATCACAGTAAGCAGGGGAACCTCCCCGACCGCTTTCCCCCCTCCCTAACCCCCTAAAACGTGACCGCGCCGTGGTCGAGCTCCGGCCGACGCGCGCGCGCCGTCGCCGCCGCCCTCTGGTCATTCCCCGGAAACGAAACCACCACTGGTCGGTAGCCCACGTCGAGAGGAACCCGTATATGTGTTTGATTCGTAAAATGGTAAACGTTTGCGCTCGAATTTGCTCGTCGGAATCCGTCCCGCCGGCGGTTGGCGTCATGATGACGTCGTGCTTGCGCCAGCAGGCCTTGACCCCGCGCGGAGAGGTCAAACCTGCCTGTGGGGCCGCAGATATGCCGCGTGGCTGCCTGCGTGGCAGCTGGCCCGCGGGTCAGCGTCTGTGGGTGGATCTCCTCGCGGTAACACTAGATCCAGGCCGGCCCGTTATTCAGATCTGGCCCAACAACTGTCCTTTTTCCATTTATTTTTCACAGAAACTTGTATAGTTACTTTTGAGCCTAAAAGGCAACTTAAAAGATGAATTTTACCAAACCAAAATTCACAGATCTAAAGCAACAAAATATGAACCATCTCCACTTTGTAGATATACATTTGGATGGATAGATTTGAAATGAAAAATGTTTTGGTAACAGCTACCAGAAACACCAAAATGAGCACCATTTTTATTTTACAACTCAGAATGAAGTGAGGCCAATTGCATTGGAAAGCCCTTGAAATTTCCTAACAGGAGCATTTAACCTCGTTTCCAAATTCATTGTATTTTTGAAATGGCATGCAATTTGGTAAAACACCAGTGAGCACTTTGGTGATTTTTATAAAATTATTAAAAATGACTTTTGATGCAAACTCAACTGGATGGTCTTTTATATGTTTAGGGCTATCCAAACCTAGAAGGGTTTAATTTTTAGAGCATCCTAGAATTTTTGGTGGACAGATCCTTGTTTTGCATATTTCTGCCATTTTGGCATTTTAGTTAATTAATTTGTGTGGTGATATTTTTGTGTTGCAATATTGTTTTCTAGCATGTATAAGTTGTGTGAACTTGCTTTATAAGTGTTACTTAACTATATTTTAGCATGTTAGATTGTGTGGACTTGAGTGGAGAAGAAATAGAACTTTTGTTATTAACATATGTTTTATCTCTAGTTAATATTTTGCATAGTATTTTTGAGTGATAAATTATGTGCAAACACTTGGATTGTTGTGTTGAGAATATTAGATACAGCACCCTTTTGATACTTATATTTTGTTGTTAATCACCTCTGCTAGCTTGCATTTGAGTTGGTAGAAAAGCATGAATAGCTTTGTCATGACTATGAGATTGGTTATGGAAAAATTCCCTCATGTGTGGAATTTTGACATAATCATTTGTGGTTTTGTGACCACATATTTTTGGGTTGTATCCATAGGTCCAGTAGCATTTTGATAAGTTTGTTATGAGTACTTGACCCCTAAAGTTTTCACTTGTGTGAAAACAATAGCATGAGTATCATTACCTTGCTTATTTTAGCACCCTGTTATTTTCTGCTAGTATTGTTATTGCACTAGAAGCTTGTTTAGTCTTTTGTTAAATTTTTAGCAAGTGGACCAGAGGCATTGTGACCTCTTAATGCTTTGATATGCTAGTGGAACACCCACTGGTTTCATTGCATTTTTGGTGGAAACATTATTTCCCCCACACTAGATGTGTTTCTTTTATATGTGTTTTGAGTAGATCTTTAAATGCTTTTTAGGCTTATTGCTAGATTAATTCTCATGAAACTAGTACCATTTAGGTACTGTTATTTTAGTTATAGCACCTCTAGATACTTGGTGCTTGTGTTTGAAATAGATTTAAATAGCAATGCTTAAAGTCTAAATTTCATACTAGGATATTCATGTATGCTTTTTGTCTTGTTTTCCCCTAGGGAAAAATATGAATCTTTGGTATGGAAACCAGAGGATGGAATGTCCTTGTGGCATTATTATCTTAGAGTTTTCACCTCTGATAGGTTTCCTCTTAAGTAGCATAAAAGCATGAATAACACTTGGATGACTAGGAATTAATCTCCTCACATGTGTAGCATTTTAAGCATAGTTTTTCCTTGTTTCCTAGCTATGTTTTTTATGTTATTTTGTGGAACCCAGTAGCATTTATGGTACTGGTTAGAGGAGTATTTTGCCTCTGCTAGCTTGCACACTTGTGCATAAAATTAACTAGTGTAGCCTAAACTAGTCTAGTATTTTTCCTAAATTTTCTACTAGTATGAGTAGGAGTTTTTGGATGCTTGTTTGTTTGTTTTGAGCACTTTTATAAAAGTGACCAGAGGCTTATTAACCTCTTGGTGAGCATATTTGCTAGTGGAACACCCACTGGTATGTTTGCCTCATGGTGGAAAAATAGGTTTGACTTGTTGTCATGAGCCTTTTTCACCACTTGAGTATTTTAGCAAATTATATGTGCTAGCCATAGAGATTGTTGGGGAAGTTTTTAGACATAAAAATGTGTTTTTATGTGACACCCTACTGTCTAGTAACATGTGCTCTACCCCACTGGTCCATGGTGTTCTTAACTAAAAAAATCATTGAATTTGCCACACATAAACACTAGGAAAAAGGCAGACTTTTCAACTATAGTTTTTATGCCAATTTTTCTTAAGGGAAAAATTGAGAACTTGGGTGGTACTTCTTGATTGCTTGCTGTATGTATTACTTGTAGCCTTGTTTGTCTTGTTTGGTTCTGAATGTGTGTCCTTTATTCTTTTTACGACGTTAGAAAAACGAAGAGGAAGGAAGTGTCGGGAAGCTCTGTTTCAAGTTCCAGTCACTCCATCAACCAGGGACACAAAGAGATACCAGGCAAGCCATCCTGATGCTTGCTGATACAATACTTATCATTATCTATCATGCATGTTTTACCTCTGAAGTTTTACCAAAACTTGATTATCAAAACTATTTTTGATGTGGCTATTACTACTATACTAGTATATAGGTTACTATTATGCCAGTAGTTAAACTTGGTAATACCAAGCCCATAAGCCACCATATGGTATTTAATACCATCAAATATACTAGTCCCTAAGTGGACCCCCTAAAATTGTGATTCTACAAAACAAAGGCTTTACGGAAAAACCCGGAGAAAAGGCGGATCCTTGTTCTCCGGAGGAATGTGGAAGTGGTCATTTTTGAGAAAGTGGTGTTTTCAAAAATGACACATAACCTAGTCTTCGCCGGACAACCTTTACCGTACTGCCACCCTACCCCAACATGGGCACGGGGCTTAACTTGAAGTTTGTTCTTATTAGCGTGTGCTATCTCAATCGCTATAAGGGACGTCGTACCCTCGAACCGAATGTCGTCAAAACTCCCAATGTTGAGGCATAAAAAGTGTGGGATTAATTTTCCCTCCGGTTGCATCGGTTGAGTCTCCTGTCATGGCGATGTGCGACATGGTGCCGAGGAGATTAAAACTGAGAGATAGGCATATTCTAGCTTGAACATAGTGGATGGTTATGATCAGATACCTGATGTTTTCATACTGTTGTTACAGTCCGTGATTGTTCACGGGAGGTGTACTGGATCTGGTGGATGTGTACACCTCTGCAGAGTACAACTTTTTCGAAGAAGCCGCGTCCTCGGATATGGACAGTTGAATGGCCATGTAGCTAGCATTGTGTCAATGTTTTCAAAAAGGAGTTTTGAAAGGGAATTTTAGAAAGGAAGTGTTGAACTTGTGAAGTTCGGAAAGGAATGGAAACTTATACCGTGGAGGTATCGTCGATGATGAAAAGCCAGATGATGTTATACAAAACAAAATGTTTTGCAAAGAAAACCTTTTCTACTCTGAGCAAGAATCCTGGAAACTGATTCCAAGAAGTTTTGCAAAGAGAAATTATTCTTTAACAAAACTTTACAAAACCTCTTGTACATGTGAGATCTACGAGAGAAATAAAACTATATTATTTTATTTTCTTCTGAAGTATCTTCTTCAACGAAGATACAGATAAACCTGACTGCAACTGTGGTGTCATCATATATGAACACCATTGATAGTGAACCATATTTATAGCCTACCTATTCCACCATATAAGCATACTTGCATGTTGGTAAGTGACATGATGGATGTCTTGCTGAGTACATTCAAATGTACTCATTATGGTTTCGCCCCTGGTATCTACTTATCAGATTTAGAGAAGGAGCCTCCGAAGGATATCTATGAAGAGAAGTACGGAGTTGACGGCTTTGCGAACTAGGATCGTCTCCGGGTCAGCAGCCTGTAGGTTAAGGCGTGACTTGGGCTCAACTACGTTGTGTTTTATTTGTCTTCCGCTGTGTTTGTTAAGTGCCTGCCCTTTTGGCAGTTGTGCTAGACTTGATCAGGTGATCATTTGTGTAATACCTTTATGTATTCGTGTAATGGATGATGTATTTCTGTGTGCCAACTGTGTATGTTGTTCACGACTGATCTTTCTGGGATCGTGAATGTATGCATACGTAGGGTTTCAGACTGCCGGTCTGGGGTCCTTACAGAGTTGGTATCAGAGCCATCCTGACCTTAGGAGACCTTAGTTAGCATGGACGTCAGATAGGAAAGAAAAGTATTTTTGAGTAAAAAACCCATTTACTATCTACATTATTTTTATCCAAGGGAATTTTAGTATATTTTCCCTCCTTTATATCTTTTCAAAAGATTCTAAATGCATATCAAGGGCGTCCTTGAACAGTGGTTCGAAGGGCGGGCCTTACAAAGTTAGTATCTCTCTCGGTTAAGAGTTTATTTCTTACTTGTTTGCAACTGCTCCGCTCTGTTTTTGAAACATCTCTCGTCTTTGAAGTTTTCTGTCCAGAAAATAGTTGGGGTTTCAAAAACAGATTGTTGCATAGTTTTACCTCTCTCAGTTAAAAGTTTTATCAAACTTTACTTCTATTATCTTGTTTCCATACAAAAACTTGTATACTTGCCGATGTCCCGAGAAGACCAAAATAATTGCCTAGCTCTACAGTGATGATGGTCAGAAGTAGATATAGTTCTTCAGCCACTTCTAGGATTTTGGATCATTCCCCAACGTAGCCCCAATGGAGCCTTGCTTGTGTGTTATGGCTTGCTTATGTGTGTCCGTAGGACTTTGTGCTATTGTGTGGTGTAGAATTTTGGTTCATCTAGGCTTCTATATGTTTGTGGGGTGCTCGAAATTTGCAGATTTGTGCTTGCCCCGCTCTTGTTTTTGAATCGCCTCGTGTTAAATTTTTGCAAGCAAAAATGTTTGTATAGTATTCAAAAACAAGAATTTGTTGCTTAGACTTATACTTGTTTTCGCTTCATAATGCCACCGTCGTGAACCACCACCATCTCCCCCACAATTAAATGAAAGCACCGTTGTGCCTAATAATAGAGGACCATCAAGCCACACGAGCTGATAGCGTTGCTACCAGTGATGCACTCCAACAGATAAAGCTCCAACAACGACAACCCTCAAAGAAGAAAAGGTATGAAGAAAACCAACCTATACTGACCAAAACCTCTATGTTTTGCCTGTTTGCAAAAGACTCTTTTTACCCTGTTGGCTAATTGTCGCACTTTTTTTATGTCCCCTTTTAAAAGACCAAACTAAAGAGATCCCCTTTAGAAAGTTATATACCTCCCTCCTCTGGAGAAAGGGGCAAAATAAGTTTTCACATGCCATGAAGCATAACCCCCTCAAAAAGCAAATCAAAAGAGCACAATTCAATATTCGACGATGACGCTAGTCGTGTCTTGTCGGACAAACATATTTAACTAGGAAACTAACAAGACTAACATGTTTTGCCTAATCTTAGGTTGACACCTAACCAAAGCATGTGAACTACTGACAACTCTTTCTAAAACAAAGAATTAAGTGACTTACGACACCTTTTAATCGAGTTGGTAAAAAGGAGAAGTCACGAGAAAATAAAATGATGACCTATTCGTTTACTAGTCAATAGGATATCATGTGTATCTAATTTGGAAAACCAAATCTTAATATACATTGTAAGTATTATGAGATTCGAGATTTAGAAATTAAGTGAACGATGGAATGGTTATAATAGATCTAGAAAACAACAGTTTTCCTATGTTTGTTTTTTTTGTGTGCTCTTGATTGAAATAAAATTGTATTTTATTCAATCTTGCTTCCTAACTTATATGGAGTTGTTAGGACGTGTTATTATGTTGTTTTATTACAATAAATCTACCCTAGAAAGTGTGTGCATGATTGGAAACTCGAATAAAAATGAAATAGCATTTGTTACCTTCCAGTTTTATTATTTGGATTGTTGAGTGGGCAAATCCTTGTAGATTTGTTGTACCTAGATTTTTGTTATGGTTATGATAGATCCAGTACCATTTTGGTACTGTTATTTATATGATGTTATCTTCATTAACTTGCATGTGGTCTTATAGCAAATCATGAGTAACATTTGCTATTTTTTTCAGTTTTTATTATTTGCAATTATTGTGAAAGCTAGATCTTTGTGTGAATGCTTTGATAAATTTTGTGCTATGTTTTCTTTGAGTCCAGTACCATTTAGGTACTGATATTTTGATGCTTGTACCTATGTTAGCTTGCATGTCTTTTAATAATAAAGCATGTGTAAGAATTGCTATCAATATGCACTAGTATTGTTGCACTAGATTAAATAGCCTTATATTTTTATCTAGTATGCAAAGTTTTTCATGAGTAACCAGAGGTTTAGTACCTATTTTTACTTGGTATTAGTAGGCCATAGCCCACTGGTCCCATTGTATTTTGGCTTGAGGATGAAAATCCCCAACCATACACGTGTGTGAAAATAGCAGGTTTCACTATGTGATTGATTTCCATTTTCCACCATGGAAAAATATAATTGTTTCTTTTCACCTATGAAAGTGAGAAGTTTATTTCTTATTAGTAAATACTAATATGTTTAGGTGTGATCCTTTTGTTAGCATAATATTCCTTAGGGGTATCATGTTAAGAAATGTTTCACTATCGTGTGCTGAAATTAAATTGTTCGCAAATAAAATAAATTCCTCTTGATTGGTAGATTGTTTGTGAATGATTTTAAATTGAGTGTATGGATTTTTGAGAAGGTTTAGATAACTTTTCATTACTTGCATAGCTACTGGTTGTGTGAGTTATACATTGCTTGCTTGCTAGTAATTTTTTTTAAGAAAAACATAAATTGCTAGAAGAAATTTCTGCATGTTTAATAGTTGTATCATGGGATTGTTTTGATGTTTGTGCTTACTAACATGAGTAAGTTTTGTGTACTGTTATTAGGTACACTTATATTCATGATTTTCTTGTTTAGTTTTAAACATCATGATAGCATTGTTTGCTTCTCTAGAGTGAAACTAGTTTCACCACTAGAAAATGGTGATTTTTGCTCTAGGATTACCCTCTTTTTATTTTATGAGTATATGTGTTGATATAGCATGTGTAGGAAGTTATTACTTCTGTTATCATGCCATGAATTATTTAGTTGCATGTTCTATGGTTATAGGATATGATTATCTCTTATAGCATGCTGGTGTAGGTTTTACATACTAGTGTGTTATCTGTGCAGACCTTTTTATGCCTGTGTAATAGGAGTTTTTATCTTGTGTGAAGATGGTATTTTAGAGTATCTTTATGATTAGTTTCATTGGTTTTTAGCTACTGGTTGTTTGCTAATTGTTCATGATTGATGGATTCCAAAACCTCTAATAAACAATAACCTAGTGAATAAATAGTCTATTCATCTGTGGTGTTGTTTGCTTGCTTATTGGATGTTGTTTAAGATGTTTTACTTTAGCATGAGTTTATAATTGTGTTATGATTGTGCTTAAGAGTATCTTAAGAATCTAAAACATCCAACTAAAATCATGAACACTTTAAGTGATAGTTGCTTGTGGTGAGTAATAACCACTGCCATGAGTATTGTTCTGTCTGTTTGTTTTACCTTAGCAACCTAACCTTTGCACCACAAGCTATGTTTTTAGCTTCTTATATACCTTATTATGAGAGTGGTACACCACTCCATATGTGTTATGTAAGATGTGGGATATAGCTAGGAACTCATGTATTAATTAACGGTACTTTTCCAGGTAGTTCTGCACTAAAAGGAACTAGTTGGCAGTAGTGATGTTATCAGAAAATTTTAAAAATTTGGTGGTTGAGTAAAGTGATAGCTAGAGAATTTTTTTTAAAAGTAAATTTGCTAATTTAGGGATGTACCCCACCTCCCAAGAAAAGTCAAAGGGGGGAAGCACCTGCACTCCAACACTAACTTTGTGTTTGTTGGCCCTCCCTTAGTCCTCGCTTGTGAATCTCGGGGACGAGATTCTTTTTAAGGGG
This sequence comes from Alopecurus myosuroides, assembly GCA_028641055.1. Classification (NCBI taxonomy): domain Eukaryota; kingdom Viridiplantae; phylum Streptophyta; class Magnoliopsida; order Poales; family Poaceae; genus Alopecurus; species Alopecurus myosuroides. The sequence goes on along the minus strand of CM054060.1, from coordinate 443,838,274 downwards.
GGAAGACCTGTCACATCCCAATTTTGGAATACATGTTAACATAGTGGTTTTTCTAATTGCTTGACTAAAAAACCTTGGTTGTGTTTGTTTGTGTTTGTTTAAGTGCAACTAAACAAACTAATTATATAAACTTGCAAACTTAAAAAGATAGCAAAGCAGTAAACTAAAAATATTCAACATATTGTTCCAATGACCTTGGCAATATTTTCTAGAGTAAATATTGATCAAAGAGTTTTACAAAACTATCTTATGAATCCAATACTTGTTGAATATTATTACAAGGCCTAAATTAAGAAAGAGGAAAACACTTAATAAATTTCCATAAAGGATTATCAGAAAAAGAGGCATTCTTAAATGCTTCACCAAAATATTATCAAATGTTTTTCCAACCTTGCAAGATTAAAAACAAAGGTATTAGAGAGCATTGACTTGCTATCTCTAGTCATATAAATATTTTGGCAAAACATTGTTAAAGAAAAGCCAAGTGCTTTATTAAATAGAAATTCCAATATTTCCAGAAACAGAAAACTAAAACAAGTTACTATTGGAAACTTTCCTCAAATGATTTGAAATTCATACCATTGCTTCCTTATATCAAATAAGGAACACACACAAGAGGAGACCAAAAATTGAATCCATTAAAGTCCTGAAAACATGGTTTTTCTCCACAGCAACAATTGGGATTTTGAACAAGTTTGTTCTACAAACTTTTCCCAAATGCCATGAAATAAATACCACATGCTCTATATCATAAATGAGGATGAAAACCAAAAGGGCACAAGTTTTTGAATAATTTAAGTTGCCAAAAATCCCTGTTTTCTTGACAGCACCTTTTTGAAATTTGAACAAGTTTGTTCTATGAAGTAACGCAAAATGACTTGAATTTTCTACCACATAAGGAACACATCAAATGAGGAATGTGTGCCAAAAATTATCATTTTTGGAAGCTCCTAAGTTGGTTAATAAATTCAATGTCCATTTATGTAAGAATTCAAATTTGAACAACTTTGAATTATGAAGTTTATCTAATTGAGCCAATTTTCACATATGTTGTGTATCTTAACTAATAAGAATTTTGGCCAAAAGGATTTCAAATTATAACTTTGTTTGCTTGGTGAAAATCACATTTTTCCAGAGAGAAAAGGACCTAATTGTAAATAGCAGGGGCCTTTTTGTAAGCTGAGTCAGATGGTCTTCTTCTTCTTCCTGTAGATGACGAAGTAGCAGGCATGGAGACCCATGCTTCCTTTGCCTTCGAGTAGAAGACTTCTAGGTGCTTAAAAGACCCCCATGTGCAGCTATCTACCCCCTCTCTCTCCCCCCCTCGAAGCTCTCTCTCTCTCTGTACATTTGCAAAACCGAAACCCTAGCCCGAAAGTGGTCGCCGTCGATTCGGCCAGTAGAAGGCTCGCCGCCGGCCACCGAGTGGCTCATCGCCTCCACCTCGTCGAGTAGGCCCTCTCTGCCTAAGGAATCGAGGCGGGAGCTCTCGTGGAGCCCGCGCCGTCCGGTTCCCTTCTGCGGGTCCGGCGGGCTCCGGCGAGGCATTCCGGCTGCCACGACCCTCCTCCGCCCTAGCCGTGCGTCTCCACGTGATCACAGTAAGCAGGGGAACCTCCCCGACCGCTTTCCCCCCTCCCTAACCCCCTAAAACGTGACCGCGCCGTGGTCGAGCTCCGGCCGACGCGCGCGCGCCGTCGCCGCCGCCCTCTGGTCATTCCCCGGAAACGAAACCACCACTGGTCGGTAGCCCACGTCGAGAGGAACCCGTATATGTGTTTGATTCGTAAAATGGTAAACGTTTGCGCTCGAATTTGCTCGTCGGAATCCGTCCCGCCGGCGGTTGGCGTCATGATGACGTCGTGCTTGCGCCAGCAGGCCTTGACCCCGCGCGGAGAGGTCAAACCTGCCTGTGGGGCCGCAGATATGCCGCGTGGCTGCCTGCGTGGCAGCTGGCCCGCGGGTCAGCGTCTGTGGGTGGATCTCCTCGCGGTAACACTAGATCCAGGCCGGCCCGTTATTCAGATCTGGCCCAACAACTGTCCTTTTTCCATTTATTTTTCACAGAAACTTGTATAGTTACTTTTGAGCCTAAAAGGCAACTTAAAAGATGAATTTTACCAAACCAAAATTCACAGATCTAAAGCAACAAAATATGAACCATCTCCACTTTGTAGATATACATTTGGATGGATAGATTTGAAATGAAAAATGTTTTGGTAACAGCTACCAGAAACACCAAAATGAGCACCATTTTTATTTTACAACTCAGAATGAAGTGAGGCCAATTGCATTGGAAAGCCCTTGAAATTTCCTAACAGGAGCATTTAACCTCGTTTCCAAATTCATTGTATTTTTGAAATGGCATGCAATTTGGTAAAACACCAGTGAGCACTTTGGTGATTTTTATAAAATTATTAAAAATGACTTTTGATGCAAACTCAACTGGATGGTCTTTTATATGTTTAGGGCTATCCAAACCTAGAAGGGTTTAATTTTTAGAGCATCCTAGAATTTTTGGTGGACAGATCCTTGTTTTGCATATTTCTGCCATTTTGGCATTTTAGTTAATTAATTTGTGTGGTGATATTTTTGTGTTGCAATATTGTTTTCTAGCATGTATAAGTTGTGTGAACTTGCTTTATAAGTGTTACTTAACTATATTTTAGCATGTTAGATTGTGTGGACTTGAGTGGAGAAGAAATAGAACTTTTGTTATTAACATATGTTTTATCTCTAGTTAATATTTTGCATAGTATTTTTGAGTGATAAATTATGTGCAAACACTTGGATTGTTGTGTTGAGAATATTAGATACAGCACCCTTTTGATACTTATATTTTGTTGTTAATCACCTCTGCTAGCTTGCATTTGAGTTGGTAGAAAAGCATGAATAGCTTTGTCATGACTATGAGATTGGTTATGGAAAAATTCCCTCATGTGTGGAATTTTGACATAATCATTTGTGGTTTTGTGACCACATATTTTTGGGTTGTATCCATAGGTCCAGTAGCATTTTGATAAGTTTGTTATGAGTACTTGACCCCTAAAGTTTTCACTTGTGTGAAAACAATAGCATGAGTATCATTACCTTGCTTATTTTAGCACCCTGTTATTTTCTGCTAGTATTGTTATTGCACTAGAAGCTTGTTTAGTCTTTTGTTAAATTTTTAGCAAGTGGACCAGAGGCATTGTGACCTCTTAATGCTTTGATATGCTAGTGGAACACCCACTGGTTTCATTGCATTTTTGGTGGAAACATTATTTCCCCCACACTAGATGTGTTTCTTTTATATGTGTTTTGAGTAGATCTTTAAATGCTTTTTAGGCTTATTGCTAGATTAATTCTCATGAAACTAGTACCATTTAGGTACTGTTATTTTAGTTATAGCACCTCTAGATACTTGGTGCTTGTGTTTGAAATAGATTTAAATAGCAATGCTTAAAGTCTAAATTTCATACTAGGATATTCATGTATGCTTTTTGTCTTGTTTTCCCCTAGGGAAAAATATGAATCTTTGGTATGGAAACCAGAGGATGGAATGTCCTTGTGGCATTATTATCTTAGAGTTTTCACCTCTGATAGGTTTCCTCTTAAGTAGCATAAAAGCATGAATAACACTTGGATGACTAGGAATTAATCTCCTCACATGTGTAGCATTTTAAGCATAGTTTTTCCTTGTTTCCTAGCTATGTTTTTTATGTTATTTTGTGGAACCCAGTAGCATTTATGGTACTGGTTAGAGGAGTATTTTGCCTCTGCTAGCTTGCACACTTGTGCATAAAATTAACTAGTGTAGCCTAAACTAGTCTAGTATTTTTCCTAAATTTTCTACTAGTATGAGTAGGAGTTTTTGGATGCTTGTTTGTTTGTTTTGAGCACTTTTATAAAAGTGACCAGAGGCTTATTAACCTCTTGGTGAGCATATTTGCTAGTGGAACACCCACTGGTATGTTTGCCTCATGGTGGAAAAATAGGTTTGACTTGTTGTCATGAGCCTTTTTCACCACTTGAGTATTTTAGCAAATTATATGTGCTAGCCATAGAGATTGTTGGGGAAGTTTTTAGACATAAAAATGTGTTTTTATGTGACACCCTACTGTCTAGTAACATGTGCTCTACCCCACTGGTCCATGGTGTTCTTAACTAAAAAAATCATTGAATTTGCCACACATAAACACTAGGAAAAAGGCAGACTTTTCAACTATAGTTTTTATGCCAATTTTTCTTAAGGGAAAAATTGAGAACTTGGGTGGTACTTCTTGATTGCTTGCTGTATGTATTACTTGTAGCCTTGTTTGTCTTGTTTGGTTCTGAATGTGTGTCCTTTATTCTTTTTACGACGTTAGAAAAACGAAGAGGAAGGAAGTGTCGGGAAGCTCTGTTTCAAGTTCCAGTCACTCCATCAACCAGGGACACAAAGAGATACCAGGCAAGCCATCCTGATGCTTGCTGATACAATACTTATCATTATCTATCATGCATGTTTTACCTCTGAAGTTTTACCAAAACTTGATTATCAAAACTATTTTTGATGTGGCTATTACTACTATACTAGTATATAGGTTACTATTATGCCAGTAGTTAAACTTGGTAATACCAAGCCCATAAGCCACCATATGGTATTTAATACCATCAAATATACTAGTCCCTAAGTGGACCCCCTAAAATTGTGATTCTACAAAACAAAGGCTTTACGGAAAAACCCGGAGAAAAGGCGGATCCTTGTTCTCCGGAGGAATGTGGAAGTGGTCATTTTTGAGAAAGTGGTGTTTTCAAAAATGACACATAACCTAGTCTTCGCCGGACAACCTTTACCGTACTGCCACCCTACCCCAACATGGGCACGGGGCTTAACTTGAAGTTTGTTCTTATTAGCGTGTGCTATCTCAATCGCTATAAGGGACGTCGTACCCTCGAACCGAATGTCGTCAAAACTCCCAATGTTGAGGCATAAAAAGTGTGGGATTAATTTTCCCTCCGGTTGCATCGGTTGAGTCTCCTGTCATGGCGATGTGCGACATGGTGCCGAGGAGATTAAAACTGAGAGATAGGCATATTCTAGCTTGAACATAGTGGATGGTTATGATCAGATACCTGATGTTTTCATACTGTTGTTACAGTCCGTGATTGTTCACGGGAGGTGTACTGGATCTGGTGGATGTGTACACCTCTGCAGAGTACAACTTTTTCGAAGAAGCCGCGTCCTCGGATATGGACAGTTGAATGGCCATGTAGCTAGCATTGTGTCAATGTTTTCAAAAAGGAGTTTTGAAAGGGAATTTTAGAAAGGAAGTGTTGAACTTGTGAAGTTCGGAAAGGAATGGAAACTTATACCGTGGAGGTATCGTCGATGATGAAAAGCCAGATGATGTTATACAAAACAAAATGTTTTGCAAAGAAAACCTTTTCTACTCTGAGCAAGAATCCTGGAAACTGATTCCAAGAAGTTTTGCAAAGAGAAATTATTCTTTAACAAAACTTTACAAAACCTCTTGTACATGTGAGATCTACGAGAGAAATAAAACTATATTATTTTATTTTCTTCTGAAGTATCTTCTTCAACGAAGATACAGATAAACCTGACTGCAACTGTGGTGTCATCATATATGAACACCATTGATAGTGAACCATATTTATAGCCTACCTATTCCACCATATAAGCATACTTGCATGTTGGTAAGTGACATGATGGATGTCTTGCTGAGTACATTCAAATGTACTCATTATGGTTTCGCCCCTGGTATCTACTTATCAGATTTAGAGAAGGAGCCTCCGAAGGATATCTATGAAGAGAAGTACGGAGTTGACGGCTTTGCGAACTAGGATCGTCTCCGGGTCAGCAGCCTGTAGGTTAAGGCGTGACTTGGGCTCAACTACGTTGTGTTTTATTTGTCTTCCGCTGTGTTTGTTAAGTGCCTGCCCTTTTGGCAGTTGTGCTAGACTTGATCAGGTGATCATTTGTGTAATACCTTTATGTATTCGTGTAATGGATGATGTATTTCTGTGTGCCAACTGTGTATGTTGTTCACGACTGATCTTTCTGGGATCGTGAATGTATGCATACGTAGGGTTTCAGACTGCCGGTCTGGGGTCCTTACACGAATGCCCCTAGCCAGGTTCGCCACGTGGTCAGCCCCATTTGTCCCGGATCCTGACACAACCGGGACCAATGGGGGAGGGCCATTTGCCCCGGCTGGCCCATCCCGGCTGCACAACCGGGACAAATAGGCCTTACGAACCGGCACTAATGCCCCTGTTTCCACTAGTGTGCCATCCATGAGACTGCTGGGATAAGCAGTGGTCTGCTAACAACCTGGTGTCAGTGGCTGGCACGATGAGTTGCTGCCTTACGGGGCCGGAGGTCCTACGAGCAACGGGCGGTTGCGGCGTCTTGCAGTGATCCCATAGGCGCTGGGTCGGGCTCCCAATGGCACCTGGCGGTGCTCTGATAAGCGCGGAGCCGTGCTCCCAAATTCACCAGGTCAGGCTCCCAACGGCTCAAGTGACCGTACTCGACCCAGAAAGAAGACCATCCCGGTAGTGCTCTTGCGGTTGTCGACGTCGAGGTCACTGTCGTTGTACCCCACCAGCGTCGGTACCGCTGTGTATCCCTTCTTATACTTGCAGCCGTAGTTCGTCGTGCCACGAACATACCTCGGTAGATTCTTCACTGCAGCGCAATGCTGCTCCGCCGGTGATTCCATGAACCGGCTCAGGATGCCAATCGCATAGGATATGTCCGGCCTCGTGTTCACCAAGTAGTGGAGGCTACCGATGATGCTCCGGTACCGCATCGCATCCACTGCGGCGCCGACCTTCTTCTTCCCAATTTTGAGTCTGCACTCCATGGGTGTGTGGAATGAGTTGCTGTCACTCATGCCCGCTGTCTCCAGAATTTTTTCAGCATAGCCGCTCTGCCCAATAGTGATCTCGCCATCACTTTACTTGACCTCGATCCCCAGGTAGTAGCTCAGGAGACCAAGGTTGCTCATGCAGAACAACCTCTACATCTCGGCCTTGAACTTAGTGATGTCGACGATGCTGGAGCCGGTGATGATGAGATCGTCGACATACAACCCAACGAGCAGGTAGATGTCCCATCCACTTCGTTTGTACACCGCATGCTCCATTGGACAACGCTCGAACCCAAGTGACATGAGTGACATGTCCAACTTGGCGTACCAAGATCGTGACGCCTGCCGAAGTCCGTACAACGCCTTCCGTAGGCGTAGCACTTGACCTTCCTTGTTCTTCTCATAGCCCGCAGGTTGATGCACATACACCTCCTCATCAAGTTCACCATTGAGGAATGCCGACTTGACGTCCATATGATGGACCTGCCACCCACCATGTACGGCGAGCGCAAGAAGTAGGTGTACCGTCTCCATCAGCGCCACTGGCGCAAACACCTCGTCGAAGTCCACCCCCTATCGTTGCGCATAGCCTTTTGCAACCAGACGGGCTTTGTGCTTGACGATGTTGCCGGCGGAGTCACGCTTCACTTTGAAGACCCACTTGAGCCCAATGGCTCGTTGGCCAGCCGGGAGCGTCGTGAGCTCCCATGTCTTGTTCTCGAGGATTGGGGCCATATCGGTGTCCATACCCTGCTTCCAACATGCCTCCCCAAGTGCCTCCTTCACATTGGCCGGCTCGTCGGCTCCGAGCATGCACAGACCGCTGTACTCCAGCTCGACTTTAGTGGTATCATTGTATAAGTCAGGGAGTCACCGATAATGACACGGTCCAGTCTCAGAGTCGAGGTTGACATCATGCTCGAGCGGAGTCACCCAACCACCATGAGCTAGAGTGGCTGCCGCAGGTGTACGTGGCTCCGGCGAGGCCGCCGGCGTAGCCACGGATTGCGGCGTCCCGGGGTCGCCACCTGCACCCCCGGTGGTGTCTTCCTCATGCACCTTGTATGCCACCGTGAACGTCGCGGGACCAGCAAGCGATCTCCTGCGCTCCGTTGTTGCGTCTCCCGAGCTCCACTCCCAAGAACGGTGCTCCTCAAACACCACGTCCCTAGAGAGGTGCAACTTCTTGGCTACAGGGTCATACAGCCTGTAGCAGTATGCGCCCTCCATATAGCCAATCATGACCATCGGTGTCGAGCGGTCCAAGATTTTGTTCATCCCCGGCCCGATATTCTTCACATGTGCGGTGCAACCGAATATACAGAAGTGTTGCACATGTGGCTTCTTCTCATGCCAGGCTTCATATGGGGTTTTCCCATTGAGACTCCTGGTTGGCGCCCGGTTCAGGATGTACACCGTTGTGCGCACCGCCTCTCCCATAAACATGGCAGGCATGCCCATGCTTTTGAGGAGACACCTCCCCATTTTGACGACGGTTTGGTTTCGACGCTCGACGACGCTGTTCTGCTGTGGGGATTATGGCACCATGGTGAAGTGCTTGATGCCGTTCTCGTCGCAGAACGCATTGAACTCGCCGGAGTTGAACTCACCTCTGCGATCAAAACGGAAGGCGAGAAGTTTGCACTTCTTTTCGGCCTCCGCGCGAGCCTTGATCTTGCGTAAGCAAGGGAACGCTTCGTCCTTGCTCCTAAGCACCTCCAGCCACATGTACCTGCTGAAGTCATCAACGAAAAACAAAAAATATTTGTCGCTGCTGGGTGTAGCCGATGTGATCGGCCCGCACAAGTCAGTGTGCAAGAGCTCGAGCCTCTCCTTGGCTCGGTACGAGGAAACTTGGGGAAATGGCCTCTGATGTTGCTTTCCAAGCGTACATCCATCACAGACCTGTTCAACTTGGTCGATGATGGGCATACCAAGCACCATCTTCTTGCACGTCATGTCCCGGAGTGCGCGGAAGTGGAGGTGGCCATAGCGAGCATGCCACAGCCATGTTGTGTCACCAAGTTTGGCTATCATGCACACGGGCTCCGTCAGGTTCAGGTTAAACGATGATGAGATTATTAACTAATAATCGTGTAGGTAATTAACGATCCATAACAATTATCAAACATGAGCACATATGTTTTATTCAAATATTAGAATGCATCGTGGATGGAAAAGATAGATCAGTTTTATTTACGGGAGACTTGATATACGTAGAAAGACAATATATTAGGCCGTTGTCTTTCTAGACCCCCTTTTCGCCCCCCTCCCCCCCCATGCCCAAATCCTAGATACGCCTCTGGCGATCACACGATGCCATAATCTCCTCTACTTCTAGACGTGCGTGAGTTGTGTGCGTGGTGTTTGACTAGGTACAAGGACGGTACATACAAACACGCGACATTATGGATACGTATATCCTAACATTTTGATTATTAACCGACTATTTCTTTCACTGTGCCAAGTTCAATTAACTCCTTTCTCACTATTGGAAATAGCGACGTCGACGTCTGCAACTGTTTTTTGTTCGATAAAGGGAACTTTATTACTTAAGAAGTTTAAGCATGTACCTGACCTCTGTATAACCAAGATGCACACAGCCACATGACCACAACGAGTCCAACATAGTAAATAAATGGCTAATTATGGAGGAGGGAGATCTCTCACCCTCCTTTTATAGGGGAAGGGGAGGCAGCCAACGGGTGGGTGCGGCCAGCCCATGGTGGTGCCCCCACCTCTTCCCTCATCATGTGAGTGGACACTGCACTCACACCCACTCATTTTCCCATTATTTCCCACATGGAAAATCCAAAGGTTTTTCCTTTAATAAATAAATAAAACATTTTTATTCATTTATTTATATTTGTTAATTCCATTAACAAACATTTTCATATAGCACCTCGAATCAATCGTTAATTATATCAACAACCATTCGATGAAAAACCCATTGAACTATTTCAATTTTCCCCGAAACAATTTCGGTGTTGCCTAAAATAGTCTTCGATATTCCGTCTCCTCTCAAACGCGTCATCGAACCTTAAGTGCGTCACCCTCCGGTTTGCGAATAAGATAGACATGATCGAGACTCCTCTCCGATCAATAATCAACAGCGGGATCTAGAGATCCGTGATGACTCCTATATATTCAACGATGACTCTCGTGATCGTGTGAACCATCAATGTCGTGAACTAATTCCCTTTGTCTCGCGAAATTTTACTTGTCCGAGATTCGATCATTGGTATCAACCATAACTTGTTCAATCTCGTTACCGACAAGTACTTTTTTCTCGTTCCCATGATATAACATCCTTGTGATCATATCACGTGCTTGAAAGCGGTTTTGATGTGATATCACCGAGAGGGCCCAGAGTATATCTCTCCGTCATTTGGATGGACAAATCCCACTCTTGATCCATGATCCTTAACTAATACTTTCCGAACACTTAACGACACCTTTATAGTCATCCTGTTACGGTGTGACGTTTGATGACATCAAAGCACTCTTCCGGTATCATCGATTGGCATGATCTCATGGTCTAAGGAATAAGTTACTTCGTATGTTGGATATAACAATGTAAACCTAATGACTTTATCGCATTGCTATATTCACTTTGGGTATATGTTCATCACATCATTCTTCCAATGACATGACCCCGTTATTAACAACATTCAATGTTCATGATCAGGAAACCTTGATCATCTATTAATCAACGAGCTAGTTAAAAGAGCGGCTTTACTAGGAACCATTGTTTGTTTATTAAGCAGATATGTATCAACGTTTTCGGTTAATACAATTCTAGCATGAGAAATAAACATTCATCATAAACAAGGAATAAGATAATAAACATTTTATTATTGCCTCTCGGGCATATTCCCTTCATTATATGTATCAAAGAGAATTTATATTGAGTCCATGTCCTGGAGTAATAGAAACAATTTATATTACTGCCGGAATTTATTCCAGAATTAGTTTGAGATAGAAAATAAAATTGCACGCTTTTCAAAGCATATGCAAGGGGGCATGGGATGTTTCAGGATGTCGGAAATATTTTTTTCACATCGTTAAGTAACTTCAATAATTTTATCTATAGGGTTCATAGGGGCACCACACCTGGGCACATTTCTCCTCCATGGGTTTTCCATGTTTGATTGAATAGAGAAAAAAAAAAGGTAAAAAGGATGGGGAATTAGACTCCACTAAGAGTCCAATCCGAATTCCCCAAGGATGGGTTGCGACCATCTCATGGCGCGGACACCTCCTTGGTGGAATTGGGGCGAGACTCCCAAGGAAGGTCGTCCTTCTCCTGCACCTATAAAAGGACCCCAAACCCTTCAGGGAAAACATATTAGTTGGTCCTCAAGTCTCTCTCTAGTAGAATTAGAGCCTCTAATTAGACTATCTAATTAGAGGTTCTCTTAGTTAATTTGAGTTTCTTATAATTGGTGTCTTGAGGTGTCCTCTCCCAATTAGATCTAGCTTCTAATTTATCTCTCTATCATGTGTTTAGAACTCCACTTTATTATACACTTTGTGGCGCCTGATTCTAGATGGCGAAGCGCTGCAGAACTATCCCCGACGTATGTGTGCAAGCTCTCAGACAAGTAACACGTGAGACCCTCACTCTGCTGGATCTAGATGCTGGATACAGGGAGTATGTACCAACCGTACCCACAGGCGTAAGGATGGAAATTTTAACCGCGGGTATGGGTATTCGCGGGTATCCGCCCCGTATGGACAGGGTATGGGTACATATTTGTACCCATGGGCAGTACCGGTACCCTACCCGTCAAGTCGCGGGTAGGGCATGAGTATAATCCTATACCATTGGGTCTACCCATACCCTACGCATTAGTAACACTACTAGGAAAATGGCTATAGGAGGAATCATAGCCGTGACGCGCCCCACTACACGTGGGTCACGCCTAACTAGCCGTGGCGCACCACACAGTAGTGTGCCACGATGCGCCATGCCTATAGGTGCGGTGCTAGGTGCCAGGGGTGTTGTGTGGGCTGACATAGCCATGACGCACCAAACCATATGTGCGCCACAGGTGTGTAACATATACGTGTTGTACCAAACATGTGGTGCGTCATGTCTATGTCAGCCACAATGTTTTTCAGTCCGCACCCCTCCCCACGTGGACCGCCCTTTGAGTTTACCAGGTGAGGTTTTCTCAGAATCGGCAAATTCCAAAAGGAAAAAAAGATTTTTCAAAAAGTTGATTTTTTTCCTACAAATTAAAAAAATTCAAAAAAATTAAAAAAGGATAGTTGTGGCGCACCACGGCTAAGTATGAGCGAGATTTTTGAATTTCGCACCCGGGAGAGAACCCCCACCTAAATATACCCCCTTCTCCTCCCTTCTCCCTTCTTTCTCTCTACTTCTCCCTCCCTCTCTCTATCCATTCTTTCTCTCTTCTTCGCCCTCCCTTTCCCTCCATTCTTTCCCTCTCTTCTCCCTCCATTCATTCTATCTTCTTCTCCCTCCCTCTCCCTCACCGCATCTACGTCCTTGCAGCCACCTCCTCACCGACGAAGCCACTCTCCTCTCCGACGACCTCCTCGCCGGCCACGACCACCTCGAAGACGGCCACCACCTCATCGCCGGCCACCAAAGATAGTTGATGGAGTTAGTTATGTTGAAGATAAATCCAAAGACTTGCTATGAGCTACACTGTTGTCACATTTCACCCTACCGTAAGGGTCCAAGCCGAAAGTTAAGGGTTGGGATCTTAAGAAGATGGCCCAACAATTCCATAACTTCAAGAAACAATTAACCACAGACTATACCGAGAAGAAAAAAACATCAACATTCACTTGAGCACTAGAGAAGATAAGAAGTCACTGGCCGACATTTGTGGAGCAGAGGAAATCAGCCGAATTTGTGAACATGTCGAAGAAAAATAAAGAAATGTTGCGGAAAAGCTATATCACCATAAACTAGGGACATGTGGATACAAGAGTCCCATTACTAAGTGGGAAAAAATGGAGGTTGCCCTGCTTGAAAAAGGGATCACTCCGGCTACAACGGCCTGGCCCGACATGTCAAAAAATTGGTTTTACGGGCATGGTGGATGGTTGCACCCGGAAACAGGGGAGATTCTCTACTCAGCATAAATTAAAACAATCGCCGTCAATCTTGTTGAAGCAATCAAGATGGTTCAAGAAAATTTGGTTTCGATAGAGAGAACGATGAGTTAAAAAAGGACCTCGAGAATCCTGAACACTATGGACGAACACGAGGCAAAGGCATTGTTCCCAGGAAAATAGGTTTTATTGAGTGGGCTGAAAGTTATAGAAGCCGCTCAAGAAAAAAGAAGCAGGTGGCAAACCGTATTCAGAACATGGAACAAATATTAAAGGAGCACCAGGAGGAACCGCAAGCAATCCGTTAGGAAATGGCATCCGAGTGTTCTCCTCCATTGGATTGTAACGTCCCATCTCAGCGAAAAAGCGGTGCGGCTTCCACCACCGCCCCAACTGATGATGATGCACTACTGCATGATGCCTCGCTACCCTGTTGATGATATCCGGGAGAGGAAAATTTTTGAGATACATATGTCGATGAAGAACATATCCTTGAAGATGGCTCTCGGCTTTCCTATATCCTATGAACCTGGAGCATGCATCCACGACCGTCTGATTCCAGATGGCTATGCTCGTGTCAGTGTGGATGAAGTTATGCCAGGATATGAGTCACTCGAGCTTGACTACCCTGCAGGTGAAGGGAAGACGACACTTGGAGAAGTCATGAGTGGTTTAATTGTATGGGATAAGAGAAACATCGTATTTCCGGACCGGGATCCAAGGCCACCGACTCCTCCATCTCAATCTTTAGCGCGTCAGCTGACTCATCCATCTCGATCTTTAGCACGTCAGCTGAATCCTCCATCTCGATCTTCGCCGCATTAGCCTACTCCTCCATCTCAACCTCATAGTCCTCACAGTGGCGCGAGTCCACATCGATCTGCGCCGCGTGAGACGATTGGGCCCTCTAAGAAGTCCCATGGCGGCCGGGTGCTAAAGAGGAAGAACACAGATCTTCCGGCTGCTAGTCGGAAGAAAGTTACAAAGGATAAAGCATATGCTGCCAAGTTAGCATACAATATGGATGATGAGGAGACCAGAACGTTCGTGGATGCCGACGTGAAACACCAGTTAGCACCGAAAAGGCCCCCACCAAAGGTGCAAATACCTCCGAAAGTCGTTGAACGCTTTGTGGAGTTGCTTGAGCGATCACCGGGGACTAATTTATGTGGATATATACTACGTGTGCGAGTATATTCAGCCGTTGACCACTAAGTGGACACATAATACAAACACAATTCAAGTACGTAAACAATATTAACATTTTTATTTTCTATGAATTGCGTTGTTTTTCAGTCAACTTATATATCTTATTGTACTCTTTAAATATATTACAGATCATGAATTTACAACGGAACCTCCAGCCTGAAGAGCGCCTACGAGCAATTCAAGAGGATCTGGCAGGATTTCTATTAAGGGAGGTCATTCATCCACAAGGAGAACATTATCAGCAGGACGATGAACTCCTTTTAGGTGGAGCCCGATAGTGAATTCAAATGTTCAACTCAATGTGATACATGTTTGAACTTTAGTATATGTACGTATGCTCGTAAGAGATCGAACATTACATATATATGTAATGCATCTACGTATAATTTGTGTATGTCTCAGTAACTTAGAATGTATGGAAACATGTTTGAAATTAGAAATTAAACACAATTTGAAACATATATAAATAAAATGGATAAAAAACGAAGAAACAACACAAATCCTGCCGCGGCAGAGAAACTGCTGAAAACACCGCCGCGATAGGAAACCTTTAGTCCCGGCTCGTGTTACATCCCGGGACTAAAGGTCCTCCCGGCCGCGGCGACTGGGACGACCGCATGAAGGCCCTTTAGTCCAGTTCCGTGAGCCGCCGCGACTAAAGGGGGTGGGGGGAGGCTCTAGTCCCGATTGCGTAGTCCAGTACATCTCGACACCGGTGGGCCCTTACAACCTGGGACTATAGGCCTAGTTTCTACTAGTGCTTGTTCCTTCTCGACCCGGCGGTCCTCTCCCGTCATATCCTCCCGCGGTACATCTCGACACCGGTGGGCCAATCTCGCCCCGATGCTTCCTTTTGAGTTGATCGACATGTTTTTTGTTTGTTTTTGAGTTGATCTCCGTGCATAGCATTCCCTATCCACGTTTTTCTCAACCGTTTTTCGCGGTTTTATAGTGATCCCTTTCCCAATGGTTATTCTTTTTTTTTTTCCTTTTGATTGATCGCTATCCGTGCGTAGCGACATAGCTATCCCTATCTCCGTTTTTTAGCGATCGCCCTCACCCGGTTTTCTTGGTTTTATTGACGTACCAGCGTCGCTAAGGCTTTTTAAAGTATATAGATAGATAGATAGATAGATAGATAGAGATAGATACATAGATAATACCCAAACCTTTCTTTTTATATTTATAAAACTATAAAAAAATAGAAAAGGGGTTAAAGGGTGGCCAGGCCATCCGGCCCAGCCAGTAGCCCACCAAATGCCCATCTAGGGCCTAACCTAATCCACCTATACACAAGCACATACACACAGCATGCTCCCTCTCGACACGGCCGCCTCCTCTCCCCTCGTATCCTCCCGCGGTACATCTCGACGCCGGTGGGCCGACCTCGCCCCGCTGCTTCCTGCGTCGGAGAGCGCTGCCGCCGGCGTGAGCTTATCCAGCTTGTCGACCTCCGCCGCAAGGACCACCTCCCAGTCCAGCGCCTCGGCGCGCTTTTGTCCCCGCTGCGGCGCGGCTAATCGCGCTAAAGAAAAAAGTGTTGATTTTGGTGTATGTTATCTTTAGCAGCTTATATTGGCTCGCGTCCCTCACAATTATGTTTTGTTTTTAATGAAGATATCGTGAGAATGATGTGCCATGGGACCAGATAGTTTTTCTCGCTTGCCGGCTGACTGTGTTGGCCTGCTGATGTTGATGCTGGCAAGACCATGGTGCACACGATTGGGATATTTCCGTATGTGCGCAATCTGAAGGTAACCAAAGGATTACAATTCAGCCCTTCATTTCAGCACGCATAAGCTGGTCAATTAGGCTATATATGGGGGTTGTTAGGAGATGCAAACTACGCTTCACAAACACTGATGTTGCTTAACGCTACCTAGCTATATTCAGTTTCAGTTGACATGGGATTATAATCTCAATAGTATCTGGGATGGCCACCGTCTCATCAGTTGATATAACCTCACTCGTTTATTTAGGATTTAGTAATTCAATGGATATCTTGCATTAAGAATATGAAATATCTCAAGTGAGAAAAACCTCGAAATATTAGTGCCTTCTTTGTTACCGAAAATAATCGCACTGCATGGCCGTTATGTTATTGTGGTGTGCACTTAACTTGAGAGCATTACCTTGAACTCTTCATTTTATTTTCTGAGCTTTTCTAAATTAGATTACATCTTATAACCTGCATGCTGTCCCGAACCATAATTTAACAAAGGTGCACTTGCTGACAGTTGCAGAGGTGCATGCCTTGCATCCGCATCCGCTAAATTAGGTTACATCTTATAACCTCACTACGGGAGAGTTTATCTTTCCCGTGTGCCTCCGATCTTTACCGTGTGCTGTATATCGGGCGCACGGCAAAGAGTTCTTTACCGTGTGCGGCACACGGGAAAGAAAAATACACGGTATATAAGCACGAAATACACACGGTAAAGAAAATAAAATACACACGGTAAAGACGCAAGCACGGCAAAGCCAGTACACACGTGTTTTCCAAGACTGCGGGACGAGCGGTGCAATTTTAAATATTCTTTACCGTGTGTTTGCACACGGTAAAGATTAAATGTTTACCGTGTGCTCGCACACGGTAAAGAATATATTACTCTTTACCGTGTGTTTGCACACGGTAAAGACCAATTTTTTTTTCTATTTTCTGAAACCAATGATCATTCTCGTGGCATATTTTTTCATAACTTACCCATATTTGACACATAGGTGTGTATTGGTATGGAAAACAATGGTGCCATATTGGGTCTTCAAATTATTATTAGAAATGTCACATATTTATTTATTTATTGTGCAAAATACTACGGTTTCGGGCTGAAAACGATGGGTGTTATGGCCAAATTGATGACATAGTTTTTTTTAATGTTCCCATATTCCACACAAACATGTATCTTGGAAGCACGGACGATGTTGACGGAGAAATTTTTCATTTTCATTGGAGAAATACATGACTTATACGGAAACACGCGGTAACGGCGTTGAAAGGGGGTAGGAATGTGTAACTAGTTGCTCGGTTGTGTTAGGGTAGGCCATAGCAACCCAAGACACATTGGTAGAACACAACTCTTTGGAAGATTCATGATGTTTCGTCCGATACGGGAGTTTCACCCTATAAACGCGTGTAAACTCACGAGAGAGAAGTGGATGCCGGTGAAGCGGCCCACACCCTGGAGTGCAATCTTTGCCATCAAAAGCACACAAAACACCTATACTAACATGGTATGGCACCCCCTAGCTTGTGTTGGGATCCGGACGCGACGTAGCCCCCTCCGGTGAAACCCTACCTCCGCTGGAGAAATACCGGACTTATACGGAAACATACGGTAACGACGTCGAAAGCGGGTAGCAATGTGGAATTAGTTGCTTGGTTGTGTTAGGTAGGCCATAGAAACCCAAAACAACAAAGTAGAACACAACTCTTTGGAAGATTCACGATGTTTTGTCCGATACAGAAGTTTCCCCCTAAAGCGCGTCTAAACTCACGAGGGAGAAGTGGACGCCGGTGAAGCGGGCCACACCCCGGAGTGCAATCTTTGCCATCAAAAGTACACAACACACCTATACTAACATGGCATGACACCCCTAGCTTGTGTTGGGATCCAGACGCTCCGTAGCCCCCCCACCGGTGAAACCCTACCTCCGCTGAAGAAATACCGGACTTATACGGAAACACGCCGTAACGGCGTCAAAAGGGGGTAGCAATGTGGAAATAGTTGCTTGGTTGTGTTAGTTTAGGCCATAGAAACCCAAGACACATTGGCAGAACACAACTCTTCGAAAGATTCACGATGTTTTGTCCGATACGGGAGTTTCACCCTATAAGCGTGTGTAAACTCACGAGAGAAAAGTGGATGCCGGTGAAGCGGCCCGACACCCGGGAGTGCAATATTTGCCATCAAAAGAACACAACACACCTATACTATCCAGACGCTCCGTAGGCCCCCCTTCGTTGAAACCCTACCTCCGCTGGAGAAATACCGGACTTATACGGAAATACGCGGTAACGGCGTCGAAAAGGGGGTAGCATTGTGGAACTAGCTGCTTGGTTGTGTTAGGTTAGGCCATAGAAACCCAAGACACATTGGCAGAACACAACTCTTTGGAAGATTCACGATGTTTTTTCCGATACGGGAGTTTCACCCTATAAGCGCGTGTAAACTCACGAGAGAGAAGTGGATGCCGGTGAAGAGGCCCACACCCCGGAGTGCAATATTTGTCATCAAAAGCACACAACACACCTATACTAAATGGTCTGGCACACCCTATCTTGTGTTGGGATCCAGACGCTCCGTAGCCCACCCTCCGGTGAAACTCTAACTCCGCTGGAGAAATACTGGGCTTATATGGAAACACGCGGTAATAGCGTCGAAAGGGGGTAGAAATGTCAAACTAGTTGCATGATTGTGTTAGGGTAGGCCATAGAAACCCAAAAAAACAAGGTAGAACACAACTCTTCGGAAGATTCACGATGTTTCGTCTGATACGGGAGTTTCACCCTATAAGCGCGTGTACACTCACGAGAGAGAAGTGGATGCCTGTGAAGCGGCCCACACCCCGGAGTGCAATATTTGCCATAAAAAGAACACAACACACCTATACTAACATGGTATGTCACCACCTAGTTTGTGTTGGGATCCAGATGCTCCGTAGGCCCCCTTCGGTGAAACCCTACCTCCGTTGGCGAAATACCGGACTTATACGGAAATACGTGGTAACGGCGTCGAAAGTGGGTAGCAATGTGGAACTAGTTGCTTGGCTGTGTTAGGTTAGACCATAGCAACCCAAGACACATTGGCAGAACACAACTCTTCGGAAGATTCACGATGTTTTATCCGATACGGGAGTTTCACCCTATAAGCGCGTGTAAACTCACGAGAGAGAAGTGGATGCCGGTGAAGCGGCCCACACCCCGGAGTTCAATATTTGCCATAAAAACACACAAAACACCTATACTAACATGGTATGTCACCCCCTAGATTGTGTTGGGGTCCAGACGCTCCGTAGACCCGCTCCGGTGAAACCCTACCTCCGCTGGAGAAATACCTGACTTATACGGAAACACACGGTAAAGGCGTCGAAAGGGGGTAGAAATGTCAAACTAGTTGTATGCTTGTGTTAGGGTCAAACTAGACTTATATATGTCCTAGTACCCGCCGCCTCTGACCAGCCGCGCCGCCACGCCCTCCGCTAGCGTCGCGCCCTCGCCAGTCGTTGCGTCCTGCGCCGCCTTCCACCACCCACGAGGGAGAAGAGGAACCCCGCCATCGCCGACGCCACCCAGGCTTAGCCCGGCGACGCCCTCCGGAGGCGGCGAGAGGGAGAGAGGGAGAGGACGGGGCAGGGCGCTCGGGGCTAGGGTTTCAATGAATAATCATGATGGCATTGAGACAATTTTTAAAAAAACCAAGAAAGTGAAGCAAACCTAAAAACAATTTGATTAAATTCGTATTTATTATTTTTATTTGGAAATGTTAGACAAATAAACACCCAAGGTGAAAGTTTCACATTGTTTCGATTTTTCTACATTTAGTTACGTGGTTTTGAAAAATGCCAAAGAAACACAAATGCATGCTCAATCCTGATTGGCTAGGAGGAAGAGCACTGGGATTGATGACATGGCGTCACGTGGTTGGCCAAAAATTCTGCCCTCTCTCTCCTCCCTATCCTTTTCACCGGCCACATGTTTCAAAAAAAAAAGAGCTAGTCCTCTTTCTCCTCTGCCCACATGCTCTGTCCATGGCGAACGGTGGCTCCGCGCGCACTGGTTCGAGGACCAGGCGCAGCCTGCGCGCGACGCCCGCGGTAGGCCCAACGTGGTGCGCACGCACGAGGGCGCCGCCGACCAGTTGCGCGCCTGGGTGCGACGCTGCTCGCGTGCCGCCATGACCGCCTCCCGCTGAAGCTCTGCCGGCGTGGGCACGCGCGGCGAGGAGGACGGCGCGGTCGACGGAGACCTCAGCCACGCGAACTCTTCCGTATCCGCGACGATGTGGACGAGCAGCGGCTGAGCACGGCGGTCCCGAGCCCACGAGCCCGCCCGACGCCTCGGGAGTGTGCGGCATCGCGGCGGCGCCGTGAAGAGCGGACCTGGTGGGCGTGACGCATCTGTAGGGAGTCCCGACGACGGTTGGACAGCAGCACGGCGGCGCAGCTTGGGGATGAGCATGGACCGGTGCTTCCCTGCGTACCAAGTGAAGGACACCGCCTCCGTGCTGACCACCACGGCAAGCCGCGCGCCGCGCGCCGCTGGCTTGGAGCATGTCGCCGGCTCGACGGAGATGACCCCGGCGCTGCAGTCGACGACGAGGACGCCGATGTCCTTGGGGCGGACGTGTCACTTTTCGAGATTTTTTTTTATAACGCTGCCCTTCTTCGCCGTGTGTTCGCATCCGGGAAAGGGATCAAACTTTGCCGTGTGCAAAATGATGGACCCCTCTGTTAGGATTCCGCCGTAGGGCCCACAGGTTTGCTTTGCCGTGTGTCCCGATTTCCGACACACGGGAAAGACATTGTTACCGTGCAATTCTTTTCCGTGTATCCTTTACCGTGTGCGACACACGGGAAAGACTTTACCGTGTGCTTTAAGGTCTTTGCCGTGTGTTTTTGGCACACGGGAAAGAGCGACTCTCCCATAGTGCCTGCATGCTGTCCCGAACCATAATTTAACAAAGGTGCACTTGCTGACAGTTGCAGAGGTGCATGCCTTGCATCCGCATCCGCCTTCATGCACAGGTGCATGACTTGTACCCATTGGGCTTTTTACAAGTTATAAAATATTGTTGATTATAATACTGACTTTTGTAATGAATGCATCTACATACGTACCTACAAAATAAATAAATAAAACATACAGCATTACTCTGCTATCTTGGGAAACTCGTAGGTTGAAAGCACTATCTTGTTTATTTTCTACGGAAATTTAAACCGAAAAGCTGGCCATTTTTTCTGTCTTATTTTGTTCTCGTCAAAAGATTAATCTTCATGTTATTCTTCCTTTTTATTCGCTTCACTTGAATGCACATCTTTCTCCATTTTCAAAATCTCATTGCAATGATTATTTATGTTTGTTTCTAGTACCGCAAATTATCTACCCTTGTCCATTGAATTCAGAGAAAGAACCCCATGTATTGTTGTAGACCTTAAAAGACCATCAGGTTGAACTTGTTAAAAATCTAGTGTTTTTTCTTTGTATGTTGAGAAATGCATGCCAGATAGGTAGCTCAAGTAAACAACAACTCAATTCCTATCGAATTCCTACGGTGGAAATCCTATAGGATAGAAAATACACAGGGTGTACACATTATATATGAATGAAAAATATTATTTAACTTAAGTACGCTCTCAATTTTCTTTAATGAGTTGATATTATATTAATTGAATATCCTTTTTGTTTTACGAGATTTTTGCTAAAGTTGCATTGACGCCTAATTCACATCGAGTAGACCCTGTTATTGTGAGAATTATTGGATAATATTTTTTGCTATCCGACAAACATAGTCATCAAAAGGCAACATCACGAGTTCCCACAATTACACCATGAGCACTTGTCCTAACTAGTTCTTCCCAGCTTCCAAAGCACAAAGAAATGAACCAGAAAAACATGATAAAACAACGCCTTCCTCTTGCGTTCGCCTTCTCCGGTGCATCCTCCAGTTCCTTAAGTTTTTTTTCATTCTGGAGTGTGTTCACCATCTCCTGAAGTTTTCTTTCCCTCAACACCCCCTCAAGTTCAATCACCTCTGCGTGATGGGCACTGTTCACCTCGCCCTCCAGTTGATTGAAACTTGCTACTTTATCCATATGAAGTTCTTCAATTCTACCAGGAAGATTCTGGGGAGCCGGTGCGCCAATCTTCCGCAGGTACCGTGCATATTCATGAAGCCACTTGTAAAAGCCGCATGTCTTACCCTACAGTACAGGTAAAGCAAACATCAGGGAGGTGTTCATCCTCCATGGCCATTTTGATATGCCTACTATTCAAAAGCAAAAAAAATAGTTGGGTACCTGATAGTCAAGTTTATATCTTAAACATTTCACATAAAATGCATCCGGATTAGCCATTGACCGTGAGACGCGCATGATAACCTTTTGGTGGTCTTTGTAATCTGGGCAGCCGACCAGCGGAGGAAAAGGCCTCACCATGTCCTCAGCAATATCGTTTGTCGTAAGCGCATCCTTCTTATGACCTGGCATAACAGAGGAGCTCCCCTGCGACATCATCACTGACCGCGCGCGGCAATTTTAGTTGACGATAATTAAAGAAGAAAACATCAGGTTCCTATCTAAAAATAAAATAGCATGGTTCAGATTAGCATAGCTCACTTGCATATAAAAGTTCACTAGGAACTAGAACCAAGGTCTGTGTATAGTACCACTGCCAAGAGCATGCTTTAGCTGACTACAGCTTCCGTGGGAACAGTCAATGAACAACTAAAAATATTTAAGTAACTCACAAACCCAGATCACCAGAAGTCAAGATCACTTTGGAATTTTGATTTGTAGCAATATTGAGGCTGGAGCCTCCGTCCACCAACATCTTCGTGACCTTCTCTATTTTGGAGACGTTGCCTTCTCAGATTGAGGCCGGAGCCTCAAATGACGCCAATTTTGACATACATGATGACATACATGTAAAAATAGAAATATGTGGAAAGTTTCCCAAAATTTGTAGTTTAGAGTGTCACTTTATGCTAAATTCCAAGGTTTTCACCTAAAATTCAACCGGGCATTATAAAAAAAATGTGGTGAACACGAGGGGGCCGATGGTGAAGGGGCGATGTCGAAGACGATTTCCTCGGTGCGGAAGTTCTCGGGGTCACCGAACGTGACCGGAAGGGTGGTTTCACCGTGAGGACCTAGAATGCATGCATTGATAGCTATCTGGTTATTACCCGTTGAACGAATGTGTATACTATAAGGTGTATTCGAAGGTTCGCCGCAGATCTGGGTCTTTTCCTTGGCCGAGCCGTGCGGTCGGGCTGCTTCATCCAGTTCATCTTTGAGGTGGTAGGAAGGGAAGTTATAGCACGCGTTCTGGCAGTCGGAGGAATTGTGATTTGACGACCTGATAGCCTTCCGCACGATGCCCATGGAGAAGAAGAGGGTGATTCTGGAATTGTTGAAACTAGGTATTGTTCATGTTACCAACATAACATTACCCAGGGCCGTGTCAGGTGAACCTGGGTATTGTTCATGTTTCCAGACTAACATTACCTAGCACCATGTCATGTGATGCTGGGTATTGTTCGTATTTCGAACCAACATTACACAGCACCATTGAGTAAAAATGAAGATGGTCATTTTAAGGAGTTTTTGACATGGTCTTCATCTGGGATGCTAGTGTGATGATTGCACACTCCTTGGGTGTCTATGGGTGGCCCTAGTGCTTCTTGGAAACTTGTGGTCAAACTATTTTTCTTCAAAGCTTGGAATGACCAGAATCTTGAGTTGAGGTGCAATGCATATTTTCTCAAGTTCAAACTAGAATGGAGAAGGATGCATAAATTCAGAACAACCTTCATGGCATAATTATTATCAGGATTTCAGATAATACTTTTCCACAAAATGGGAAGTGTGGGTTTCTGTATTTGCACATAACCAACAAACAAGATTTAGAAAGGGTGACACCTTTCGTTGGACTGAAACATCAAACGGCACAGCTAAACTCAAGTGGTCAACTTACTCCAATAACAACCACATCAGATGATTCATTACAAATCAACGTCCCTGCCTAATTGTTCAAACAACAATGAACTTGGACAGAATAAGAATGTGGCCATTAGGAACCAACGTCACTGCCTAATTGTTCAAACAGGTTCTGTGTTTTTAGAACCGTGTGGTCAATGTCACAAGAACAGATCAAGTCTACCTATCAACACAAGATCACACTTTTTTTCTCGACCTAATATCTCTATGCAAAAGAATCAGAATTCTGACGTCGCTGCTTCCGAGGCAGGCACACTCCTGAAGAGGTGAAGAGGTGAACTGTAAGGCAAGGTCTATCAACATCTGGGTATAGCCCCCCCCCCCCCCCCCCCCCCCGTGAACTTAAATAGCAGAAACAGCGAATCGGTATTAGACTATTTGCAAAAACAGTGAAGTAGTTACGCATGATGCCACGGAAACTGCAATGGTTGCAGCAGATCGATAATCCCATATTGCTAAAACAATTCAACAGCAAGATCAATAAGGCAGCTGATGTAATAAACCTAAAAATAGTGTAATGTGGGGAAACCAGACCCAACTACTTCTACTTATATCTACAATAATGCAACAGTTGATAAAATTTCCATGTCCTAACTGAAGAAAATTAGCGGCGGTTTCCGTAAACTGTTGTTCAGGCTGCAATTCCAAAGTTTTTAATGCCTGCAACAGTTTCTAGATACTACCATTTTGAATAATCTGATACTGGACTACAACGGTTTCAATAGTATAAGCTTTCTAAGCACAGACAGATTAGCAGTCCATAAAAACAAACACCAAAAGATGATGGCCATGCAGCAGATAGTAGTATCTGCAAGTTCATGTACATATCAGGGTCTCTCACCTGGCATCTGGGCCGTGATTAGCAGTTTCTCTTCACTCCTTTTCTTTTCTTCTGTTCATTTTTGGTCTGCGCTTTTTTTGCTCGCTTCAGGGGTGGTACCTTCGGGGAGTCGGTTCATATCATATTCAGGGCTCAATAACGCCTTCGGTTTTGTCCTTGTCCTTTTTGTTCCTTCGGAAATTACTGGGATTCAGATGATTCCAAACACAATGATATTTAGAAAATTGCGCCGTGCAGAACTTCAGAAATGACCAGATATGGAGTAGCGGTAATCACCTTGGACAACTGGAGTAGCAGGCTTCCTCCGTTTTCCTATTGTCTTTTGGACACCTGGTATTCAGATGATTCCCACAATGATATTTAGAAAATTGCACAGTGCAAAACTTCACGAATGACCAGATATGGAGTAGCGGTAATCACCTTGGTCAACTGGCTTCTCGGGTTCACCGGCGTTGTCAGCGGTCTCTTCTTCCTCTTCCTTCTCGGATGAACTCTTGTCAGTGGTATGTTCTTCTTCCTCTTCCTTCTCGGATGCGGAGTAGCCTTCACTTTGGTCAACTGATTCTTGCTCGTCCTCCTTATCTTTCTTCTCGGATGAATTGCCACAACCATCGTTATGGCTGTCTCTTGCATCTCCCTCATTCTCGAATGTGGGGTCTTCCTTCTCGGGTGGACTGTTGTCAGCGGTATCTACATCGAGGTTTGCAAACAATTTTATGAGTTCAGAAATGAAAAAACCTGACCTAACTTATGAAATATTTGTTTTCTATAGATAAACTGAATGAGAAACGTACCAAGATGTGATAAACAACACGATTATCACCTCTTTCACTAGTTCCGACATATGTATGAACCTTTATGGCGTTCCGGATTTTTCCAGCAATATCATAAACAGCTTTACACACCTCTTCACCGATTTTTCTTCTTGTATTTCTTGCACAACCTTTCTGAAAAAAAAACAATTGGCACATACATCAGCTCTCCGGGGTAGTATGAAAACTAATCACATTCTTAGCATTTATTAAATCTGCATCTTTAATATGCATACTCCGTGGGATCTCAGTTGGTTGTACTTTGCCGTATTTCCAGTAGTCCGCAGATACAAGCTGCATGCAAAGATATATAAGATAAGCAATAAGCTCCCGTACCAAGTATGTTTACTGCTATAGCAACAGATACAAGACATTCAGCTTACGTGCAGACTATGAATACATCCAGGAACTCTAGCTCTTGAGATTTGGCCTTTGCTTTGGTACCACCTTATACCGTTAATAAGGTAATCGGCGATGAAAGAGCACTAGTCAAACTCATTTAGTTGCTCAACAGTTTTTCCCATGAGATATATACTAGAAAACTGATATCCACTTTGGTAGTTCTAGAAGGAGCTAAAAAAGTGTTCAGTAATGCCAACATAAAAAGGACACAAAATTTCTTTGGAGTAGCATTGTCTTCAGAACAAGCCTTTACTTTTTTCCATAAGTCGGTTATCGGCATATTAATTAGGTCTTTGTACTCTGTACCCTTTACATACTTAAGAGCAAACTTGGGATCTAAACATCTTACTTTCTCCCTAGTACGGGATAAATTATACAGACCCTTCATAAGGGGTCTGATTTCTATGAATACATCTTTCTCTATTTCTAGAGCCTCCTTATCACAATTAAAATTATGAACCACAAAATTGGTGAGAGAAGGGTCCAAGTCCTTCACCGTTCCCAGGCTAAACACAAAACCTGCTCCGAAGTCTTCCACTAATTGAGTCTGCCAGTTTGTATATTCTTTAACATGGGCTTGAAGCAATTCGATGCGGCAAATATGCAACACATTTGATTTTTGAGATAGAAAATATATAGTTAGTTTACTTAGTTTGCATGCTACGATTGAAGTTGCAACAGTACAAAGTAATATAGTTACCTTGCGATCATCTCCATCACCCATGCTCGGATTCTGTCCATCACCCTTGCTCGGATTCTGTCCATCACCCATGCTCGAACTCTCTCCACCAGCCATGCTCATGAATTGGTTTTGCCTGGGTTGGTAAGAGAGCTCAAAATAAAATAGCATGGTTCAGGTTTTTCTACCAGTAATAGAATGACATGTGGCATGAGGAAAGATCTTCCGAATACTTCAATGAAATCATTATCATTTTACTAGCGTGCTACTGGTTCAATTTGACAACTCAAATTAGCTACGAAAAATATTTTTTAAGTGACAAGCGTCATTATACATGATTTCAAGATCAAAATTGCATTATTGTTTGCCCCAAATTACATGTTCTAAATCATGTAAATAATAGTGTAATGAATTGTAACTTGGCATTCAGTGTTGTTTGCTAAAAATTACAGGTTCCAGATTATGTAAATATTAGCGTAATAGGTGGTAATTATGCTACATATCTAACCGGCAGAAAAGTGCAAGGAAAACCCATCAGATATCTTCCCAGCCATCCAATGCTAAATGCTCCCGTACATCTTGAAGTGGCCCCAACAAACATAGCTCATTGCCCGGTAGGCTAGAAACAACCCGGAGGGAACTATCGAGAAAAAAACTAGTCCGTAACACTAACCAGTCGCGGTCCTCATGGTTGCATGGTCGTTGCCTAATTGGCAGTGGAAAATCGACTGACGAGGAACATTTATCAGTTGAATCTAGGGATAGCACAAATCTAACCCTAACCCTAGCTACCGGAGAAGGAGGAGAAGGAGGGGGGCGTACCGGAGAGAAGGCTGCCGACGGAGGAGGTAGACGAAGGTAGAGGGTAAGTCGTCGTGTGGCCGTCGCCGACGAAATCGCCGCGTTGCCGCTCTCTCTCCGCGCCGTGGATTGTTTCCACGGGTCACTTGGCAAGTATTTTCTTCCAGGGCATCTGAGTGGGGATGGATTGATTTGGTTGGGCCTGGTTAGTGTTCCGGTTTCAGGCCCGTGCACGCGGCCCATTCAGCACGTGGCCCGTTTGAAATTACTCAGCCTCCTCAGACCCAAATTCTCAGCCGTTCCCCAAATTCTCCTCCTATCGCCGCGCCGCCTCTCCTATCGCCGCACAGCCGATCCTCGCTGGTTCGATACTGCTCCGCCGATCCTCGCTGGTTTGGTACTGCTCCGCCATTCCTCGCTGGTTCGGTACTGCTCCGGAACTGCTCCGCCGTTCGCCGTTCCTTGATGGATGCCTCCCAGGATGGGGACGACGGGCAGGGGCGGGAATGGGGGCGGCGGGCAGCGCGGGAAGACGGACCATGCCCATCAAACCAAAAAAAGAATAATGGACACGGGCGGAAGTGCAAGCCAGTCCACGGGCGGAACTGCAAGCCAGTCCACGGGCAAGGCATCACAAACAAGTACACAGGGGAAAAAGACCACTGGCAAAGCATACAAATCACCCCAAGTAAGTACACAGCTCACATCATTATATTTTGGTTGTCTCATCATTATATTTTGGTTGTCAAGCTGGCCACATGTGAATAATTTAGGTTTTTGCCTAGAAATCCTGAATAATGCAATTATAGCTGCATTGGTCGATATATCATTGCCTAGTAATCCTGAAGACATGCTTTGTTTCATGTTTTCAAGTACTTTGATATGTAAGTAGTTTACCTGCTAATTTTTTTGTCTTTCTGTTTTAGTTATAACACAGCTCACATCATTATATTTTGGTTGTCACATCCTTATATTTCGGTTTTCAAGCTGGCCACATGTGAATATTTTATGTTTTTGCCTAGAAATATTGAATAATGCAATTATAGCTGCATTAGTCGATCTAGCATTGCCTAGTAATCCTGAAGACATGCTTTGTGCATGTTGTCATGTACTTTGATATATGTCAAGTAGTTTACCTGATGAATTCTTTTTTATTTTTCTTTCTGTTTTAGTTATAACACTTCATTCTCTGTGTAATGCTACTGTTGTACATGACAACGTGGGAAATCCAGATCCCAGCCCGGGCAGATGCAAGACATGTATGATGCAATGCTAGAAAAACAGAGAAGAGCGATCAGAAAATGTGGATTAGGCAACACGCTAAATCTACAGTTCAAGGAAAAGATAAATTATGTTCTGGTTTACTTCTTGATAGGTAAAGTTAACGTTGATACCTTCAAATTAGAATTGGGGGACCCGGCCAATCCAGTAAAAATTGATTTATTTGAGGCTGCCACAAAGGTGTTTGGGGGTACAAAATGAAGGCCGGCAATATAATATCAAAAAACTTGCTCATGGCAAAAAGTCTGCCAAGCGGGAATATAAGAATCCTACTAGTACGGAAAATTTTCACAAACTACCTGAAGCGTTACAGGAACATGAGGAAGTTAACCTTTTAGCACTCACGCTAAGTGCGTTCAATTCTGACGCTTTCATTCTAGATAACCACTTCAAATGGGCATCTCATACATGGTTTATCCGTGGGAAAACACCTAAGGCCACGTCCTCCTTGATCTTTCTGTTGATCTCTTCGAGAGCTGCATCATTTATCATGTCCAGAAATATAACCTGTAGAAAACAGGTGAGAACATATGTAAGTACATTCGTACAGTCAGTAGTATTACACCAGATCAACATTGAATCATTTATAAGTTATTAGGATACTTACAATCAGCAACATTGGAGATCCATTCAAATATGACGCCTTTTTATTGTTAATATATTTGATGCTCTGCACCAATAACCTGACAATTAAATCTACCAAGTTCTACCCTTTGAAATCATCATCTTCCACGAGATCCTTGAACCTTAGATCTAATGTAGTATTGGGGGCACGGAGATGACCCAGTACGCAATACATGTAGGCCACGCAGGTTAACTTCTTCATGTTCCTCTAATGCTTCAGGTAGTTTGTGAAACTTTTCAAATCCGTACTAGTAGAATTCTTACATTCGCGCTTGGCAGACTTTTTGCCATGAGCAAGTTTTTTGATATTATATTGCTGACCTTCATTTTGTACCCCAAACACCTTTGCGGCAGCCTCAAATAAGTCAATTTTTACTGGATTGGCCGGGTCCCCCAATTCTAATTTGAAGGTATCAACGTTAACTTTACCTATCAAGAAGTAAACCAGAACATAATTTATCTTTTACTTGAACTGTAGATTTAGCGTATTGCCTAATCCACATGGTCTGACCGCTCTTCTCTGTTTTTCTAGCAATGCATCATACACGTCTTGCATCTGCCTGGGCTGGGATCTGGATTTCCCATGCTGTCATGTACAACAGTAGCATTACACAGAGAATGAAGTATTATAACTAAAACATAAAGGAAAATAAAAAAGAATGCAGCACGTAAACTACTTGACATATATCAAAGTACATGACAACATGCACAAAGCATGTCTTCAGGATTACTAGGCAATGCTAGATCGACTAATGCAGCTATAATTGCATTATTCTAGATTTCTAGGCAAAAACCTAAAGTATTCACATGTGTCCAGCTTGAAAACTGAAATATAATGATGTGACAACCAAAATATAATGATGTGAGTTGTGTTATAACTAAAACAGAAAGACAAAAAAAATTTAGCAGGTAAACTACTTGACATATCAAAGTACTTGACAACATGAAACAAATCATGTCTTCAGGATTACTGGGCAATGATATATCGACTAATGCAGCTATAATTGCATTATTCAGGATTTCTAGGCAAAAACCTAAATTATTCACATGTGGCCAGCTTGACAACCAAAATATAATGATGTGACAACCAAAATCTCATGATGTTAGCTGTGTACTTACTTGGGGTGATTTCTATGCCTTGCCAGTGGTCTTTTTCCCTTGTGTACTTGTTTGTGATGCCTTGCCCGTGGACTGGCTTGCACTTCCGCCCGTGTCCTTTCTTCTTTTTTTGGCTTGATGGGCGTGGTCTGTCTTCCCGCCCTGCCCGCCATCCCCATCCTGGGAGGCGTCCATCGAGGAACGGCGAACGGCGGAGCAGTACCGAAACAGTGAGGAACGACGGAGCAGTACCAAACCAGCGAGGATCGGCGGAGCAGTATCGAACCAGCGAGGATCGGTGGCGCGGCGATAGGAGGGGCGGCGCGGCGATAGGAGGAGAATTTGGGGAACGGCTGAGAATTTCGATCTGAGGAGGCTGAGTAATTTCAAACGGGCCATGTGCTGAACGGGCCGCGTGCACGGGCCTGACACCGGAACACTACCCATGCCCAACCAAATCAATCCATCCCCACTCAGATGCCCTGGAAGAAAATACTTGCCAAGTGACCCGTGGAAACAATCCAACGCAGATCCCACGGAGTATGCATATTAAAGATGCAGATTTAATAAATGCTGCTAAGAAAGTGGCACGTGGTAGCCAGAAGGCCGCTGAGAGCGTCGATTTAAATGCTGCTAAGAGAGTGGCACGTGGTAGCCAGAAGGCCACTGCCATCGTCGATTTAGAGAGCATGGACTCATCTCCATTGATCCATAGAAACAAAGTGAGTATATGCTTGTATAAGAATGTGATTAGTTTTCATACTACCCCCAGAGAGCTGATGTATGTGCCAATTTTTTTCCAGAAAGGTTGTGCAAGAAATACAAGAAGAATAATCGGTGAAGAGGTGTGTAAAGCTGTTTATGATATTGCTGGGAAAATCCGGAACGCCATAAAGGTTCAAACAGATGTCGGAACTAGTGAAACAGGTGATCATCGTGTTGTTTATCACATCTTGGTACAAGTTTTTCGTCCAGTTTATCTATAGAAAAAAAGTATTTGATAACTTACGTCAGCTTTTTTAATTTCTGAACTCATAAAATTGTTTGCAAACCTCTTATGTAGATACCGCTGACAACAGTCCACTCGAGAAGGAAGACCCCACATCCGAGAATGAGGGAGATGAAAGACACAGCCATAACGATGGTTGTGGCAATTCATCCGAGAAGAAATATAAGGAGGAAGAGGAAGAGTTAGTTGACCAAAGTGAAGGCTACTCCGCATCCGAGAAGGAAGAGGAAGAAGAACATACCACTGACAAGAGTTCATCCGAGAAGGAAGAGGAAGAAGAGACCGCTGACAAAGCCGATGAACCCGAGAAGCCAGTTGACCAAGGTGATTACCGCTACTCCATATCTGGTCATTTGTGAAGTTTTGCACGGTGCAATTTTCTAAATATCATTGTGGGAATCATATGAATACCAGGTGTCCAAAATACAATAGGAAAACCGAGGAAGCCTGCTACTCCAGTTGTCCAAGGTGATTACCGCTACTCCATATCTGGTCATTTCTAAAATTCTGCACGGTGCAATTTTCTAAATATCATTGTGTTTGGAATCATCTGAATACCAGAAATTCCCGAAGGAACAAAAAGGACAAGGAAGATCACCCTTCAGGTCACGTTCGGTGACCCCGAGAACTTCCGCACCGAGGAAATCGTCTTCGACATCTCCCCTTCACCACCGGCCCCCTCGTGTTCTCCACATTTTTGTTATAATGCCCGGTTGAATTTCGGGTGAAAACCTTGGAATTTAGCATAAAGTGACACTCAAAACTACAAATTTTGGGAAACTTTCCACATATTTCTATTTTTTACATTTTTTTGAATTTTTTTTTTATAATGCCCGGTTGAATTTCATGTGGCGATGGATCCTCTATCCTTGGTCAGTGGGGTCCTCCTCCTAGCAACACTACAACTGGTACAGGTGGATCTGCAGGCAAAGGAGGATCATGGGTAAAGAGCAATGAGGATGGCTGGTATTCGTCAAAATAGAACGAACGAGGATCATGGGTAATAGAGCCATGTCAGGTGAGCCTGGGTACTTGGTTGCCTATGGATAGGTCGTTGGTTGAGGACAATAGGTTCGTTACCCACATTTTTTTTATAATGCCCGGTTGAATTTCAGGTGAAAACCTTGGAATTTAGCATAAAGTGACACTCTAATCTTCAAATTTTGGGAAACTTTCTGCATATTTCTATTTTTTACATGTATGTCATCATGTATGCCAAAATTGGGGTCATTTGAGGCTCCAGCCTCAATTTGAGAAGGCAACATCGCCAAAATAGAGAAGGACACGAAGATGTTGGTGGACGGAGGCTCCAGCCTCAGTATGTTTACGACAAAGCTTTTGGCTACCCTGCAAATCATTTTGTCCCAGCTGCAAGACACTGGCGTTTTCCAAGATGTGAACGGGAGCATTACTCGGCCGCTGGGGAAGATCACCCTTCCGGTCACGTTCGGTGACCCTGAGAACTTCCGCACCGAGGAAATCGTCTTTGACATCGCCCCTTCACCATCGGCCCCCTGGTGTTCTCCACATTTATTTTGCTCGGCCAAGGAAAAGACCCAGATCTGCGGCGAACCTTCGAATACACCTTATAGTATACACATTCGTTCAACGGGTAATAACCAGATAGCTATCAATGCATGCATTCTAGGTCCTCTCGGTGAAACCACCCTTCCCGTAACGTTCGGTGACCCCGAGAACTTCCGCACCGAGGAAATCGTCTTCGACATCGCCCCTTCACCATCGCCCCCCTCGTGTTCACCACATTTTTTTTATAATGCCCGGTTGAATCTTAGGTGAAAACCTTGGAATTTAGCATAAAGTGACACTCTAAACTTCAAATTTTGGGAAACTTTCCACATATTTATATTTTTTACATGTATGTCATCATGTATGCCAAAATTGGGGTCATTTGAGGCTCCAGCCTCAATCTGAGAAGGCAACATCTCCAAAATAGAGAAGGTCACGAAGATGTTGGTGGATGGAGGCTCTAGCCTCAATATTGCTACAAATCAAAATTCCAAAGTGATCTTGACTTCTGGTGATCTGGGTTTGTGAGTTACTTATATATATTTAGTTGTTCAGTGACTGTTCCCACAGAAGCTGTAGTCAGCTAGAGCATGCTCTTGGCAGTGGTACTATACATAGACTTTGGTTCTAGTTCCTAGTGAACTTTTATATGCAAGTGAGCTATGCTAAGCTGAACCATGCTATTTTATTTTTAGATAGGAACCTGCTGTTTTCTTCTTTAATTATCGTCAAGTAAAATTGCCGCGCGCGGTCAGTGATGATGTCGCAGGGGAGCTCCTATATTATGCCAGGTCATAAGAAGGATGCGCTTACGAGAAACGATATTGCTGAGGACGTGGTGAGGCCTTTTGTTCCGCTGGTCGGTTGCCCAGATTGCAAAGACCACCAGAAGGTTATCATTGGCGTCTCACAGTCAATGGCTAATCCGGATGCATTTTATGTGAAATGTTTAAGGTATAAACTTGACTATAAGGTACCCAATTTTTTTTTTTTTGCTTTTGAATAGTAGGTATATCAAAATGGCCATCCAGGATGACCACCTTCCTGATGTTTGCTTTACCTGTACTGTAGGGTAAGACATGCGGGTTTTACAAGTGGCTTCATGAATATGCACAGTACCTACGGAAGATTGGCGCACCGGCTCCCCAGAATCTTCTTGGTAGAATTGACGAACTTCATATGGATAAAGTAGCAAGTTTCAATCAGCTGGAGGGTGAGGTGAACAGTGCCCATCACGCAGAGGTGATTGAACTTGAGGGAGTGCTGAGGGAAAAAAAACTTCAGGAGATGGTAACACACTCCAGAATGAAAAAAAAACTTAAGGAACTGGAGGATGCACTGGAGAAGGCGAACGCAAGAGGAAGGCGTTGTTTTATCATGTTTTTCTGGTTCATTTCTTTGTCTTTTGCTGTGTTTGTTGGTCGTGCTTTGGAAGCTGGGCAGAACTAGTTAGGACAAGTGCTCATGGTGTAATTGTGGCAGTGAGCCAGTGAATGACATCCTAGACTTCATAGTTTTATGAACTCGTGTTGTTTTCTTTTGATGACTATGTTTGTCGGATAGCAAAAAATATTATCCAATAATTCTCACAATAACAGGGTCTACTCGATGTGAATTAGGCGTCAATGCAACTTTAGCAAAAATCTCGTAAAAAAAGGATATTCAATTAATATAATATCAACTCATTAAAGAAAATTGAGGGCATACTTAATTTAAATAATATTTTTCATTCATATATAATGTGTACACCGTGTGTATTTTCTATCCTATAGGATTTCCACTATAGGAATTCGATAGGAATTGAGTTGTTGTTATGGTAAGTGTCTTGGTTTCCAAACGAACACTACCCACGACCACTTCTTGACGCTGGGTAGTGTTCTTGTTTACAAACGAACACTACCCAGGACCACTTGAGTTGACGCTGGGTAGTGTCCTTGTTTCACCCTAACACTACCCAGGACGACTTCAGTTAAAGATGGGTATTGTTCTGGTTCCAAACAGACACTACCCAGGACGACTTGATTTGAAGCTGGGTAATGTCATGTTTCCAACCAAACACTACCCAGGACCACTTGAGTTGAAGCTGGGTAGCGTATATGTTTCAGCCTAACACTACCCAGGGCAACGTTAGTTGAGACTGGGTAGTGTTCCTGTTTCCAAACGGACACTGCCCAAGACCACTTCAGTTAAAGTTGGGTAGTGTTTTGTGTTCCACCCAAACACTACACCGGGCCGCGTCAGTTAAAGCTGGGTATTGTCCGGTTTTCCAAACAACACTACCCAGGACCACTTGAGTTGAAGCTGGGTAGTGTTCCTATTTCCAAACAGACACTACCCCGGACCACTTCAGTCGAAGCTTGGTAGTGTTCTGGTTTCCACACTAACACTACCCAGGGCCACGTCAGTTGATGCTGGGTACTGTTCTGTTTTCCAAACGAACACTACCCAGGACCACGTCAGGTCAGGCTTGGTATTGTCGATTTTCAGCCTAACACTACCCAGGACCACTTCAGTTGAAGCTGGGTAGTGTCGTGGTTTCCAAACAAACACTACCCAATACCACTTCAGTTGTTGCTCGGTAGTGTTCCAGTTTACGAACAAACACTACCCAGGGCCACGTTAGTTGAAGCTGGGTAGTGGAAATTTTAGTTACCTTTTGGAAGTGGTCACACAAGCGTTAATTTATTTAAAAAAATGACTCCAAAAGTCCATTAACATGGACTCCTTCGTGTTTTCCTTTCCGATATGAACTAAAATGGTGGTGTCACAATTTAAGTGAAATTATTTTACGTCTTGCAACGTTTACATTTAGTCTTATAGATTTTTTACTTCACCAACACGATTTATGTTAACTCATCCATAAATTATGGAATATGGTCATAGTTTGAACAATCTCATTTGTTCTCATAAAAGACCGAAACAAAATAACAACTTATTAAGTTCTTAAAATAAATCTTGAATGCCTGGTTTGATACGACAGTGAACACAATAACACTTTATTTCTATTCTTGTGATAATCGATTCCACATCTACTACTAGTTCCTTTTATGCCCTTTGTATTTCTTTCACTGCGTTGCTTTGTATGACAACTCATACCAACAAATATGTATCAAATTACCCAAAATACTTTGTTAACTACTAATACATCTATAACTTGTATATGAAGCATATACTCCTGAGCTGGACTTTTCCAGTTATCTTATTTTTTCCATTTACCTTTTTGTAATTCTATTTTCAATATTCCATTCTCTTTATAGAAGAATCATTCAACATAAAACAATGCTAGTCATACTAGCACATTTTCCTTTGAATGTTAGTTATATCCTATCACCCATTGAGTCATACTTTGAGTTTGATCGTTATACTAATCTCACCATATTAATAGCATTCTTCCGGATTCGACTCTTATCAACCTCCAAGCAAGGTAAACGATTTTACCCATACTTTTAATCCATACCATCATAACATTTTTTGATGAAACTAATATAGCTCGAAGGAAGGAATTTAGAGGATAATATTAGCGCCCAACTTCTTGGAAGATTCAAACGCCTAGCACCTTAAATCATTGCATATATTCAAATAATATAAGAATACGTTGTCACACTAAATTATACCCAGGTATGTTGCCACAAATAAGTTTCTAGATACCAATATATGTTTCACTTTATTATTTCTGAAAACAATTCTTTTCAGTTCCTAAATTATCCTAATCAACAAAACATTCTTTTGAAGATAAAGTACTATGGAAACAAGCATGACACTGGATTCTAAGTAGGAATTATTTGCTCTCTAGATTAATCAATTATTGATCATATGGAGCTAGGTAGGTTATACAAATAATCTACAATATGACTCAATGTTAAATTTTACTAATACGGCACCAATCTTAAATGGTTTTACCAGATCATAACAGTTATATCTAAATTAACAATGTAAGTGTAAGGTAGTTTGTGGATGTCAATGAATACTACAATTTATGAAAATTCATTTTGATTGGTTGTTCATGATAAAATAAGTTCAAGTTAATTCAAAACTACAACGTGAGCTTCCACTCAAAACAACATCCCTCTAGTCCTTTTAGTGATTACACAAACCAAATTCACTACACCAAAACCGATCATCACGTGAGATGATGTAGTTGCAAAGGCGAACATCGACATGTTCATCATATCATCCATATGACTCATTCTTTACCTTTCGGTTACATCTTCCGAGGCAATGAATGTAAATTCTAGGATCGCCAAGTAGAACCGTAGTATCGCGTGTGTTCTGAGGCCATGTCTGTGCATGCTAGGCTCTTCAGCACCCGTTGTATGCTAACATTGAGTCTGTCACACCCGATCATCACGCCGTGTCTCGAAATGACAAACTTTCTTAACGGTGCACAGTAAGGAAGAACACATTATTATCTTGATATTAAGTGAGAGGGATCATCTTATAATGCTACCGTCGCGATCTAAGCAAAATAAGGAGCATAAAAAGGATTAACATCACATGCATGGATAATGTGATATGATATGATATGGTCCTTCTTGCACTTGATCTCCATCTTGTGAATCATGGTATTATCTCCATCATTCCACCGGTGTGGCACCAAGATCCATGGCACCTCCATCTTGATTTTCCATCAAAATTACAACATATCAGATCGATATGATATACGACACGCACGCCATAAATAATAACACGATATGTCAATAATTTACAAAAGAGATCATCTCATACGTAAAATTTGTAACATTGGCCATATCACATCACATGCGCTGCAAAAACAAGTTAGACATCTCTAATTTATTTTTGCATATTTTACGTGGCTTAGGGCTTTCGAAGATAGAATCGTTCATGCCTACGAACATGAACGACAACGTTAATAAACATATTTTTAACAACCCTTCGTAGATTAGATCATAACCATAGTATCAGAAATGGACACTTCTCAGCCATAAGTTAGACAGGTCTCGCGTACAAAGTACATGTAAAGCTGGTCTAGGGCAGCTTCATCCTACTATTCCACTAAGATCATAAAATACTCTAGGAGGCAATACCATGATCATCAACGCCCACATACACCTATGTGTTCTAGCCGTACAAAACATCTATGCATAGACCTGGCTCTGATACCACTGAAGAGTTTGGTGCATAGAAAACAAAAAATTTCCTACGCATAGAAAAAGTATTAAGTAGAACATACCCTCGAATAGACAAAGCGTTACGAGATTGAATATCATTGGTGATGTAGTATAAATCACATCGATCTCAAGATCGCCAAGAAGAGCGTTGCAACCCGAGAGCTTGATGACGACCTCCGTTCCCTTGATCAAGCGGGACAGCAGAAGTAGAGGATCCCTCGGAACTCCAGCAGCACGATGGCGTGGTGTGGTGGAGAAAAATTCGTGCGGGGCTTCGCCAAGTGCATGAATATGAGGTGGAGCAGCGGGAGGATGGAGGTGAAGATGACACCAAGTGTGTGGGGAGAGGGAGCTTCAACCCCTCTTTATATAAGAGGGGGAGGCAGACACGAAATTTTGGTGCCTCCACCTCTCTCCTCATCATTTGGGTGGAGTCTCCACTCAACCCACTCATTTTTTTATCAATTCCCACTCAAAATCCCATGGTTTTTGTTAATAAATAAATAAAACAATTTCTTTTCTTTATTTTAATATTTATTAATCCTATTACCAAACATTAACACTTACCCCCTTGAAAAATTTGTTAATCAAACATTAACATATACCACCTTGAAAAATTTAAATATCCCCCGAAACATATTTGGTGTTTTCCAAACAATTCTACGATATTCCCTATCCAATCAATCGCGTCATCAAACCTTAAGCGTGTCACCCTATGGTTCGTGAATAATGTTGACATGATCAATAGTCAACAACGGGACCTGGAGATCCGTAATGACTCCTACACATTCAACGATGAATCTAGTGATCGTGTGAACCATAAACGTCGTAACCAATTCCCTTTGTCTCGCAATATTTTACTTGTGTGAGATCCGATCATTGGTATCAACCATACCTTGTTCAATCTCGTTACCGACAAGTACTATTTTACTCATTCCATGATATCACATCCTTGTGACCTATTCACGTCCTTGCAAGTAGTGTCGATGTGATATCATCGAGAGGGCCCAGAGTATATATTTCCGTCATTTTGATGGAGAATTCCCACTCTTGCTCCATGAGCCTCAGCTATTACTTTCCAAATACCCAACGACACCTTTATAGTCACCATGTTGGGGTGTGACTTTTGATGACATCAAAGCACTCTTCCGGTATTAGTGATTGACATGATCTCATGGTCTAAGGATAAGAGTTACTTCATATGTTTGATATAACAATGTAAACTTAATGACTTGATCACATTGCTATATTCACTTTGGGTCTATGTTCATAACATCATTCTACCAATGGTATGACCTCGTTATTAATAACATCCAATGTTCATGATGAGGAAACCTTGATCATCAGTTAATCTTCGAGCTAATTGAATGAGAGGCGTTACTAGGAACTCTTGTTTGTTTATCAGACACACAAGTATCAATGTTTCCGGTTAATACAATTCTAGCATGAGAAATGAACATTTATCATAAACAAGGAATAAGGTAAGAACCACTTTATTATTGCCCCTCGGGCATATTCCCTTCATTAAAATGGATGTATCTAACAATAAAAACCATTTAGATAAATTCATATCAATCACAGTTAGTTTGAGATAGAGGGAGTATAAGTTTTAGCTGCATCATCAGTGATCCTCTCTCTCTTGCCTAACATGGATGAACCCATTCATTATTCTGTGTCCCTAGCCCGCCAGCCAGCCGGACCACCTCTCTCCACCTCCACATCTCCATTGGCGCCCTATGAAGCACCAATACCACCAACAGCTCGGTCGGCACCAAAGTGACCAGGACAGCAGCGGTACAGGTGAAGAGCGTGGACGCGGATGCACCATGTTTCATAATTTCTGATGTTGCATGTTGT
Organism: Alopecurus myosuroides; assembly: GCA_028641055.1. Lineage (NCBI taxonomy): Eukaryota > Viridiplantae > Streptophyta > Magnoliopsida > Poales > Poaceae > Alopecurus > Alopecurus myosuroides. Next base: position 443,798,341 of record CM054060.1, on the reverse strand, counting down.
TTTCATGCCATATGCTACATGTTTCTTATAAATTTTATGCCATTCTTATGGATTTTTCGGGACTAACCTATTGACAAGATGCCACTGAGCCAGTTATTGTTTTCTGCTGTTTTTGGTTTTAGAAAAGTTGTTCTGGCAATATTCTTGGAATTGGAGGAAACAAAGCCTAGAAGTCTTAAAAATTTGTCACGTACACGGCGTCCGGAGGGGACCCGGAGGGGAGCTCGGGGGCCCCACACCATAGGGCGGTGCGCCCCCCCCCGGCGCGACATGAGGTGATGTTGGCCCCTCGCCACCCACCGACGTTGCCCTCTCTCCTATTTAAGCTCCTCCTCGGGTTAACCATGGAGATTATTCCAACTATTGATATGGATGATTATGAGGAAGTTTGTTTAGAAAATTTGTATGATACTGCTCTAGATGATGGTCCTATGTTACTTGATGTTATAAGTTTTAATGCTACTGAAAATAGGATTGCTATAATGTGTCCCATGCCTTTTAAGAGCGACCAATCATCTTATTTTCCTATTGCTAAAAGTGAGAAATAAGAGGATTTTGATCCCACTATTTTTTAGCTTCATATGAATTGTTTACTTTTAGACCATGCATGACAAACATGCTTTATGTGATAATTATGTTGTTGAGTTTGTTCATGATGATGCTGAAAATTATTATGGGAGAGGAAAACATGGGTGTAGTAATTTTCATGTTACTAAAACATCTCTCTTTTTGTTGAAAGTTTTGAAATTGCTCTGGTTCTACCTTCCAATGATTTCTAGTTTGCGCTTATTTAATTTATCTCTTTACAAGATTCCTATGCATAGGAAGTGGGTTAGAATTAATTTTTTTTACTTGCTTCTTCATGCTCTCTTTTACTTATTCATATTTCTTATGTGAGCATCTTCTCTCTTTCTATGCCTAGCTGAAAGGTGTGAAAAAACCACTTCTTGGGAGAAAACCAATGGTTTTATTTTTGCATTGTTTTTCTCTATTTTCATTGAGTCAAGGTGTATTTTTTTACTTCTGTAGCAACTCATTTGTATCTTTATTTTCTCGCATTTTTTGTTCCAAGTAAAATCTCTAGTGAAAGTTGAGGTTAGATATGGATTGTTGCGCAATAAACATATTTCTGTTGTCTATCGTATAAAACCGTATAAATCACAGAAATATCAAAATGACTTGCAAATGTTTGTGCTTATTCCTTAGATAATTCAAAAACTTTTTATAGGTTTAATTTTTTCTATTTGAGCAACGTAAGTGCCCCAAAACATTGGTCTTTATAGACTATTCTGGTTTTGACGGATTCTGCCTTTCTACTTCCGTTCTCTCTTTGGCTGTGTTGAGTGGATTTCTTTGCACCTCAAAACATCACTGGATGTAGCTAATGTTTCAAAAGTGTTAATAACTCTTGTGTACAAGAATAACATGTGATTTTTTTATTGTGCACTAACCCTCCAATGCGAATTACTTTGAGTTTGGTGTTAAGTAAGTTTTCAAGGGTCAAGAGAAGAGGGTGATATAATGTGACCAAGAAGAGTGAAAACCCCAAGCTTGGGGATGCCCCCATGGTTCATCCTAGAAAATTTATAGAAGACAAGAGAGTCTAAGTTTAAGGATGCCCAAGGCATCCCCTTCTTCATCAACAATTTATCAGGTCACTTGTAGTGAAACTATATTTTTATTCGGTCACATCATGTGCACTTTGCTTGGAGCGTCTGTTTTTTTTGTTTTTTTTCCTGCAATAAATATGTTTGGAACCCAGCATTCTTGTGTGGGAGTGAGACACACTCGGATTTTTATTCATATAAATAATCACTTTTCTTCCATGCTCGTATTCTTAATTTTTCTTCTAACTGCTACAAATCCTTTTAGCTCATGTTTTTCGTGCATCTCTTATTTAAGAGTTGTTAGTTCTAGTAGATTTATGTTAGTAGTCTCTTGTTTCATTGCTATATTAGTTAGAGAGTTTGTGTTGAAATATTTATTGAATCTTGTTTGATGGAAATAGAAAATGCTACATGTGGTAGATGGTATGTCGGAAAGACTTGCATATTCTTGTAGATGATTAAACGGTTTCACTTGATTATTTGTTGTTATTTTGAGATATTACTATGCTTAGTGGTAAACCTGCTGGTTTAGTAAGGTAGATAAAATTAACGGTTGGTCTAAAAGGTTGAAACTATGCTACGCTGGAATAACCAGTGGATAGTATAATGGTATATGCAGTTGATAGTAAAATGGTGCATCACTTTCTCAGCTCAAAACAATCGTAATGGCTTTTTGTTACGTGCTACGGTCGGGGTAGCCAACAATGATTTGTCACTGCGACAGACCATCTTGGAGTGATTTCCATTATGCCATGTATGATCATATTTCTAGTTGTAATGTTTTAACTTGTGAATTCTAAGTTGCGGTTTTCTAGCACATCCGCCATCCATATTTGCTAGCCTCTTTGGTACTGTACATTGCTCATTCTCACATTGAGTGTTCGTGCAAACTTTTCTAGTGCATCCAAACCCCGTGGGATAACTTTGTTCTCCTACACATAAGCCCAAATATCTTACTCAAAACAGCCACCATACCTACATATCATGGCATTTCCATAGCCATTCCGAGATATATTGCCATACAACATCCATCATCAGTATGTTACTGGTTTCATTGTTATTTTGCATACTTCTACACTAGCAGGAGCATTTAGTTTTACACATCAGAGATATTTCAGTTTCAGATATGAGTACTAAAAGTGTGATGATTCATTGTAAATAGAGTGTTGCCCCTACGAGTGAGGTTATATAAAAAAAGAGAAAAATGAGAAAAAGCCCCAAAAATAAACAAGGGCCAAAGAGTGATTATAAAGATAGATGGGGCAGAATTTCTATCATTTATTCCACACTTATGCTTTGTTAGCACCAAAACTTCAGTTTCGAGAGAGATTTCATTTTATGACTTATATAAGTTTGTGGGGAACTTTACATTATAGAACTTGGATTGTGTATTCCAATGACAAGCCTTCTCAAAAGTTCTCTAGATCTTCGTGAGAAAGCAAGTTGGATGCACCCCCACTATTTCAATTACAGAGCTTTCATACACTTATAGATCTATGTGCATCAGTTGTGTGGAAATCAGTACTCCTTGCATAGCTTCGATTATAAGACTTCCTCTTGTCTAATGATCACTTTTAGCTGTGTGAGACTTTCTTCCATTGAGCTTCCAAACCCCCTATAATGTTCTTTTAGCCATAACATCTTGGTGCCAGGGACCAATTCAGAACGCTTGCTTGTTTTGAGTGCACAAATAGTTTCATGATTTTCCTACGTGCATGTTGTTGTCACCTGACTTGATCCTAACAGGAGTTTTTATGAGAGATTGCAGCTTAGGATGATTATATTGTTGTTCTTGAAGCTTAAATCATCTTTCATATACTTTGTACAGTTGATTGTCTTTTAGTATTGATTAATTAAAAAGTTTTACTTTGTTCTTCCTAATGGTTTATGCATTACTCTATTTGATATCAACTATAAACCGAAACCTTTATTCATTTGATCTTAGTTTACATCTTTACATTATGATGATCAAGTTCATGTCGGTAGCATGTCACCTCAGATTTTTTTATTGTTTATCTACTAGAGTACCAGTAGGAACTAAGCTTGGGGATGCTTGATACGTCTCAAACGTATCCAATTTTTTTGATGTTCCATGTTGTTTTCATGCCATATGCCACATGTTTCTTATACACTTTAGGCCAGTTTAATGGATTTTCTCGGACTAACCTAGAAAAGATGCCACAGAGCCAGTTCTTGTTTTCTGCTTTTTTTGGTTTCACAAAATTTGGTCTTGAAATATTCTCGGAATTGGACGAAACAAAGCCTAGAAGTCTTAGAAATTTGTGACGTAGAGGTTGTGTGGGCCCCTGTCCCCCAACCAACGTTGCCCTCTGTCCGATTTAAGTTCCTCCTCGGGTTAACCCTAAACACCCGAGCCTTTTCCACCAAAAAGACGCGCAGTCGCCGCCATCGTCAACCCTAGTTCAGGAGGGTTCTGGTGCTCTCCCCGGCACCCTTCCGGGAAGAGAATTCATCAACGAAGGGATCTACATAAGCATGCCTGCCTCTAGAATGATGCGTGAGTAGTTCATCCCTGGACTACGTGTCCATAGCAGTAGCTAGATGGTTGTTCTCACCTCTTTATGCCTCATGTTGAGATCTTGTGATCTGCCTAACATAATTAAGATCATCTTATTGTAATGCCTGCATGAATCACATAGTAATCATCATGACATGCATATTGACTACGGTGCACCCTTTATATCAGTCAATTGCCCAGTTGGAATATGTTTACCCAACATGTTATCTATCTATTTTGGAGAGACACCTCTAGTGAACTGTGGACCCCGGTCCATTTCTTTATACTGATAATACAACCACTATTTCCCCGATGTTTTCCTACTTCAATTATTGTTCTCTTTTATTGTAACATCCAAGTGTTTGGGAAGTTATAAGGATCTAAATTTAATATGTGCATTTGCAAAGCATGCATCTAAAAGTACGGGAAATTTTGGCGCGAAAGTTTAAACGAATCAAAGTGACCCAAGTTTCACTTGACATGATGAAATAGGTCTAGTTCATCTAGTCAAGAGTGCATTTGGAATGATCTTTATAACATAGTATCTTTACAAACCAAATCATTTGATTACACAAACCATAATTGGTTGTGACCTACACAATCTCTCAACAACCTAAACCACAAGTCTATAAGTGACTTGGGATAATTCACTAGGTATCTAGAACTCAAAGAGGGGTGAGAATCCAAATCTCATAAATGCTAATCACACTTTCACTAATGAGTAACACATAATTGAACCATCTCATCAACAAATATCCTAGGTTCTGTAAAACAATAACTCTTTAAGTTATCAACCATTCACACAACATCTTTCCAAGTTATTTAGTACCTACTAAGTGAACCTTCACAAGTAAATAACAGAGGTGCAAAAGAACACAAAAGATACAAACAAGTGTTAACCCAAAAACCAAAAGTGGGAGATGAATTAATAATTGTAATAACATATTTATCGAATATGTACATATCTCCTCAACCATAAAAGAAGTAACAACAAGAAGAAATAAATCTTCTTCAACTAATAATAAACCTTGATCATTACATATGATATTCCCAAATCTCTATATCTGCATTAAGAATAACAAAGTTAATAAAGTGATGAATATAAATTAGATCATGACACCTGGGAGAACAAATAACAACTTGGACATAAGTCATTAAACCTCAATAACTTTCACATACTCATTGTTTCAATCATGTTATACAAGTGAACATATGAAATCTCAACACCTCAATGAACCATTGGATCCACTTACTATTAATCCATCAGTCCATAAGCATTTCACACCTTTACCCAAATCCAAACCATCACTGAACCACTAAAGTATCTTTGCATACAACTAAGGAATAAAAAGATATAACCTCTATTAGAGGAATTGAATTGATAACTAAGTAAATAAATCCTATATGATATAATTACATATCTTTTGGGAAATAAAATAAGAAGTATATGGAAGGATACTAAAAGCATGAACTAACTCTTAATCTAGATCTTGTTATGTTGTCAAGACCATCCTATCTTGTTTCCCAATCTTCTCTAAGTCATTCTGCAAGAGAAGCAACTCACAAGAAAGGAGTAACTACCACAGGAAGATCTTCAAGAAGATTATTTAGAGTGTGCTAGAAGTTCTACTCTAAGCTATTATAAGAGTACTTGGAAACTCTTATAACTTGATCTGATCATATTAACCCTCTTGAAATTGTGTGATACTCCAATGTTATTGTTATATAGAAGTAGTTTGGTAACAAGCCTGTACACCTTGTTAACAGATCACTCTTGTATACTCAAACAATTGAGTGTCATACACAAACAAACATAATGTTGAATAACCTAGTACATCTCAGTCTCTTGTATATGAAAAGTAATTTGGGGACAAGCCTTGCAAACTTGTCAACAGATTCTTCTTATCTGCACAAGGCTAACTGATGTCATAAACTACACCTACACTCCTTTTATCATTAACCAATAGAAAGAATAACACTAAGGAAACAAGAAACCACAATATAATCATCTAAGTAAAATCTTTGCTTGGAATAACTGTTTGTTCTCACCACAAGGATGAGATAGTTGAAGATTGAACCCAAGAGATGATATTACTTGCAATTGATACAAGGTGAAAACAGAAGACTAGTGGCAACTAGAGAGAAGAACATCAAGCAACAGAAGAGCACAGGAATCAACACTGCCTCAGTAAGGGAGCATAAGTATTTATCCAGTAAATCATTAGGATATAATAGAGAATCAATAACCTCTGTCAAGCTCAACAGAGATAAGGAACAAATAGTAACTCTCTTAGATGGAAACAATTATCCATTAAGAAATAACAACAAGGTTTTGCATCCACCTGTTTTGATATGTGGAGGTAAATGAAAACAAGCTTAATACCTTGTTTTCCAAATCCTTTTCATAGATAAGACTTACAGATGATAACAAAATTTCATCAACTCATACCCATGTAAAATAATTACATGCTCTCAAGAAAACATGGGATAACATCCATATTGGAACCTATGTGGAAAGCAAGAAAATAAGATTCCAAAACCACATATGTTATCCACTTTATCAAGAACTAAAACAGAAAACATGACCTACACACACTTAAGTAAAATATCAACCAAACTTTCTAATAGTTTCAAATATGAACATAACAAAGTCACCCAAAGGAAAGCAAGTCCATTCGATATCCAACAACATTTGGTATGTCATGGAATAACATTTCCTATTTGTTGATTTTGCTACTATGCATAAAAAATCAAACACTATAAAGTAGTTTTACCAATTGTTTCCTAAATGACTTATACCTAAAATTTATCAATGGAAAACATACCATTATACCCATAACATGTTAGTGGTGCTGTTTTCATGACATACTATACACAAAGTAAATTTTAATTCATATGATATTTAAATAGAGAGAGCAATAACAAAAATCACTTAATCTAGCATCCTAGGTATAAAATTTAAATCTTGTTCAAAATTGAAAATGAAAAACATGCTGAGTTTGGAAATTTAATCAGGATTCCAAAACTGATTTTTATTATTTTTTATGTTTACAGAAAGGCCCTGAAAACAGTGGTTCTTTTAAACATAAGGACCTAGCTACAATTATGAGAAGTTTCAGGGGGTTATTGAAATTCGTGTGTTCTTTTCCTTTCTTCTTCCTCTGCCAGAAGGCAGAGGAGAGTTGACGCCGTGGCATGCTCGACGCCACGACCTGCTTGCCGCCTCGCGCGCAGATAAGACCCCAGGAGGAAGCACCGTGACCTATCCTCTCTCCCACTCTCGCACTCTCTCTGTATCTCACACCGGAGAGCCCCAAAACGGAAACCCTAACTTCATCGGCCGCCGCACGCCGTCGTCAACTCCGGCCACCTCCGGTCAAATTGACGATACTAGATGATGCGCCGTGATCTCCTCTATTACCTCGAGCACGCGCGCAAGCAGGGAGGGCCAGGAGAAGCCGGAATCCTCCGTTCCCTTTCTCTCCGGCCGCCGGCCACCGCGGTCAATCACCGTCGATTCCGAGCTCTCCGTGACCAACCATCATCACTTCCACACTCACGGTGAGCCACTGATCCTCGTGGTGTTTCTCGATTTGAGTTTGGGCGAAGAAATCGTACTGCCGCCGTGCTCCATCGCCGGCCGCCGCGCAATTGCACGCCGGCGAGCCGTCGGTGACCTTTAGGTCGAAGCGACGCCACCCACACAATCCCCTTGAGCTCCTTAAGCCAGTAGAGGCAACGAATTGGGCCAATTCGCATCCAATCCACCGATTGAAACTCCACAGCAGCCATCCCCTCCAGTGGTGACATCAGACCGACGTCATCGTGATGTCATTAGACCTTTCCCTTTTAATTTTGTTTTAAAAAACGTATATGACAGGTGGGACCCACCTGTCAATTTAAATATTGGCAGAAAAAATCATTAACTCATAAAATCAATAACTTTAGATTTACTTATCAGAAAAATACAAATAAAATTGATAAATGCTTAGAAAAATATAATCTAAATATTTATGAACTTTTCAAAAATGTTTGATAAAATTTAAAATTAAATATTTCCTTTAATTAAATTAAATCATTTAAAATTGAGAAAATAATAAATAATTCATAAAATCAGAAAAATACAAGTTATATACCAAAATGCTTAAAATGACAAATGCAACTCATCTATGATGTTTGCTAAGCCATTTGACCAAGATTTCATGAATGCAATGTTGCCTAGTCATTTAATTCATTTAAAAATTAATAAATTAATAATTATTCAAATATTTTCAGAAAGCATTGAATAATATACCAAATTAAAGATAAAATCATTTCCAATTCAAATATGTCAAATATAAAACCTTTTGTTTAACTTATAAACTTGTTTCTGTTGGAATAATGGAATTCTATAATATCCTATTATAACAGAAATAACTGCCACATTATTATTTTCTTTACTAATAAAACTCTTAGGTTTCCACACCTACTAAAACCTATAATCACAAGTCATTAGCAAGTATTGTGATGAAAGAGTTAGATGTACTAGTTCATCATTTTCAACTAAACTCATTGTCATTAGATCTAAACTTTTGAAATATAAAACCAAACCTGTTTGTTACCTTTTCAATAATTGTTTACCATGTGTTATTGTCTTGTTGCCTAACCATGTTATAACACTTCTACTTAAACATGATAACAAGTGTTTGTTCAATAAAAGTGAAACACACTTAAGCCTAACAGAAATAACAACATCACCACAAGTAATGAAACAACTCTAAGTCACCTAACAATTGTGTGAATATGTTATCGTTCCAAACGTGGCTTACACTTGTAAGCTGGGGTATTTTCCAGGGGATTTCACGATGCATCTCATTACTATGCATATATCATCTTGCCAGTGTTTTCTGTAGTCCTTACCGGGACTACTTTGCTATCTTTCAGATGTTTGGATTTCTCTACGCGACCCTCGAACCCCGAAGACCTGGATTATTATTGTCATTATTTCAATCTCAGGAAAGTTCATCACTTGTTCATATCCTTTGCAGTACTTCATAACAAACTAATTGCAAAAAAACCCTATCGTCTTATCACCTACTCTCAAAAGAATGCATGATCCTATTTTTATAATAATATGACTAATTGAATGACTACCCGAGTGGTAGTGTTCTGTTTGGTGGGCGGATGGAACCATGGTAAGATGAATAGGTCAAAGGAAGGTTCCATCTGCATGGGAACGTATTACCTAGGAATTAACAACAACTGTCGTCAGGATTCTTGCGCCGTAAATTCGCGTTGACCATGGATCTTTTGTGGGGGGAGTAAGTCAGCCGTGATACTTCTCTCGTTCGCATGTCAACGGACTAACAGAGACGTACGCTGTAGGTCTTGCAAGACTACATGCACATGGGTGGGAGCCCTTACGTCCCACGGGCTCTGGGGTCTATGAGTGTCTGCCAGAGGCGCGTAGATCTCCATCGTGAGGGGTGGAATCAGGCGTTCAACCTGCTGGCAGAAATGGGTGGGCATGCGTTGTGCGGAGAAGCACGGTTTGGCTTGGACCAACTACCGGGCCCCACACCTGAGTGGGAGTGGACAGGATCTCGAGCCTGGTTGTGCAACATGGTCTTGGTCGTCCATGGGTAAAGTAACGCACCTCTGCAGAGTGTAAAAGGATGTGACATGTTACCCCTTGTTCTGCAGAGTGCAACTCCATGAAAGTTCTAATCCTGTGAAGATCTGGCGGGCATAGTTTTCAGAATTAAAAGCAACCTCTTGAAGAAAGATTTACAAAAACCTTGCATTACTTTATGACTCTTTCGAGTCTAAAGCTGTAGTTAGTTCATCAACCACCCACTATATATCATGAACTTGCTGAGTAACGCTCGTTACTCATTCTATCCCGTTTGACCCTTGCTTAGAGTTGAAGCCCTATTGAAGTCGTCATCGAGAAGCCCTCACTACATCATGAAGTGAGGTGGGGTGATCTACTACTTAGTCGGTAAAGCATCGTCATCAACAATGCTGGTGGAGGAGAAGCTATCAAGGTGTAGGTAGAGACCATTCTTGAACTCAGTAGTCATAACCCATAGATTAGGGCTGACATCAGCCATAGCTGATTAGTTCTGAGCTAGAGTTCTTCTCCGGCTTGGAGCTTCGAATTGCTTCTTCTGATGTTTCTTTTGCAGGAGATCCTCTTGATTCATCAAGAGATTCTCAAGATTTTGTAATGAAGTTTGTATCCTATAGCTTTGCTTGGCCCCGCTCTGTTTCTGTTGTACCACTCTGAGAGATGTAATATTCACGGATAAGTCCTTCTGTGAGTGTTATGTCACCGACTTGCGCACTACACATGCAGTGGTGTGTTGGGTCATCACAGGTGGTATCAGAGCGAAGCGACCTTAGGTTTAAAACCTTTTAGGAGATCTGTAGGTTGGTAAAGATTATAGGAAGCCATCTTATCTAAACCATACTTCCTACAACTATGATGATCATTCACTTGAGAATGATATAATCATACTTGTATAGAGTTATTTTTACTCAACCTGAGTAAATCTACTTATCTATTATCTTTATACCTAGGTATGAATAGTTAGAAGTCTAGCATATATTAGTGCTATTGTGAAAAAGAGTGTTCCAACATAATCAGAGATTCTTAAGTCAAAGTGATGATTACCCCATCCTATGAATGAATAGGATGGAGTACAACATGGTATAGAGTACGTATAATACTCGTCAAGAAGGGATGTTTGAGAATCATAAAGAAGCATTAGATCATGGTAACTATGGGGTACATACCATATCCTTAGTTATCAACTCTAGAGGTGAATCATCATAGTATAGAATAGAATTAGGAGAAGGCATAAACATGGATGGAAGCTACATTACTACTCCTACGATGTGATCAACATGAGGGATCAACAAATTCCATGAGAAGCTTATCATAATCAAGATGAAGTACTTCAAACAGCATGGTACTTAGTCCTATAGGGAACCAAGTTAGACAACAACTACTATATGATCAATTTGTCTTGGTTTATTCCATTGCAGTAAGGCATGCAATTGGAGTAATTACCTGGGCAAAGAGTGGTTGTGTAGAATAGGATTACAAGGTAATATATACCTACTTGTAGTGTATAGCATTTAAGAGCCTTGGTACTTGAGATGTTTTACTCTAAGTACTCTTATTTCACAGGCTTTTGATGCATGAGTGATAAATGCATTTGGGATTTATTGCTTCTTATTTGATCTTTGATTGACTAGATCTGTACATGAAGATTGAATTTGATGTGCAAATGCATGTGCAAACATTGAGTTCTATTTTGATGTTACTGGTCTAGAGGGTATAGGATTAGTATGAGAGCGGTCTGAAATCTCAGCTGATTGAAGCAACCACCAAAGCTCTAGAAGACTAGAAAGTCAATGAAGCCACTGATGGGAATGGACCACATTCCACATCTTGTTTGGAGTTGGTGAGCTACTACATCAACACATGGTGAGCTACCACAAATCATGTCAGGAAAATAACATGGGGAGTTATATCTTAGAAGGAAACATGTAGAAGTTGATAAATGAACTTATATAATTGTCCTATAGAAGTCAAAAGCCAATGATGTAGAAGGACCATAGGAAGTAACCAATTGAATAGGGTATAGTCATCGATAGGAAAAAGTTAAAACTCGAGGAAACTCGAAGATATTTTTACTAATTAGAAGAGTCTAAGTCAGTGTACACTACTTTGTACAAGTTTCTTTGAAAAATCTTTATCTTGAGACCATTAGACTTTACCAAATGGAGTCAGAACCATAGACAATATCCAGTGTATCGGAAGAATCTTATTGGTTATTCATCACCTGGTGGATGTACCAATTGTTCTTCAGAAGTTGTGAGAGGTAGGAAACCATACCTATTCATCGGAGAACGAAACTTGGTATCCACTATGTGGTGGAAATACCATATGTTCTTCGTGAGACTATTAGGAAGGCATAGTAACAAAACAGAGTTGTCCTAACAACTAGCATACTATTAGATTATCATACAAGAAAGTGGAAGGTGAACAATCAAGACAAGAGGCTACACATGCCAAGGTCAACACAAGAAAACAGCTGTGAAGATTCAACGGTCTACAGAAGTTCTCTCTACCTATCTTTACGTGAGAGAGGTTGAACTTCGGGACGAAGTTCTTGTTAAGGGGGAGATACTGTAACATCCAAGTGTTTGGGAAGTTATAAGGATCTAAATTTAATATGTGCATTTGCAAAGCATGCATCTAAAAGTACGGGAAATTTTGGCGCGAAAGTTTAAACGAATCAAAGTGACCCAAGTTTCACTTGACATGATGAAATAGGTCTAGTTCATCTAGTCAAGAGTGCATTTGGAATGATCTTTATAACATAGTATCTTTACAAACCAAATCATTTGATTACACAAACCATAATTGGTTGTGACCTACACAATCTCTCAACAACCTAAACCACAAGTCTATAAGTGACTTGGGATAATTCACTAGGTATCTAGAACTCAAAGAGGGGTGAGAATCCAAATCTCATAAATGCTAATCACACTTTCACTAATGAGTAACACATAATTGAACCATCTCATCAACAAATATCCTAGGTTCTGTAAAACAATAACTCTTTAAGTTATCAACCATTCACACAACATCTTTCCAAGTTATTTAGTACCTACTAAGTGAACCTTCACAAGTAAATAACAGAGGTGCAAAAGAACACAAAAGATACAAACAAGTGTTAACCCAAAAACCAAAAGTGGGAGATGAATTAATAATTGTAATAACATATTTATCGAATATGTACATATCTCCTCAACCATAAAAGAAGTAACAACAAGAAGAAATAAATCTTCTTCAACTAATAATAAACCTTGATCATTACATATGATATTCCCAAATCTCTATATCTGCATTAAGAATAACAAAGTTAATAAAGTGATGAATATAAATTAGATCATGACACCTGGGAGAACAAATAACAACTTGGACATAAGTCATTAAACCTCAATAACTTTCACATACTCATTGTTTCAATCATGTTATACAAGTGAACATATGAAATCTCAACACCTCAATGAACCATTGGATCCACTTACTATTAATCCATCAGTCCATAAGCATTTCACACCTTTACCCAAATCCAAACCATCACTGAACCACTAAAGTATCTTTGCATACAACTAAGGAATAAAAAGATATAACCTCTATTAGAGGAATTGAATTGATAACTAAGTAAATAAATCCTATATGATATAATTACATATCTTTTGGGAAATAAAATAAGAAGTATATGGAAGGATACTAAAAGCATGAACTAACTCTTAATCTAGATCTTGTTATGTTGTCAAGACCATCCTATCTTGTTTCCCAATCTTCTCTAAGTCATTCTGCAAGAGAAGCAACTCACAAGAAAGGAGTAACTACCACAGGAAGATCTTCAAGAAGATTATTTAGAGTGTGCTAGAAGTTCTACTCTAAGCTATTATAAGAGTACTTGGAAACTCTTATAACTTGATCTGATCATATTAACCCTCTTGAAATTGTGTGATACTCCAATGTTATTGTTATATAGAAGTAGTTTGGTAACAAGCCTGTACACCTTGTTAACAGATCACTCTTGTATACTCAAACAATTGAGTGTCATACACAAACAAACATAATGTTGAATAACCTAGTACATCTCAGTCTCTTGTATATGAAAAGTAATTTGGGGACAAGCCTTGCAAACTTGTCAACAGATTCTTCTTATCTGCACAAGGCTAACTGATGTCATAAACTACACCTACACTCCTTTTATCATTAACCAATAGAAAGAATAACACTAAGGAAACAAGAAACCACAATATAATCATCTAAGTAAAATCTTTGCTTGGAATAACTGTTTGTTCTCACCACAAGGATGAGATAGTTGAAGATTGAACCCAAGAGATGATATTACTTGCAATTGATACAAGGTGAAAACAGAAGACTAGTGGCAACTAGAGAGAAGAACATCAAGCAACAGAAGAGCACAGGAATCAACACTGCCTCAGTAAGGGAGCATAAGTATTTATCCAGTAAATCATTAGGATATAATAGAGAATCAATAACCTCTGTCAAGCTCAACAGAGATAAGGAACAAATAGTAACTCTCTTAGATGGAAACAATTATCCATTAAGAAATAACAACAAGGTTTTGCATCCACCTGTTTTGATATGTGGAGGTAAATGAAAACAAGCTTAATACCTTGTTTTCCAAATCCTTTTCATAGATAAGACTTACAGATGATAACAAAATTTCATCAACTCATACCCATGTAAAATAATTACATGCTCTCAAGAAAACATGGGATAACATCCATATTGGAACCTATGTGGAAAGCAAGAAAATAAGATTCCAAAACCACATATGTTATCCACTTTATCAAGAACTAAAACAGAAAACATGACCTACACACACTTAAGTAAAATATCAACCAAACTTTCTAATAGTTTCAAATATGAACATAACAAAGTCACCCAAAGGAAAGCAAGTCCATTCGATATCCAACAACATTTGGTATGTCATGGAATAACATTTCCTATTTGTTGATTTTGCTACTATGCATAAAAAATCAAACACTATAAAGTAGTTTTACCAATTGTTTCCTAAATGACTTATACCTAAAATTTATCAATGGAAAACATACCATTATACCCATAACATGTTAGTGGTGCTGTTTTCATGACATACTATACACAAAGTAAATTTTAATTCATATGATATTTAAATAGAGAGAGCAATAACAAAAATCACTTAATCTAGCATCCTAGGTATAAAATTTAAATCTTGTTCAAAATTGAAAATGAAAAACATGCTGAGTTTGGAAATTTAATCAGGATTCCAAAACTGATTTTTATTATTTTTTATGTTTACAGAAAGGCCCTGAAAACAGTGGTTCTTTTAAACATAAGGACCTAGCTACAATTATGAGAAGTTTCAGGGGGTTATTGAAATTCGTGTGTTCTTTTCCTTTCTTCTTCCTCTGCCAGAAGGCAGAGGAGAGTTGACGCCGTGGCATGCTCGACGCCACGACCTGCTTGCCGCCTCGCGCGCAGATAAGACCCCAGGAGGAAGCACCGTGACCTATCCTCTCTCCCACTCTCGCACTCTCTCTGTATCTCACACCGGAGAGCCCCAAAACGGAAACCCTAACTTCATCGGCCGCCGCACGCCGTCGTCAACTCCGGCCACCTCCGGTCAAATTGACGATACTAGATAATGCGCCGTGATCTCCTCTATTACCTCGAGCACGCGCGCAAGCAGGGAGGGCCAGGAGAAGCCGGAATCCTCCGTTCCCTTTCTCTCCGGCCGCCGGCCACCGCGGTCAATCACCGTCGATTCCGAGCTCTCCGTGACCAACCATCATCACTTCCACACTCACGGTGAGCCACTGATCCTCGTGGTGTTTCTCGATTTGAGTTTGGGCGAAGAAATCGTACTGCCGCCGTGCTCCATCGCCGGCCGCCGCGCAATTGCACGCCGGCGAGCCGCCGGTGACCTTTAGGTCGAAGCGACGCCACCCACACAATCCCCTTGAGCTCCTTAAGCCAGTAGAGGCAACGAATTGGGCCAATTCGCATCCAATCCACCGATTGAAACTCCACAGCAGCCATCCCCTCCAGTGGTGACATCAGACCGACGTCATCGTGATGTCATTAGACCTTTCCCTTTTAATTTTGTTTTAAAAAACGTATATGACAGGTGGGACCCACCTGTCAATTTAAATATTGGCAGAAAAAATCATTAACTCATAAAATCAATAACTTTAGATTTACTTATCAGAAAAATACAAATAAAATTGATAAATGCTTAGAAAAATATAATCTAAATATTTATGAACTTTTCAAAAATGTTTGATAAAATTTAAAATTAAATATTTTCTTTAATTAAATTAAATCATTTAAAATTGAGAAAATAATAAATAATTCATAAAATCAGAAAAATACAAGTTATATACCAAAATGCTTAAAATGACAAATGCAACTCATCTATGATGTTTGCTAAGCCATTTGACCAAGATTTCATGAATGCAATGTTGCCTAGTCATTTAATTCATTTAAAAATTAATAAATTAATAATTATTCAAATATTTTCAGAAAGCATTGAATAATATACCAAATTAAAGATAAAATCATTTCCAATTCAAATATGTCAAATATAAAACCTTTTGTTTAACTTATAAACTTGTTTCTGTTGGAATAATGGAATTCTATAATATCCTATTATAACAGAAATAACTGCCACATTATTATTTTCTTTACTAATAAAACTCTTAGGTTTCCACACCTACTAAAACCTATAATCACAAGTCATTAGCAAGTATTGTGATGAAAGAGTTAGATGTACTAGTTCATCATTTTCAACTAAACTCATTGTCATTAGATCTAAACTTTTGAAATATAAAACCAAACCTGTTTGTTACCTTTTCAATAATTGTTTACCATGTGTTATTGTCTTGTTGCCTAACCATGTTATAACACTTCTACTTAAACATGATAACAAGTGTTTGTTCAATAAAAGTGAAACACACTTAAGCCTAACA
This sequence comes from Alopecurus myosuroides, assembly GCA_028641055.1. Taxonomy (NCBI): domain Eukaryota; kingdom Viridiplantae; phylum Streptophyta; class Magnoliopsida; order Poales; family Poaceae; genus Alopecurus; species Alopecurus myosuroides. Next base: position 443,781,661 of record CM054060.1, on the reverse strand, counting down.
GAAATAACAACATCACCACAAGTAATGAAACAACTCTAAGTCACCTAACAATTGTGTGAATATGTTATCGTTCCAAACGTGGCTTACACTTGTAAGCTGGGGTATTTTCCAGGGGATTTCACGATGCATCTCATTACTATGCATATATCATCTTGCCAGTGTTTTCTGTAGTCCTTACCGGGACTACTTTGCTATCTTTCAGATGTTTGGATTTCTCTACGCGACCCTCGAACCCCGAAGACCTGGATTATTATTGTCATTATTTCAATCTCAGGCAAGTTCATCACTTGTTCATATCCTTTGCAGTACTTCATAACAAACTAATTGCAAAAAAACCCTATCGTCTTATCACCTACTCTCAAAAGAATGCATGATCCTATTTTTATAATAATATGACTAATTGAATGACTACCCGAGTGGTAGTGTTCTGTTTGGTGGGCGGATGGAACCATGGTAAGATGAATAGGTCAAAGGAAGGTTCCATCTGCATGGGAACGTATTACCTAGGAATTAACAACAACTGTCGTCAGGATTCTTGCGCCGTAAATTCGCGTTGACCATGGATCTTTTGTGGGGGGAGTAAGTCAGCCGTGATACTTCTCTCGTTCGCATGTCAACGGACTAACAGAGACGTACGCTGTAGGTCTTGCGAGACTACATGCACATGGGTGGGAGCCCTTACGTCCCACGGGCTCTGGGGTCTATGAGTGTCTGCCAGAGGCGCGTAGATCTCCATCGTGAGGGGTGGAATCAGGCGTTCAACCTGCTGGCAGAAATGGGTGGGCATGCGTTGTGCGGAGAAGCACGGTTTGGCTTGGACCAACTACCGGGCCCCACACCTGAGTGGGAGTGGACAGGATCTCGAGCCTGGTTGTGCAACATGGTCTTGGTCGTCCATGGGTAAAGTAACGCACCTCTGCAGAGTGTAAAAGGATGTGACATGTTACCCCTTGTTCCGGGAAGGAGCTGCGAACGCCGCAGGAAAGGCAACTCCATGAAAGTTCTAATCCTGTGAAGATCTGGCGGGCATAGTTTTCAGAATTAAAAGCAAACTCTTGAAGAAAGATTTACAAAAACCTTGCATTACTTTATGACTCTTTCGAGTCTAAAGCTGTAGTTAGTTCATCAACCACCCACTATATATCATGAACTTGCTGAGTAACGCTCGTTACTCATTCTATCCCGTTTGACCCTTGCTTAGAGTTGAAGCCCTATTGAAGTCGTCATCGAGAAGCCCTCACTACATCATGAAGTGAGGTGGGGTGATCTACTACTTAGTCGGTAAAGCATCGTCATCAACAATGCTGGTGGAGGAGAAGCTATCAAGGTGTAGGTAGAGACCATTCTTGAACTCAGTAGTCATAACCCATAGATTAGGGCTGACATCAGCCATAGCTGATTAGTTCTGAGCTAGAGTTCTTCTCCGGCTTGGAGCTTCGAATTGCTTCTTCTGATGTTTCTTTTGCAGGAGATCCTCTTGATTCATCAAGAGATTCTCAAGATTTTGTAATGAAGTTTGTATCCTATAGCTTTGCTTGGCCCCGCTGTGTTTCTGTTGTACCACTCTGAGAGATGTAATATTCACGGATAAGTCCTTCTGTGAGTGTTATGTCACCGACTTGCGCACTACACATGCAGTGGTGTGTTGGGTCATCACATTTATCTACTGCAAACAAGTAGTACTTTCCACACTATACGTCTAATCCTTTGTTTCGGCAAAAGCATTCATTTTGGCAACCTCACTGCTTCGTTGGGGCCAAGTAATTTGATTTTGTAGTGTAGATTCCACGTTGTTGCTGAACTGGTAGTGCGCCTGCCAACATCACCTGCATCAACCTTTGAAAGTGATTTATTTCTCCTACTGGTCGATTCAACCTTGGTTTCTTTCTGAGGGAGACCTTGCCGTTGCACTCTTCACACCCTACACTTGGGGTCTCCCAACGAGCGAGCATCAGCCTCCATCACTCCTCCGCGGCGTCACCAAGTGAGCGAAGGTTGTTGATGATAACCGTGATGCATTTGCTGAAGGTGTCACTCAAATTTTGGGTGTGGTCCTTTCAGGTGAGGTTCACCCCCACGAGCATCATTTTGATCACCTCCCACGCCGCATGCACGGTGACCTTGACGTCGGCTACGGGAACCTTCCCCAGAGGCACCATACAAATCATCCGCTAAGTCCTAGAGATTGCATGGGTAATCATGCCACACACAACCTCCTAGACTCGGTGTGTACACATGTTGATCTTAATGACCAGCACCCACTCAACATACTTGGTGGATGTCAAACTGGGGTAGACGATGTTGTAACCGATGTTTCCCTGCACGACGCGTTCGTGGATAATAACCTCGTTGCCATTCCGGCCGGTGTGACTCCGCCCTGCTCTGTGGCCGTGCCCATGGCGCAGAGTTGGAGTACCCGGTTACGCCGTCGGCGTATGCTGGCACTCATTCAACATATCCACCAAGACCACAAAAAGCATATGTGCCAACTGGTAGAATCGCAAGCTCAATCTGCACAGAACATCACATTGTGTCTGACCCGGGATAGCGTCGGTGAACTTGCAGTCGAGGCCCACACACTTGATCGGTGCTTGGTCAAGGTAGAGGTTCTTGACGTCGTGGATCCAACTCTCCACGGTTGATGCGCGGAGAGTGATTGTGACCTTGAAGTTCATGTCGATGTCTTCGTCTTTGTAGTGGTACTCCCAGGATGGACGTACGCTCGTGAGGGGATCCATTCAGGAGAGAGATCGGGTGTTCTTGGCAGGGATTAGAGAGTTCCTTCGGAGATGTTCACTGTATCTCTATTATCTAGTAGAGCCAATAGGGAGTAGGGAGATGAACAGGAGGCCGGCCGGGGTAATTAATATCAGACGTAAAATCACGTGCTTCAACTTCCAAGATCATTAATATGATCATTCCCGGTGTTGATCAGCTTCGAAAGCCACGACTAACGCAGTAACTAAAGGGTTCACATTTGAACACGATCATATTTAGCTTTAGTCCCGGTTGGTGTAACCCTTTAGTTAACCAACCATGACCAAATCTTCATCTCTAGTCAGAGTTGGTGACACAAACCGGGGAAAAAAGGGTATCGACCCCTTTAGTCATGCTTCGTGGCTCAAACCGGGATTAACAGTCCCAAACGAACCGATACTAAAGGCGGCGAGGCTCGTAGCCGATCGAACAGGCATAAATGTGAGTAGTAGTCCCGGCTCATAACACGACCGGGACTAAAGGTCATTCACAGGATGGATGACATCCCCGGTTCCCACTAGTGATCTAACACTAAAAAACATCTAGCTACATTCATCTTAATAACAATAATTTTGAGACAGAGTGAGTATAAGTTTTGGCTACATCATCAGTTTCCTCTCTCTATTGCCTAACATGGAGCGGTGTAGTAATGATTTTCTCTCTCTCTCTATGCCTCCAACCAGCCAGATCACCACTCTCCACCTCCACGTCTCCCTGGGCGCCCTAAGAAGCGCAGGTACCACTAACACTTGTCTCGGCGCCAAATGATCAGGACAACAGCGGTAGATGTGCAGAGGGTGGACTCGGATGCAACATGCGCACTGCTGGCCACATGCCATCATTGGTACAAACAGGGGCTTTTGTCCCAGTTTGTAAGGCACATTCATCCCGGTTGAGCAACCGAGTTGGGGCAGCCGGGACAAATACCCCTCCCCCATTGGTCCCGGTTGTGCCAGGACCCGGGACAAATGGGGCTGACCACGTGGCAGTTGCGCTGGAACCTGTCCAGGTCTATTCATACAAATTCAAAATTTAAATAGGGCGGGAAAGTTTGCAAATATGAAAACTGAAAAAAAATAGCATTCATCCCGGTTAATGGAAACAACCAGGACAAATGCCCCTCTTCGCGTCGTTCCAGTGTCCAGAGCATTCGTCCAGGTTATTGGCAATAACCAAGATAAACGGGTGGGAATTCATCCCGGTAATTGCCAACAACCGGGACGAATGGGGGCATTTGTCCCGGTTGTTGGCAATAACGAGGATGAATGCCCCCCCACTTAGCAGTTTTTCCTTCCTCCTCTGCCCGCACTTAGACTTTTCGAGGAACGCGCGGATAAGGACAGAAACGACGCCGCCAGGCTGCCCCGCGCCACCGTCGTCGCCCGGCTCTATCCACCCCCACACGTCGTCGTTGTCACCCCGCACGCCACCCTGGCCGCCACACACGTGCGCAGAGGTACGTCCCTCGCGCCTACGCCCTCTCTCTCTCCCTCTGCCGCTCGGCCGTTTCCTCGTCATCGGCGGCTCTCCGGCGAGGTATTCCAGTGTGCGCCGCCACCTTTAGGTACGGGAAGCTCCAGCTAGCACGAAGAGCGAGACGGTGCAGCCCGGCGGCGAGCACAACTGCGAACGGCGGCGAGCCCGGCGGAAGAAACGGTGACGCCATGATGCCGTCATGGTGGGCCCGTGTTGTCAGCGACACGCGGTATTTTGTTATTTGTCGCTCGGCGCATCGCATAACTATGTCAGCTATCCTCCACACTACGCGTTAGATAGCTAAATGTTGCCGGCTATAATAATAGCAGAATAGAAAATTTGCAAAAAGTCCCTACAACTTAGAAACTTTATAACTTTTCAACCACAACCCCAAATTTAACAAACTTGGACATTTGGAGATCCTATGGATATGTAGAATATTTTGGCACATGCCAAATTTAAACTTGACCATTTCAATTATGTTCACTTTGATATATGCTTGTTTGATGAAATTTGACATAATTCAAATTCTGTAAATCCAATTTAAGCAAACCAAATTTATTTGGGTTACTTAGAATGTGTACTAACAGTACCCACTGCCCAAAATCCTATTTTAGTTATTTTGAAGTGTTTTAGATTTTAGATGGCCATTTGGATACTTAGACATAATTTAAATTCTATAAATAATTAGAAAATGTTTTCTGAAGTAAAGTTGCTCCATTTGTTAACCTTATACCATAGAGACCATTACCCCAACCACTTGACCATACTATAAATATTTCCATGAAGACTTGGCCAAATTTTCACACATATGTTTCACATCATGTTAACCTTGTCAAAGAATATATTTTGCATATATGGTTTCATGTGATGTGCTATTTTGGACCAAGGCTTAGTCCTTAATGAGGTTCAAACACTAGTACCATTGTTTTACATCTACTTATCCCCTCCGCTATTAGAAAACATGTGTTATTATATGTGTTATTACATGTGTTTATTTAATTTTATGTGTTATTACATGTGTTATTCTATGTGTCTTTTTCCGTTTGTTAGAATGGATGATGATGGAACTCTTTTGATGTTTTTCTAAAAAACCGCTAAGTCATTTTTCCGCTAAAACTAGTGAAAAGTAGGGGCTGCAAATAAATAGCAAATCAATTCCACATTGAGAAATTCAAATGTGAGAGTGAAGTATCTACCTTCATTTTACCATTTTGATATTTTGAAACAAATTGTTTAGGCATTGAAAGCATGGTTATTAGAATGGATGACGAAAATGTTTTTGTTTATCTAAAAAACTGCTAAGTCGTTTTTCTGCTAAATCCAGTGAACAGTAGGGGTTGCAAATAAATAGCAAATCAATTCGAAATTGAGAAATTCAAATGTGAGATTAAAGATTGAAGTATGTACTTTCATTTTTACCATTTTTAATATTTTGAAACAAATTGTTTAGGCATTGAAAACATGGTTATTAGAATGGATGATGATACTGTTTTGTTGTTTTTCTTTAAAACTGCTAAGTCATTTTTATCCTAAAACCAGTGAAAATTAGGAGCTGCAAATAAATAGAAAATCAATTCCAAACTGTTTTTCTGTTTTTTAACTTCTAAGTCATTTCACTTACTTGCAATTTTTTATTTGCAGAAAGTATGGACCCAAACATCAGAGACGAAGCTGCGGAAGACATACTCGCGAATTTTATCCGCGGGGCCGGGGGAGACCCTGATGTCGCCCAGTGGATGAATAACTCCGGTGAGGGAGATCAGGAGCTCGCCCGAACAGACGGCTCCGGTGAGGTTGATCCGGAGCTCGCCCGAACAGACGAGTTCGGTGAGGGAGTAGCTTACAACTTCGTCGAGGGAGACGATGATGGAGAAGCCAACGGCTCCCATGAGAGAGAAGCCGACGGCCCCGGTCAGACCTTAGATATTACAAACTCTAGAGAGGTGCATATATATATATATATTAATGAAATGAAGTATGTGTTTTAGCCATCCGGATCTAGAAAATCTACTGGGAAATAAGACTAAATGAGGCGCAGCAAAGAAGTTGAAGGAGCATGAAAGGTACATGATTGAAAAGATCACTACAATGGGCGCACCACAGCTTCCAAAAAATGTTGCCCAAAAATATGTGAAGCAATGCGGAGTTCTTGTTAGGGACCACATCCCGATCACCGTTCGAAAGTGGAATATGCCACGTGAGGCCGCCGAAATCTCATATGTCTAAGACAAAGCCAAAGAAAATCTTTTCAAAGAGATGATGGATAATTTCACCCTACCGATGCCAGAGGTGTGTGAGGATGAGGTCGATGAGAATGAGGAGGATCCTGAAGTGATCTTATAGCGAAAGGAAGAAGCCTAAGTGAAACTGGTCAAGGCGTTCACTTGAAGGAAGATGGCCCAACAATTCAGCAACTGGAAGAAAAATTTGAACCTTGCCTTTATCAAGAAAGACAAGACTCCAGATTTCATTGGAACGTATTAGAAGATTAAACCTTTCTGGGCAGAATTTGTTGAATACAAGAAGTCGTAAGAAGCTCTGGCAAGGTCTAAAAGAAATGCGGAAAACGCCGCTGATGGCTAGGTTGAGACTCCAAGTGCAGAGTGTGTAGCTAGTGGCAAGCCTTCTTCCCCACGAGGGTGACTCGAGGGTTTATATGGAACTCTTGGGGAGCCTGTATTTCAGCAGTTGTCTTCCAAGCTTCCTCCAGGATCCTGTAAACAAGTAGAGAATGTTGTGCCCTCAACCTCACCAAGTGGTTGTCAAGCACAAGGTGTGAGACTTCTAAATTGCAATGCAAAACTCAAAGTAAATGTGCAATAATTAAATCTACTACTAAATGCAAATGAGAAAATAAATATGCAATGGATTGTTTATGTATTTTTGTGATGCAAGTGGTGATGGAGATAATGTAAATTCGAATTGGAGATGCAAGTAAAGTTAAGTGCAAGTAAAATAAATTGCAGCAAAGTAACTAGAGTGTTTTCTTATATTTTAAATAGGACCGGGGTTCATGGTTTCACACTTGCATTCTCTCAAATAAAGTGGTAGACGGTGGACATAAAGAATTACATGTGAGATTACAATAACATGTTTAACATTGAGTACTTTCATATGGGCATCACGTCCTAGCATCGAGATATCCACGATCATATTGATCCCTCTTATACTCCACCAAGATGCGAAATAAATCATAACACCTCGATAATTAAGGAAAAACCAGAGTATAGCTTTAAGCAATGTGACATGAGGTTGAAGTAAGAACTTGCTAGATCTAGTCATGGAGATTGATTAGTGTCACTTCAAATCCCCGGTAACAAGGTACTCCTTTTTATCCCTAGTGAGGTAACTAAGAAAGGTTTAACAAAACCTAAGTGGATCGCTGAACTTCTGTCACTTTGACAGCAATAGCCACCCCCCGTTACTCCAACTAATGCACCCATCACCCCACACACGCTCTCAAGAACTAGATTGATCAAAGCTAGCAAATAAGAACGGGGTACATAAGATACATCTACTCAAATAACTCAAGAGAAACAATTGCAATCTCAGATTCAATAACTCATAGAAAAGGTCCACCACATTGGAATTACAACGGTGCCCATAATCATGTGAGGCAGCTCATACGGATCTAATTAGTGAAGCACATAGAGAGAGAGATACAAATGCTACTTCCACAAACCCATAGCCCTGGGGTGGACTACTCCTTCTTCATGGAGATGTTGATGGAGATGACGTTGGAGGGGTAGGAGATCACACCGGCAGCGCCCCGCCGGAGTTTTCCCCCTCCAATCTGGAAATTATGGTCTCTGTTTTGGTGTTTCGGTGTTTAGGCGGCGCTCCTCTCCGTAAGGGTACGGGGACCCTTTTTATAGTCGGTTTTAGGTCAAGACGGAGTCGGTAAGTCGAAGATGGAAAGAATTGGGGCCGTGTGGAGGGTACTCTTTTGGTCCTCCTTGCCCAATTCTCGTGGATCCTTCGCCCGCAAGTCTTCTCCTTCCAAAAAAATGACCCCCGCAGATTTTCAGGTGATTTCGCGGAAGTGTGCCCCCTGAAACGTCAAAAATATAGAACCCGGGGTTTCTGACAGGCAGGGTTAATTCCATAAAAGTTGGGGGACTTTGTAATTTAACCCCAAAATACTATAAAACATTGAATTATACCCTTATATGATGCAATATGTAATAGAAAGCCATGTGAAAATATGCAAAATTCATCTATGCATTTTACATGCATCAGCCGCTAAAAAGATCTATCACCATACTATGGTGCAAGCTGGCTACAAGGGTAGCATGTTGATACGTCTCCAACGTATCTATAATTTTTGATGTTCCAAGTTGATATTATGCCAATTGCTACATGTTTTCTCCCTTCTTTGTACCATTTTTACACATTTTCCGCGACTAACCTATTAACAAGATGCCAAGTGTCCGTTCCCTGTTTTCTGCTTTTTTTATTTCAGAAAAGTTGTTCTAGATATATTCTCGGAATTGGACCCCGCGAATCCCGAAGTAAACTATTTTCCCCGGAAGCATCCAGAAGTCCGAAGAGGAGTCGAAGACGAGACCAGGGGGAGGTCTTCTTCGTTCTTCTGGATGCTTGTGGGGAAAATAGGAACTTCGGGATTTGTGGGGTCCAATTCCGAGAATATTTCCAGAACAACTTTTCTGAAATAAAAAACCGCAGAACACAAGGAACTGACACTTGGCATCTTGTTAATAGGTTAGTCCCGGAAAACATGTAAAAAATGACATAAATAAGGGAGAAAACATGTAGCAATTGGTATAATATGATCATGGAGCATCAGAAATTATAGATACATTGGAGACGTATCAAGCATCCCCAAGCTTAGTTCCTACTCATCCTCGAGTAGGTAAACGATAAAACACAATAATTTCTGAGGTGACATGCTACTATCATAAACTTGATCATTATAATGTAAAAGTATATGTATGCCCAGATCAAAGAACTTCAAACACAAACATGATAAATAGAACTTTAATAATAAAGCATAACAATCACTTTGCATCATGAAGAGTATCTTAAATAAAGGATCATGGATAATAATGCAAAGAAAGATAAACGTTTGTTTCAGGTACAGTGAAAGCATGGAAAAGTGGTATTTCGCTAGTCCTTAAGAGTGGGACAAAACATAAATGCCAGGACACTTTCAAAGTTCATGAGGAAGACTAGAGCAAATAATTTAAGAACAAATAATATCACATTATGAAGAAATTATTGATGTTTATGGGACAAAATGCACATAGAACTCAGAATGGCAAAAATGCTCTCTCAGCTGTGCATAAAGTTAGAAGATGGAGACTCAACATAAAAGTAAAAAAGGCCCTTCGCAGAGGGAAGCAGGGATCACTCATGTGCTAGAGCTTTTTATTTTATTAAACAGAGATATTAAAAGAATTTTTAAGAGAGGTGTATGCAAAAGACAATACAACTTAGTTTAGCATGGCATGAAAAGGTTCTAGCCACAGTCTATACAAGCTTCTACTTGCACTTTTATAAATTCTACATCAAGCAGCAGTTTCTTTTCCCAACAGGCACCATACAAGATATGTTTTAACAAAAATTCTCTACATGCTACAGGAAGCAAACATGCGAGTACTCACATAACATTACAAAAACTAACAACTCTGAATAAGAGATGCATGAAAACAAGGGCTTAAGTCTGTACTAGCAAAAAGTGAACACTCACAAAACACTATGAATGAAAACTAGAGTGTTCTAAGCAATGAAAACGGAGCGTGTCTCTCTCCCACACAAGTTTGATATGATCCAACTATTTATTACAGCAAAGAAAACTAAACAAACTAAAAGCAAAAATAAAAGACGCTCCAAGTAAATCACATAAGATGTGACCGAATAAAAATATAGTTTCACTAGAAGTGACCTGATAATTTGTCGATGAACAAGGGGATGCCTTGGTCATCCCCAAGCTTAGATGCTTGATTATTATTGGAATTTTCTAGGATGTACCACAGGGGCATACCCAAGTTTAGTCTTCTCACTCTTCTTGATCACATCATATCATCCTCTTCTCTTGACCCTTGAAAACTTCCTTCACACCAAGCTTCTCACAATCTTCATTAGCAACGTTGGTGCAATCGAAATAATAAATTCACATGGTTCAGTTTAAACACAAGCCTAACAATAATAAACACATTAGCTACTGTCACAAGTTTTTTAAAACTCTTTTTCTCAAAAGAACACCAAAATAAAGAGATTAAGAGGCAAATGCAATTATTGGCAGAAGTCTGTCAAAACAAGACAACAGGTAAAGATGTTTTTTTTCAAAAATCTTATGTTTTTCAAATAAAAAAGTGGTCAGCTAAGAAAAGTTGAGGAATTAGCTGAGAAATAAGCATAAAAAATGTCAGATCGTTCTGATCTTCCAGGATTTTATACGATGTTTTGCGGTGGACAGCAGCAATCTGTTTTCTGCGCAGAAATCCGAAAACCAACTCCAACGTTCGTCAGAAACTTTACTTGGCACTACTAAAACATGAAAAGAAAGATACAAAGGATTTTCGACAGAAGTATAAAACCCCTTGAATTAAAGAAAACAGATAAAAACAATGCAGAAAAAACATGGGTTATCTCCCAAGAAGTGCTTTTCCTTAAAGCCTTTTGGCTAGGCATGATAATTTAAGAAGATGCTCACATAAGAAATATGAATTGATGCAAAATAGAGCATCAAGAAGAAAACATAAAACAAATTTAAGTCTAACACTCTTCCTATGAAAAATAATCTTGTAGAAAAACAAGTCATGAAAGCACAAAGCAACAAGCATAGGAAGACAAAATAAGTGCAACTTAAAAAATTTCAACATAAAGAGGGGAAACTTAATATTGTTGAGATGCATAAAACCATGTTTCACTCTCTCATAATAACTTTCAGTAGCATCATGAATAAAATTAACAATATAACTATCACATGAAATATTCTTATCATGAGCCACATGCATAAAAGAATAATTACTCTCCACATAAGCATAATCATTCTTATTAATAGTAGTGGGAGCAAATTCGAAGAAATAGGTACCATTATTATTCTCATCACCATTATCATTAAATATAGGAGACATATTGTAATCATAATTAATATTTTCCTCTATTGTAGGTGGACTGAAAATATCATGTTCATCATTGTAAACAAGTGGAACTAGAATACCACAATCATTATAATCATCATATATTGGAGGCAAAGTATCATCAAAGAAAATTTCCTCCTCAAAACATGGGGGGACTAAAAATATCATATTCATAAAAACTAGCTTCCCCAAGCTTAGACTTCTCGATAGCATTAGAAATAATAGTATTCAAATAAAGTTCCATAGGTTTTTTATTTTTCTCTTCAAACACTTCATGTCCTAACACAAGATAAAGATTATATAGATCTCTCATATTTTTTGTTGTTTTCCATTAAGCCTAACTAGTGAAAATAAAAACAAGAAACAAAAAGATATAATTATAGGATCTAAAGGAAACAACTTCGAGCACTCACACCCGAGGATTTGAGTACCTTTTACCTTACCTCCCCGACAACGGCGCCAGAAAAGAGCTTGATGTCTACACACGCTTCTATTCTTGTAGACAGTGTTGGGCCTCCAAGTGCATAGGTTTGTAGAACAGCATCAAGTTTCCCTTAAGTGGATCACCCAAGGTTTATCAAACTCAGGGAGGTAGAAGTCTAAGATATCCCTCTCAAGCAACCCTGCAATTAAGATAAAAGAAGTCTCTTGCGTCGCCAACACACCCAATATACTTGTCAGGTGTATAGGTGCACTAGTTCGGCAAAGAGAGAGTAAAATACAAGCAGTATGGATGATTGTAAGTGATAATAACAATCTGAAATAAATATGGCAGCAAGCAAACATGTAGCAGGACAGGCAGAAAACGATGTTTCAATGCTTGGAAATAAAGCCTATGGATCCTACTTTACCTAGTGGACACTCTCAACAATGGTCACATAATTGAAAGCATAAATATCATTTCTTCACTATGCTACTCCGAACCACTCTCCGGTCGAATAACAAACACTAATCATTGCGTAGGGATTTAACAGCACTCCTCAAGTCTATATTCCCTCTCTAGGGCAGCCCAATGTCACTACGAGCGCCATAAATTAGTACTAAACAAACGCCACAACTTCATAGGTTCACCTTCCAACGCAAGATATAAATATCATGCTAAACCACACGGAGCACACACTACCATCTTTACCCCGTGATCAAAGTGTTTACGAAGATAACAAAACCACTTGAGTAGCATAACAGATGAAGATCAATCTACAAATTCAACTAGATTACAAAGCTCAAGATGACATAAATATCACACCATGGGAGAGAGAGATGAACGACATATCAACCGGTAGAGCCCTCAACCTTGGTGGAGAACTACTCCCTCCAAATCATAGGAGACAGCAACAGCGATGGAGATGGCGGTGGAGTTGATCAAGATGGCTTCCGGGGCACTTCCCCGTACATGCAGGGTGCCAGAACAAAGATTTGTCCCCCAAAACATGTCGGTGGCGGTGGCGGAGTTACGGATGTATTTTGCGGAAAAGGTCGATTCTTCTAAGGTTTATTCCCCGGGGGGAATATATAGGCGAAAGGGCAACGTTGTTGGGCGCCTGAGGGGCCCACACCCCTAGTCGGCGCGGACAGGGGGAGCCCGCGCGAGCCTATGGTTTGGGGGGCTCTAGGGGCCCCCTCCGGGTCATCTTCGGTTTTCTGGATGCGTCCGGGGAAAATAGGAACTTCGTGATTTGTGGTGTCCAATTCCGAGAATATTTCCAGAAAAACTTTTCTGAAATAAAAAACAGCAGAAAACAGGGAACGGACACTTGGGATCTTGTTAATAGGTTAGTCCTGGAAAACGTGTAAAAAAATAACATAAAGAAGGGAGAAAACCTGTAGCAATTGGCATAATATGATCATGGGGCATCAGAAATTATAGATACATTGGAGACGTATCAACCGGTTGCTGAAAATGGACGAAGAATTAAAGCGGCAGCGGGAACTCGTAGAGCGGTAGTAGGAACAATTTGACAGACTGACCCAGCAGCAAAGTACTACTCCGCATATGGTATACGGTGCATTCGATCGTACCGGCGCCGCACCATCAAATCGGAAAAGTAGCATTGCTTCCACGCAGATACAGGGTGACGACGTTGATGCACCGCCGATGATGCACCCGGTAGATTATATAACAGAGATGACACCTTGGGAGCTGCATGTGAAAGTGGTAAACATAACCATTAATGAAGTGGTCGGCTATGTGAGACCAATGGGCCATGAACCTACTCACCATGGTAGGCCAGTTCCACGGGGCTACGCTGTTGCCAGGGTGCATGTGGTTATTAACGGATTCAAGTAGGTGAAGCTTGACTATCCTGAAGATGAAGACAGGGAGGTGACTGAACTTGGAGACACCAAGAACTTGCCCATTGTATGGCTAAACGAACACATCGTGCTTCCGAATTGGACACCAAGGGATCCTTCTCCGCCACCGCCTCAAGAGCAGTCTCCAGCGCAATAGTCGTCTGCATACTCTCCGGCTCGCTCGCCGTCTCCAGAACGTGCGTCTACGTCGCCGCGTCAGCGCTCTCCCCCCGTGACATCTCAGGGCAGCCAAAAGTGGAGGAGAACCACCGCATGACCAAAGCCTCGACTGTCTCCCCTACCAAAAGTACCTCATTAGAATCTACCAAAATTACCTTACCACTATACTGACGAGCAAACTAAGAAGATCGCAAAGGCCGAATACGAGGCGTGGAAATGTAAGGAGAAGGCGCCGATAGAGACATATTTTCACAACACCGAAGAAGACAAATCCCGAGCGTTGAAAATAGTGAAGACCCTTTATCAACCCAAGCCGAGGCTGTCATCGGACTATAACCACTCTATTCATAAGTCACACGACAAAGCAGTGCGGTCGAAGAAGAGCAGTAGCTCAAGAGGCGCGTGAAATCAGTTGACCAGCTCGGACAACAGAGGAATACATCCATCCCCCAGCTCATAGTGTCTTCCAATACCCAGGTGGGGCCGAGCACATGTGCGGGCGAGCAAATTGACCCGGAGTTTATTGCAATGTACAGACAAGCGGCTGCTGCTGTGGGTATGTCCATTCCGAAGTATATGGAGACGTTAGCAACCTAATCCGCTTTTGAATTAGCGTAGAAATACCGGCACGAGAATCCTCTAGTCAGACCTGGGGAGGAAAATAATCTACCAACAAAAATGCAAAGAGTGCATAATTGGTACATGTAAGCCTCGAAGGAATCTAATGACTGGATACCGATGGGTGTTAGAAACGAGCATCACGGATATGGAGGGACGATTATCATGATTCGGTTATCAGAATTATTTCAGCTATTCCAGGAACATGCCCTCGACAAATCTATCATTAGTGCCTATTGTCTGTAAGTATTTATTTCTGTACTTAATTAAGTCTCTAGCTTGCTCACCTTGTTCATTGCATTTATAATAACACTCGCTATATTATAATTGCAGAAGGAAGATTCTCGAATGCAGTAGAGGACAGATCTATGACATTGGGTTAATCATAAAACTCTGGAAACAAAATCCAAGGAGACAGAAGATAATATTGTGATGGAGTTAAGGTTTCACAAAACCAAGAGGGAAATACTTTTTCCGTACAACTTCGGGTGAGTGTTACTGTCTTGTAAACATTTTGTTTTCCTTAATTGATGATAAGTGTATAACTGATGATTTATGTTTTCGCTGCTTCCACTATATTCTGCTCATATTTGAAATTGACAACAGAAAATTACCGATAATGGACTCGAAAAATAAACCCCTTGAGTTGTGGGCCGACATGCAGCAAATGATCCAACGGTAATTTCAATCTTTATGACACTATTATCGACAATCTTCGTTCATTTTCTGAAAACTCTCTTTGTTCATTTTCTTTGCCAGGCAGCGCTTGGAAACGGTTCACAAGAAAGGCTCTAGGTGAATGGAAGTAGAAGCTTACATTTCAACATATTCCAATAAGTACTACTAGCTAGATCCGCGCATCTACTTGATTCTAGTTTCAATACCATTATAATGCTTGATTATTATTTTTATTGAAACTATGTTCTTGTAAAGTGCTTGGACCAGGGAGACGGGAACCACCTATGTGGATACTATGTCTGCGAGTTCATTCGTTAGACGACCTGCGCCATGGGCAGAGATTTTTGAAAAACTTCGTGTACGTCAACCATCAGTTTTATCTTATTACCATCTATTGAATGTTCCTTATATATTGACCACTCTTCTTTATATTAGACCGAACGGTTGCTGGGCGGTCTTCTACCAAGGGATCGCATACAAGCAGTTCAAGAGGAAATTTGCGGATTCTTAGATGCGGAGGTCCTAAAGCCAGGAGGAGAATACTATAAGTCTTTCACAACTTGAGACTCGAATTCTTAGATGCATATTACTTACCTGCATATTCGAGTTATGGTGCATGTGGTGGTGTATTCGAGTACTTATGAGAAAGAGTACCTTGATGCATAGTACTTACTTGTATATTCGAGTCATGTGCGTACTTACTTGTATATTTTCATGTATATTCTAATGCGATCACCATATATACTTGTATATTCTACTAAATTGGAATACAATAAAAACTCATGGTGGCTCAAGAACCCCCGCACCAGTAAGAAAAAGAACGTCGTGCCCGCTTCCCAATCGGTGGGGGCAGCCTCTTCTCCCCCGGTGCCCACAACGGCGGAGGGCCCCGACTGCATCGCTCGGGTGCCCTCGTACATATTCTTCATCTAGGACAGCAACGACAAGGGGGAAAGAGTAATTTCTTCCCCTCCCCGTGCCCACTAATAAAATGGAATATAACAGACCAAACCCTAAAAGCATAACAAGAAATAGAAAAAACATCTAATTTTCTGCCACGACAGAGAAACAATTAAAATGATGCC
This sequence comes from Alopecurus myosuroides, assembly GCA_028641055.1. Taxonomy (NCBI): domain Eukaryota; kingdom Viridiplantae; phylum Streptophyta; class Magnoliopsida; order Poales; family Poaceae; genus Alopecurus; species Alopecurus myosuroides. Next base: position 443,765,466 of record CM054060.1, on the reverse strand, counting down.
GTGGGACGACCCATTCATCCTGGTTCTGTTAAGAACTGGGATGAATGGTCCAGGCCAGGGACCAGCCCGCAGCGGCCACGTGGACGACCCATTCATCCCGGTTTTTAACATAACTGGGACGAATGGGAGGGGGACATTTGTCCCGGCTACCCCATCCCGGTTGGGCAACCGGGACAAATGGCCCTAAAAACCGGGATTAAAGGGGAGGGGGATTCTACCAGTGCCAAGATAGAGCAAAATGTTGTCTTAATATTGTGATATTAGATGTACTCCCTCTATTTCATATTAATTGTCTTAAACTTGGACAAAACTGGATGTATATAGATACAAAAATATTTCTATATACATCCACTTTTTGTCCAATTTTGAGACAATTAATATGAGACGGAAGGAGTATATGTATTGATGATGCTCTAACCGTGGCCTTTGAAATGATTATATTCAGGTATACAATTTGACGCAACTGGAATTTGACGAACAGTGACGTATGCACAATTATCCATACTATTATACGATCTTTCCACTCTAGAAATAGTTCCAATCAGCCCAGCTTTGAGATAACATGAAGCACTACGTGATACCTGGGAAGTTGTCATGGAAATTTCTTCTTCTGGCTCTGATTATGCAGAATATTCTATGATTATCAAGAGATAACATGTAGCACTATGATTACTCGGGTAGATTTCTCATATGGAAAGATACCGTTGAGACGCTTTCGAGAAACATATGTGTCTCACATGCCAGACTAGGAAATTATCTGACTCGTCTTTCCGAGATGATGTAGCAACATGGACCATCCGCGGGCTTACCAAACATATCAATCAACAACAACCAAGCATGGTTAACAACATGCACATGACTATACTTTGGCTTTTAGAAAACATTATAAATTTATTTAAGAAATGATGAGGCAACCTAGTAGTCCATCGACGGATTTACGGGCCACCTCTCGATCCCAGTGTTTGTATATTCGGGCCGGACATGTCGTATCACCCCCATCATCATGGCAAATAGGACCATGGTAAGATGATGTTGCGATCTGCATATCTACCACACATAATTGACCACACATATGATATGATAATTGATGACCAGAGAACATAGCCAATTGTCACTTACTAGGAGAAATCAAGAGAAGATGTGCAATTCTCCTTTCCATGGAAAAGATTGCATGTAACTGAAATTTCAAGAAATTATAAGAGTCCATGGAAACAAAGGAGCATTTTTTTTAGTTTTCAACTAATACGCTTCAAAGTGTAAAAAAATAACTAGCTCACTATAGCAACAGTTCATAGGACAATTAATTTAAAATAATGTAAATTAATATAAAACATAGAAAAGGCACGTAGAATAAATATCACCATAGCATGGAAAAATCAGACTATAGTTACATTTCATAGGTATCACCATCAACATATATATTTTTTATAGTCATATTAATCCACACATATTATTTTAAATTAAGTTTGGAGAAAATTTTAAACAATCCTTATTTTTTAAAATCATTCAAAACTTAAAACACTTGCTTACTTAACAAAATATTTCAAGATTTAGAAAAACCCTTTGGATTTTACGCCAACTTGCGGGATTCCTTGAAACCAGGTGAAAGAAATCTATGATTTGTTATTGGACCAATCATTCCTCTTTCATGTCTCCTCTACTTCCATAATAATGTGTCCTATGAAAATGACATGGAAGATGCATGTGTCCTATTGGATCTCGTGGAACCGGGTGTTGAACATTATACATATTCCATAACCAATTTCTTGAAGAAGTCGCATGTAGAGCAAGACTCTTTAAAACATTGAATATGTTTTACTTATTTATAACTCATTTTTATCTAAATGGGTGTCAACAATTTCTTCAATCAAGTGTGTCGCTTTATATGATACAACCTCTATTTAAAATGTATGTGATTAATTTTTAGTGATACTACAATCATTAATCATATAAATAAATTCTACTATATTTGGACACCACTTGTTTATTATTAAATTATAGTATCAAATAAAATTATGGTAGAGGAAAACAATATTTCATCTCATACATTATGGTATATTTATTCAAAGAAAATAGTTAAGAGGACATTAGATGAAAAATGAACTTGTTCTTAATTTAATAAAATAAAAATAAATATAGAGAAAAAATCAGGATATTCTGTTCAACTAGAAGTATTAGAGAATTCTATAGAATGAGATTAAACGCTCTAATTTCCTAGAAAAAAATCTTGAGAAATTATTATATGAGTTTCATTACGGACCTTACAAGGAGGTTGCAAAAGAGGCCTTTTCTTTCTTACTTGTACTTTATATTAAATGGATTACTGGATTCGATCCAATGGTTCACAAAGTCAACCGTGTGTTTTATCACCAAGAGAAAATAGTTTTCTTATTTTCCTAATTAAAAAGGAGGTTTTGCAAATAAAAAAGTCACCTTGGGGCACATATTCTTCCTATGTTATAGAACATATGGTTGAGACTTGGTGAACCACTGGATCTAATCCAGGAACTCGTCTTAGCTTTTATTCCATGGCGCTTGAAGACACCAATCCTAACCATCTTACCATCTAATTGTTGCTGGGTTTTAAGATGATTGTATTGCCAAGATGATGCGACAACAAGACTCATCCTCTGTCTTACCAAAAAAATCAATCAACACCACCCAATATGTGTATGTAGACAACAATCCGAGCATGTCTCCAACATCACAACCAGCATCTTACCATCAGGATCCAACAACCATAGGGCAAGAAATGATTATTAGGAATAAGTTTGACATGTAGGACATCCATTGTCAACCTCGTGAAGAAGAATCAGAATAAGAAAAAGAAGAAGAAACTTCAAAGAGAAGAAAAGCAACCATGCATTTATGTAACCTGGACTAGACAAATAGTTATAAGAGAAAAAAAATGAGTGAGTCGTCCCAATCGCACCAAACGAGGTTAGTCGGCCCGGCTAGGAGCAGCTGCGAACCCCACTTTTTTTTCTTGATTTCGCCCATCAGGCCGAACCATTCCTCCCCTGAACCTACAGATTATCCATGACTACAATCTCATCCACACCCTCTAGTTACCATTACAGAAAATGTTTGGAAATGGCATCAATGTGAATTTTTTTAAGAATTAAGAATAGTTCTTCTAAAATGCAAAAAAAAAAACAGTACAGTTGATTGCAATCCACACACAGTGGTCTCTCGTGGATTCTTCTGTGAATATATACCACAAAACACGAAATATTGCCTCTGATTCAAGATGGACACTAGTAGAAAACTGGCATCTACTCCAAGGTTGGAACTAGCTTTAGTCCCGGTTTTCCATACGGACTACTCAATCGAGACTAGAGGCCCTCCACCTTTAGGCTCGGTTTCTGTTAGCAACCGGGACTAAAGATTTGTGATTTTTTCAAATTTTTTTCTCAATTTGGTGTTTAGGGTTTATGTTTCCCATGTTTGGGTTTGAGGCTTAGGATTAGGTTTTCCTTTACTCTCAATTTTTTTTAACTCCAATCATTCTTCTTTAGTCTCAATTAATTTGAAATCTAATCATTCTACTCACTTCTCGGCCGGTCACCCAAACTAATACCTTTCCACTATCAGCACGCTTAACTTCTCAGTTCCTTCCCTCTCAACTTCCAAAAAAATATTATTTTCTCCTTACAATAGTATGTTGTCAATCATGTTAACGTTCGAACTATGATGTTAGACGTCTTTATTTTGTGAATCCGAACAATTATTTCGATAAACAAAAGTAAATTAGTAATAATAATCTTGAATTAAATAATATTTGAATAATTCATATCTACAAATGCGTAAACAAATTGATTTCAGACAAAAGGGCATTTATTATATTCACTACTACATAAAATATAATGTGTGGCACAACATTTTTTGTTATGCGTGTAGCACCGGGGTGCGCCACTCGTATTATGCCGTGTCTAACAACATAGCCGTGCCACAGATGGCTGGTGCGCCACGCCTATGAGATAGCTGTGGTGCACATCGCCGGTGCGCCATGCCTAATTTTCCTGTGCGCCACAACTATGCACTTAGGTGCTCCACGCCTATCGATTTCAAAAAAAATAAAAAAAAGTACGGGACCGACCCATCTTGATCTGTCGCCCAACATTTGAAAATTTAAAAACAAAAATTTGTTGAATCTGGCGGTCGGAGTAGAGGTAGTGGCCGTGTAGAGGAGGTGGGCTGGAGAAGTGGTGATGTCCGTGGAGAGGAGGTGACCCGGAGAAATGGTGGTGGCCGGAGAGGACGTGGTCGTCGGAGAGGAGGTGGTCGGTCGCCGGAGTGGAGGTGGTCGCCGGAGTGGACGTGAGGCGGTGGTGGTTAGTGGAGGAAGGGAGATGGGAGAGGGAGAGGGATAAGGAGAGGAGATAAATAAGGTAGAATGGTAAAAATGGTAAAGTCATTGGTGTTTGCAATATTCCCACTTCTACTATTAAAACTGCAAAATTGCCTCAAACTTCTAAAAATACTCCTGATAATAGTGCTGAAAATTTTAGAAACATGGGAGACAATGGTCCCATTATCTTTGATAAAAGTGATCTTAACTTTTATGATTGCAACATAAATGAAGTTATTAAGTTCTTACAAAAGCTTGCTAGTTGTCCTAATGCTAGTGCTATGAACTTGACTTTCACAAAACATATTACAAATGCTCTCATGCAAATTAGAGAGGATGAATTAAGATGTGAATCCTCTATCCCTAGGAAGTTAGATGATGGGTTAGAACCCTTATTAAAATGAAAGTGAATGATTTTAGTTGCAATGCTCTATGTGATCTTGGTGCTATTATCTCTGTAATGCCACCTTTGGAACCCTGTTATTTGGATGTCCATCTTATTGATAATGTTAGAAGGAAACCTTTCGGGAGAGTTGATGATGTTCTTATCATGGTTAACAATAATATTGTCTCCATTCATTTTTTTTGTCTTGAATATTAAATGCAATGCTTCTTGTCCAATTGTTTTGGGAAGACCTTTTCTTAGAAGTGTTGGTGCTATTATTGATATGCAAAAGGGGAATACTAAATTTCAATTCCCACTCAAGAAAGGTATGGAACACTTCCCTAGAAAGAGAATGAAGTTTCCCTTTTATTCTATTATTAGAAAAAAAATTATTATTAGGATGCTTCTTCATTTGAAAACACTCGAATCCACTTTTCTGGGTCTAGCTAAAAGGCGTTAAAGAAAAGCACTTCTTGGGAGATAACCCATGGTTTTATTTTTGCTTTGTTTTTGTCTGTTTTCTTTGAGTCAAGGGGATGTATACTTATGTAGAATCTCCTTTGTATTTTATTTTCATGTATTAGTTGTGCCAAGTAAAGTTTCTGACGAAAGTTGGAGTTTGTTTTGGAACTTCTACGCAGGAAACAGATTTATGCTGTCCACCGTATAAAATCGTGAAAAATCCAGAAAGATCGGAATGCCATTAATTTTTTGTGTGATTATTCCTCGTCTAATTCCGCAATTTTTTTGTTCTATAAGTTTATTTTTATTTGAGCAGTGTAAGTGCCCCGAAAAAATTCGTCTTTACAGACTTTTATGGTGTTAGCAGATTCTGCCATTTTTCTTGCATTTGCTCTTTTACAATGTCAAGTGGATTTATTTTCTTCACGAAACATCATTTTGTCTAGCTAATGTTTAAAAGTATCAATAGAACTTGTGCCCATACAGAAACCATGGATTTTTAATTATTGCACTAACCCTCAAATGCGAATTACTCTTTGAGTGTGGTGTGAAGGAAGTTTTCAAGAGTCAAGAGAAGAGGGTGATATATGTGATAAAAAAGAATGCAAGGTCGAAGCTTCGGGATTCCCCCATGGTTCATCCCACCAAATTCTAGGAATACACAACCATCTAAGCTTAGGGATGCCCAAGGTATCCCCTTCTTCATCAACCATTTTATCAGGTCACTTCTAGTGAAACTATATTTTTATTCGGTCACATCATATGAAATTTACTTAGAGCGTCGGTTATTTTTCGTTTTGTTTTCTTTTGTTTTACTTTCTGCAATAATATAATTGGAACCTAACATCCTTGTTTGCGAGAGAGACACGTTCCGCCTTTTCGTTTGAATACTCATTATGCTCGTATTCTTAGTTTTTCTTCTAGCTGCTGCAAAAATTCCTTTTTAGATCTTGTTTTCATTGCATCTCTTATTAATGGATGTTAGTTTTAGTAATGTTATGTGAGTACTCTCGTGTTTTCTTGATGTATCTTCATAGAGTTGTTGTTAAAACATATCGTGTATGGTGCTTGTTGGGAAAAGAAACTGCTGCATTGGGTAAAATTACAAACGATGCAAATAGAAGCATATATAGACTGTGTTAGACTTTTTCGTATCATGCTAGATGTTATTTTAATTCTAAAGCCAATTGGTTATTTAGTAGCATTTGTCTCAAATATCTAAGAGTGCTTAATGTGCCATTGGAAGAATCATGAGTTGTTCTTGTCATATTGAAGCATAAATTTGTGGTGTTCTCCTTTCAATGTTTTATTTGGTTGACTTGGCGCATGCTCACACCATGTTTATGAGTACGAACCAGTCACTAATAGCCTCTATGATCATTTAGGTTTTGAACTTGTGGTACCTCTTATGCTTTGCTTAATGATGTTTGTCTCGCTATGCACCATTATTGCTCTCTTAATTTTTCGCTCCCAGTCTTTTGCTAGCCTCCACCTGTACTGAGTATGAGCTCTAATTGTGCAATCCAACTCCCAAAAACAAAAGTATGCAAAATATGTTCACCATACCTACCTATATGTGGTATTTAACTGCCACTAGAAAGTAAATTGCTCGTGTGTTACCTTTAAAACTTCCAAATTATTCACGTTTTGTGTTCCTGTTTTTTGCTCATGAGGACATAAATAGAGAATCTTTATCTCACTTGTTGATTGTACTTTCACACCCTGGACTAGTAGCTTCATCTACTTATCCAATTGATAGAAGAGATGATAGCGGAGTGCCCAGCCCCAAATTAATACAAACAAATTCTCTTCATTATTTTTGCCCCTGATTTATCAGTCAAAGCATAATTGTGTAAACAAAAGAGAAAGAGGGATGAATTTATACACCAGTTGCGTCCTTCAATGGTAGCCGCTCTTGTGAAGTCTAGTTGGCTTCTGACGTACTGTATTTTGTGTTTACCATTCGTTGATATAAGCATACACCTCTCTATAAATGTTTTCAATACCTCTGTTTAATAAAATAAAAGCTCTAGCACATGAGTGATCCGTGCTTCCCTCCGCAAAGGGCCTTTGTTTCACTTTTATGTTGAGTCTCCGTCTTCTAAATTTATGCACAGTTGAGAGAGCATAGTTTCCATTCTGAGTTTAATGTGCATTTGTCTCAGAAATATTATTAATTGATTCATGATGTGTTATTGCTTGTTATTAAATTATTTGTTCTAGTCTTCATCATGAACTTTGAAGGTGTCCAGGTATTTATGTTTTGTCCCACTCTTAAGGACTAACGAAATATCACTTTGCCATGCGTTCTCTATACTTGAAACAAACGTGTAACTTTCGATGCATTGTTATTCATAATCTTTTATTTGTGTTACTTCTCATGATTTAAGGCGATTGCTATGCTTTACTATTAAAGTTTTATTTATCATGCTTGTGTTGAAGTTCTATGATCTCAGCTTACATATGCTTTTACATTATGGATAATCCAGTTTATGTTGGTAGCATGTCACCTCAGAAATTTTGTGTTTTTATCGTTTACCTACTCAAGAACGAGTAGGAACTAAGCTTGGGGATGTTGATACATCATAAACGTATCCTTAATTTCTGATGTTCCATGTTGTTTTTATGTTATTTCCTACATGTTTGATATACACTTTATGTCATTTTTATCGATTACCAGGACTACCTATTAACAAGATGCCACAAAGTCAGTTCCTGTTTTCTGTTGTTAGTTTCAGAAAAGTTGTTCTGGAAATATTTTTCGGAATTGGAAAATTTGAAGCCCGGAAGTCTTAGAATTCCTGAAGGTTCCCCGGAGTCCCGAAAAGACCCGGAGTGGGGCCATAGGGGGCCACACAATAGGGCGGCACGCGCCCTAGCCGCGCCTGGGGGTGGTGTGCCCCCCGGGTGCCCTCTACTATCGCTCTTTTGCCTATTTAATCCCCCCCGACATATCAACCCTAGAGGATACCACTTATTCCTGAGAAACACCTGAGTAGTTCATCCCTGGACTACGGGTCCATAGCAGTAGCTAGATGGTTGTCTCCTCCACTTTATGCCTCATGTTTAGATCTCGTGAGCTGCCCTACATGATCAAGATCATCTTTATGTAATGCTACATGTTGTGTTTGCTGGGATCCGATGAATGTTGAATGATATGTCTTCTGATTATCAATCTATCATGTTATCTCCATGCATATGCTATTTATGATCTTGCATGCTCTCCGCTATTAGTAGATGTTTTGGCCAAGTAGATGCTAGTAACTCCAAGAGGGGGTATTTATGCTCGATAGTGGGTTCATGCCTCCTTTGCAACTTTGCTCGAGTGACAGAAACGTGACGGATGGAGGATGTGTTGTTGCCATTAGGGAGAAAACAATGATGTTTACTTTGTTTACATTGTTTACATTACACACTTTTCTTGCTGCAATTATCTGTTGCTTGCAACTTAATACCCAATGTTTGTTCGGATGATATTCGAAAGGTGGATTATTATTTATAGATGCAGTTGGATGACGGTCTATGTATCTTGTTGTAATGCCCACATGAATCACATAGCAATCTTTATGTCTTGCATATGCATTACGATGCAGCCTTCATTTATGTCAATTTCCCAGCTGTAATTTGTTCACCACACATGTTATCTATCTTTCACGGAGAGACATCACTAGTGAACTGCGGACCCCAGTCCATTTTCTCATACGGATAATACAATCACTGCTTCCACTGTTTTCACATTGTTGCTACTGTTTTCATGCTGCTCTCATATTGTTTTCCACACCATACGTTTAACCTCTTTGTGTTAAACAAAATTGGTGAGATTGACAACCTCACTTCTTTGTTGGGGTAAAGTGGTTTGATTGTGTTGTGTAGGTTACACGTTGATGCAGAGCCGGTAGTGCGCCCTGCCATCTCAGCCGCATCAACCTTCTGAAGTTAATCCTTCCTATTACTGGTTGATTCAACCTTGGTTTCTTTCTGACGGAAACTTTCTACTGTGCTCTTCATACCTTCCTCTTGGGGTCTCCCAACGGACCTGTGTTACACGCGCATCATAGATAAGTCTTGGGTTCTTGAGATCGCGCACCGCATGCATCTTCGTCAGAGGAGGATGGCGAGCGAGCGTTGAATCCTGCGTGTGCGAGCCCTATCGATTTTGTTTTGGGTTATGTCGTCTCGCGCGTCATTGGAGCCTCGCTCACGGCTCTCTACTGCGTTTTTGTTATTCTTCATGATGTCGCGAGCGGCCTCCGTGTCGCGGGCTATCGTCACGGTGTCTTGGGATGTCGCCTGTCTCGTAGACTATCATCACGGCGTCACGCCTCCTTGTTACGGTAGCGGCAGTGGGATTGCTTGTCTCTTCTTTTTTGCAATCTGTTCTTGTGTCTGCGAGTTGATTTGTCGACTTGGGGCGCCGCATTTTCCGGGGTGGTCGTTTTCTTGTGACCTTGGGAAGCGATTGCCGCTCCGGCTAGGCCTAGCACCCTTTGGACTTGGCGATGCTGCTCCGTGCGGGGGTCATTTTCTGGCGGCCGAATTACCCATGAATAGGTAGTGGCCGCCAGGACCGCGGCTGCGGGAGTTGTCGGGTGCATGTTGCCTTCCTCGTCGACGCGCATGAAGGAGGATTCAGTAGTTTTGGAGATCCGGCTGAGGAAATCTCGGTCCATGCGAGCAGTTTTCGAGACATACTTCCCTTTCCGGGCGGGTTGCTCTCCCGTCGAGTCGCGAATTCTGGAGAGTGCTTCCTGATGCGCACTCGAAGCGTACGCCGCGCGTTTACGCGCATCGAGCTCTCGGCGGGCGTTTATAACCTCTTGATTTTAAGGCCGCTAGCCTTAAAATCATTGAATCCTCCTTCATCGTCAACCCAGGTTTCGGGGGACAGATCTCTGTTCTGCCACCCTGCTGGGACGGGGACTTTCCCTCGGAAACCATCTCCATCGACTCCACCGCCATCTCTATTGCCGTTGCTGTCTCCTATGACGAGGAGGGAGTAGTTCTCCCCCGGGGCCGAGGGCTCTATCGGTAGCTATGTGTTGCATCTCTCTCTCCTATGGTGTGATCTATATGTGATCGTGAGCTTTGTAATCTAGTTGAATATGTAGATATTATTATTCATCTATTATGCTACTCAAGTGGTTTTTGTTATGAGATCCCCGTAAACACTTTGATCACGGTGTAAAGGTGACAGTGTGTGCACCGTGTGGTTTAGCATTATATTTAAATTTTATGTTGGATAACCCTATGAAATTGTGGTGTTTGCGTGGAACCATCTGGATCCCATGGTGATAGAGTGGGGGTTACTTAGTTGGGAAAGTGCTTACTCCGAGGAGTGATGTTAAAGCCCTACGCGTGGATTGGTGTTGTTATTCGACCGGAGAGTGGTTTGGAGTAGCATAGTCAAGAGATAGTATTTATTAATTCAATTATGTTTTCATTGTTGAGAGTGTCCACTAGTAAAAGTATGATCCCTAGACCTTGTTTCCAAGCATTGAAACACCGTTTTCCGCATGTTCTTCTACATTTTATTTGCTTGCTGACATATTTATTTTAGATTGCTATTGTTACTTATAACCATCCATGTTACTCGCATTTCACTATATCTTCACCAAACTAGTGCACCTATATACCTGACAAGTATATTGGGTGTGTTGGGGGACAAAAGAGACTTCTTGTATCTTAATTGCAGGGTTGCTTGAGATTGATATCTTTGACCTCTACATGTCTGAGTTCGATAAACCTTGGGTGATCCACTTAAGGGAAACTTGTTGTTGTTCGACAAACATCTACACTTGGAGGCCCAGCACTGTCTACAAGAATAGAGCCGTGCGTAGACATCACTGGTGGACTTGACGACTAATAGGGGGCACAATTTACCTAGGTTCGGGACTCCTGCTTATCTAGTCTTGTATTATGGCGCAAAATTACAATGGCGGGTGCACAAGTCGAGAGATTGGATCTCGAGAGGAAGATCCTAAGGTTTCAATTCTAGATTGGATGCCACCCCCGTGTGGTTCAGCCAGCCTTTATATAGGAGGCTAGGTCTCAACCATGTACCCGGTTGGGTTACAAACCCTAGTTCTAATCGGTAAGTTTCTCCTATCTTGGCCCGCAATCCTTGCATGTGGACCGTATCTGGGCCTTCTAGAAAGTTTAATGTGGTTCGCTTTACTAGGCCTTCATGTCGATATTTATACCGGGTTGGCTTATCTAGGAGACTCAGGAGCCATCCCTGCGTCAGTAGCAATTAGCGATTTCTCTGTTTTTAAGCCTCTCCCGGCGACGGAACAACTTACAAAGTGCGAGAGGCAAACAGTTTGGGAATTTAGTCCCGGACCGTATTCCGACCCGGGACTAAAAGGTCTCGGGCTAGGCGAACGGTTTCCAGACCACTCTTAGTCCTGGGCCGTCTTACAATATGGGACTAAAAGGGTTCGAGGCGAGGCGGATGGTTGCCCCGCCCCCCTTGGTCCCGGTTTGAAAGATATTGGGTACTAGAGGTAAAAACCTATAGGGTTTTTCTACTAGTGCTACGACATACAACATAGGGCAAGGAAGACGGCGCCCGTGGAGACGACAATGCAAGGGCGGGAAATAGACGGACGAGGTAGGTACTCCCTCCGTTCCAAAATATATGAATTCCATTTGTCCAAATATGTCTTTGTGTAGACATGTTTTAGTGTATACATGCATGCATATTTAGATAAAATGAAGTAATGTATTTTGGAACAGAGTGAGTGATATTTTAGTAAGAGCTGGCTTTGGCTAACTCAAATTTGACCAGTACCAGAATCCTATTTTAAAGAGTTAAACATAGTCTAATTGAATCATAAAAAGTTAAAATTCGACAAATCTTTAATTTTTTTTGGAGGAGTTAATCCCTTTTGATGGTTTGGCTAGGACGCCGTGCCTCTACCGGGAAAGACCCGATGCCAAATTGACAACCTAGATGAATTCGTGTATCAAATAATTGTTATGACCAATATGCCATAAACATTGCCCTGGTTGCCTAGGCTCAACTCTTCTCGTGTTGATAAGTATATGTTGGTCCGTGAATAATAGCGACATGTCCTGCTGGACGAACAAAGAGTTCTTCTCTCGAGGCTCCCTCATTAAAATTGTACGGTTGTGATAAATATTTTCAGAAGGTCCACCCTAGAAGTGATCTTCGCCAAGGCAATCCAGTATCTCCATATCTTTTTCCCTTCCGTGTGGATGGGCTTTCGTACTTATTACACCACCAAATCAATCAATGTAATATCAAGGACTTGCAAATTTCCAGAAGAAGACATGGAAGCCGTGCATATCTTCTTTTGGAAGATGACAATCTTTTTTCCTTTAATTCAATTTTTTTTAGAACTTATGTTTAGTTCTAATAATACAAACCAGTCTGGCCGAATTAAACAATGTAATGCTGGCCTCAATACACTAACTATTTACGGCCTGTCTAGGGGTGCCCTGCTGGAGATGATCGGCCCAAGACTTTATATAGGAGGCTAGGTCTCAAACATGTATCCGGTTGGGTTACAAACCCTAATTCTAGTCGGTAAATTTCTCCTTTGCAGGTGGGCCGTATCTGGGCCTTCTAGAAAGTTTAAGGCGGTTTCCTTTGCTGGGCCTTCATGTCGATATTTAGACCGGCTAGGCTTGTCTAGGAGACTTTGGAGCCATCAGTAAGTCGGTAGCAGTTAGCGATTTCTCTGTTTTTAAGACTCTCCCGGAGATGGAACAACTTCCAAAGCAATGGAGGCAAACATTTTGGGCATTTAGTCCCGGGCCGTATTACGACCTGTGACTAAAAGGTCTCGGGCAACGCGAACGGCTGCCAGACCACTTTTAGTCCCGGGCCATGGGTTCGAGCGAGGCGAACGGTTGCCCCGCCCCCTTGGTCCCGGTTCGATAGCTATTGGGGACTGGAGGTAAAACCTATAGGGGTTTTTCTACTAGTGCTACTACATACAACATAGGGCAGGGAAGATGGCGCCCGTGGAGGCGGCAACGCAAGCGCTCGAAATAGACATACGAGGTAGGTACTCCCTCCGTTCCAAAATACATGAATTCCATGTATCCAAATATAACTTTGTGTAGACATGTTTTAGTGTATACATGCATCCATATTTAGATAAAATGAAGTCATGTATTTTGGAACAGAGGGAGTGATATTTTAGTAAGAGCTGGCTTTGGCTAACTCAAATTTGACCGGTACCAGAATCCTATTTTGAAGAGTTAAACATAGTCTAATTCAATCCTAAAATTTTAAAATTCAGTAAATATTTCAATTTTTTTTTGGAGTTAACCCCTTTTGAGGGGTTAGGCTAGGACGCCCCTAGTGTGCTACTATTGGGAAAGATCCGAGGCCAAATTGACAACCCTAGATGAATTCGTGTATCAAATCATTGTTATGACCAAAATGCCATAACCATAGCCCTGGTTGCCTAGGCTCAACTCTGCTCGTGTGGGCCGGAACACTACAGGCCCAAGATTTCTATCGGCGGTCGGCGCACACAACAGTCGCCCGACCCCTGCTCGCCGCCGCCGGCGCCCCCCCTCCAGCGCCGTCCCACCGGCGCGTCGCGGCAACGGTAGGGTGGCCCGCGCGATTCTCCCCCTGCTCATCGCCGCGGCCGAGAAACAGAATGGCCGGCGGCAGAGGTATCGGCGGCGCCGGCGCCGGGTCGACTGCACCGTTCGGCTTTGGTGCGTTGCCTGTCTCCCTCCCTCCCTCCGTTTCGTTACTGTATTTGACTTGACATGATCAGGGTGCCCGCCCATCTGAGGATCAAGCTATAAAAAGACCAAGTTACTGTCACTACATCCTCTTCAGAACCGTCCTGTTTTTCAGTAGCTCCATTTGGCCTGAATGTGCGTGTCTGTTTGTCCTTAAAATCGTGTTCGTAAATCTGTCATATTCATATGCCATTGTCTGACTGCCCTGTTCAATATTTGGTAGCATTCAGGTGATTGCTTGTGTGAGGCCAATAGCAGTAGTGAAGCCACTGAAAGTCCAACCCCATCGAGAAGGATATCAAGCAGGTAATTAAGCAACCTCTCGGTACTAGTTATATTTTTTCAATCATCCTACAATGCTTGAGGAAAGACATACATGCAGTTCGGTGATGGAAATGGAAAATATGCAGTTTCCTGAAAATTTTCCTTCAGCGCGTTGTTTTGTCAAGATACAAGTAATTCAATGGAACTTTGTAGAACTGTGTAAATGCTTGGTGTGTCCAAACAACACAAAGATATGAAGAATACCACGCATTAAACTGTTTTCTGCACATTGTCTACCACTCTAAAACATGTGTTCCTGATATTTTAACGGGAAAGCACAATGTTTGTAATAGCCAAAAGTATGAAGCTTTCAGTGTACACATTTATGTTCTTAGGAGAAGCTGCAGTTATTTCTTAACATTAATTTGTGTCAATTTTATTTCTTGGTAGATTATGTATCTGTTGGAAATGTTTGTTTCTCACCTCATGAACTAGTGTACTGCTCATATTCCCTTCTTAGTGCCAGCGAGAGATATATAATATTTCCAATTGGTCTTAATCGTTCTTGCTTTTTTAGAGCCCCAAGAAGGTGACTCTGCTAGATAAGCTGGTATGAGGAATAGGCTTGGAAGATGCCTTTTTACATCATCATGTGACAGTTAACATGGCCACAAAAAACATTATACAAGGTTTGATAATTTGCCAAAATTTATCTGCTCAAGCAACTCCATTGCTTCTTTGATAGGTCAGAGTGCCCATTGATGTTCTCGTTAGAATTTCTTCCTACCAATCAATGTAGATGATCCATTCTGCTCGTGCTAACGCAGCCCACAACCACAGGTTAGATCCTGACAAACTTATCGTGGCTATGAATGCAACAAAGCTCTCACCTTTCCTCCATTCATAATCACAATAAATCAAATCTCATGTCCCATATTTTGTGAATGGGGTTTTACCTTTGGCACCCGTAGCAGCTTGTAGATTGCAAAGGAGAGGCAGAGCCTATTGAGCCGGTAGTTTTTCTGAAGAACATGGTCCTCCTCGGTGTCAACGTCCAAATTTCACCAACCCTGACGGTGGTGCCAACATCAGGGTTGACTTGGTAGCCATGTGGCTGTACTGTATATACTCTCGGTCTCTGGTGGTGGTGGAATAATCAAATTATTGCTAGTGATTGGGTTGCATATGTATAGGCTTCTTTGAGCGCGTGAATGGACAAGATAAAGCAATTGCCGGCATTGGCAGGGCTATACCATCAGCCGAGGTCGGTAACGTGTCACCATGGCTTTGCCAAGGTCGTGTTGAGGAAAGTCATCTCAAGATCTTTGCAGTCATCACGGATCTCCGTGATGATCAGGGTCTTGTTGTGGAGGCTGCGGAGTGATGCGAGGGATGGTAAAGTGCATTCGGCAAAGATATGGACACATAGCCAATAGCGACTTTCTAGATTAGATGTGTACCAGCAACGACAAGTATAAACAAAATAAATTATTACGTGGAAAAAGGAAAATCACAATACTAGAGACATGGCCATACAATTTTTTCCACCATATCAGAGTAGGATGTGCGAGTTCTTTTGTAGAGAGCACTAGATTGTTTCATACATTAAGATCACATAGATTTTTTAGAAAAGGGGAAATATGTTGTTCACTGCATCGAAGATATGCTTACCACCTGATTAAGATTCAGTAGATCTTGATAACACCACAGGATTTGTATCCCAAGAGTTAGGGATATAACAATCTTACTGAAGATGGTAGAATCACGGAGCTGAGAGAGAGAAAAGAAGCGCCCCCGTGCGGCTCCTCCAGGCCGCACCGGGGCCTCAGATCCGGCGAGCCAGGCCTCCCCCCGCCTCCCTCAACCCCCTCGCCGCCGCCGTGGGACACTGCTGGGCAAAGCCCGGGCTGTGCCGGCGGCGGCGGGGCCTTCTCCCGGTGGCGGTGTCCCCTTCCTTTCTCGTGGAGGCGCTTGGATCTGGCGACGGGGATTGGCGGCGCGGCGCTGTGGACTTCCGGCGGCGACTCGGCGCGACGGCGACGAAGAAGGTGGCTCCCTCGACCAGCGGTGCGGCCCCTGCTGGTGTGGCCAGGTCTGCGCTCGGCCGGTGCCTTTCGGGCCTGAGTAGGCCTGCGCGACCAGGCTCATGGCCACAGGTTGGCGTGCCGGCGCCCGGCTGTGGTGGCAGCTAGGCACCGAGGTGGTGCCAGCCGCGACGGGATGGACGGCGGCGGTGACCGAGGCTTCCGGTGGCGCGACGACTGCAACGGAAGTGAGATCCGCGGCAGCTGTTGGTGCTGCGCGTGAAGTGCTCGGTGTGGCTGCCCATGGCGTGGCCGCGGCGACGCTGGTGGTGCGCGGCGTCACGTGGCGTGGAGGCACTTGCTGCTGTTGCGGCGGTCCCGGTGGACTGCGACGCTACGACTGCAACGTCGAGGTTCTGTGGCTGCGGCTGAGCAATTCAACAAGGCTGGTATGCTGCTCCACTGCCAGATGGGTAGGGATGAAAAAGGCGCGACATTCCGGACGAAAGTCCTGCCCTTCCTTGGTCGGTGCCGGCGACGATGACGCTTGAGAGCGTCGTTCCCCTCCATGGAGGCATTGCCGAGGAATGTCAGAACCTCCCTCGCTCGTTTGGGTAAGTGTCTTCCGGTGAAAGCCGTGATTCCGGTTCGGATCGGCTATGGCGGCGGCTTCGGCGTCGTTCCTTTGTTGGAAGCATCGTCTTTGAAGGCACGGGTTTGGGGGAGCATGGTTCTCTGGCGTTGTGTTGCTCTGGTGGTGCTGCTGCTCGATGTTGAGCTTCTAGGGCGCAATGTACGCTGTCGCCGGTGTTTTCCAAGGCTGCGTCTTTCTCGGGCTGTCCGAGTCCTGCTATCCGCTCGCCAACTCTCTAAGGCAATCAAGGGTGGAGGGTACGCCGACGAGGAGAGTTCGGTGGCGAAGTCCATGGAAGGTTTTTGGCGTTGGTCGAGACGCAGCTGTGATGATCTCTTCGAGCAAGGGACCTTGCCATTTGTTGTTGTAGTGTCTGTAGTGGCTAGCATTCAGGCTAGTGTTGTAAGCCGGAAGGCGTTGTCGAGCCGCTTGGCTAATTCTTCTATGAAAATGATACACCTTTCCATGGTGTATTCTTGAAAAAAAAAAGATGGTAGAATCACATCTTATAATATTTCAACTCAAAATTAATTTCAATTGTATTTTTCTGCAAATCATGAACTAAAAGAAGCCACCACGCACTAACTTGCATCTGGAATGCCAACTACATATGCAAACACACCATCCAAGAGAAAACAATTGCAATGGAAACAAGCTACCTTGCACAATGAAGAGAAAAATAATGTGATACCGTGTCAAGTATGCATCACGGGATAAAAAAAAAGCACATGAAGCATGCCTTCAAGGCCTATGGTTCTTCAAACACCCGACGTGCAGTCTCCCATGGTGCAAGGGCCGGCTTGGTTATGCCGGTATGGCTGCACAATGCCCAGAGCACGGTGATGAACTCGCCACCCTTTCCCAGGGCGTCCTTGTGGGCCTTCATGTGGAGCTCACCGCTGGATGACCCAATATACACCATGAGCTCGGTCCAAAGGCTGGCCAGCAGCTCCCATACAAGCTCATTCTCATCGCAAGACTTTTCCGCCAGCGCCATCCCCAACTTGGCCCCCTTCTGCACCACTGTCGTCGCCTCCTGCTGCCGTTTTCCCATGTCTTTTAGCCTCTTGTACCTGGTTCCCATCAGCGATAGGTGGTACCACAAACATCCGTCGAGCTCCTCCTTCAACGCCTTCTGCATGTCCTTATAATCACGCTCTGTTCCGTTTTTGTCTTCTGGGAGAAGCTCCGGGGAGAAGGCCACCAAATAAGCACAGTACTTGGATAGTGATGCCGCCACCTTGTGATGAGGCCCCATCTCTTTCTCCTTGTGTGGGCACGCTGACTCCAAGAGGCTGGTGGCGATGTGGCACGTGAGTGTGAACTCCGCGATGCTTTTGCAGTCACACACCGATGAGAGAAGGGGGCGGCATGGCCTGTACTTGTCCAACTGCAGGGTGGACCAGCCGAGGCCATCAATATCATCATAGCTATCCATGTGAGCTACCATGTATTCTATGAGGAACTTCTTTACTTCATTGGGCACTGCTTTGGTAGGAATTGTGAAGGATGAGAGTGATGATAGTGGGCAAAACCCTAGAACGGAGAACTGCTTGAAGGAGAGCTTAGGTTTGCTCAGCTTACTGCGCACCCACTGGATGCGACGCATGAGCCCTCTTAGAATGCGGCTCTCACGCCACTGCCGCTTGGCGGTGTACTCACAGAGTAGCGACACGGTGAACCAGTTGGAGAGGATGAAGATGAAGAACTCACACACTTCCTCGTAGAAGAAGGCGAGCAATAGGAGGGTGGTGGTGCCTAGGTCGATGGTAGTGAACAACACCTCGGGTGAATGGATGATGCTTTTCAGGAGGCATCTGATCAACGTTTTTGCGCCCGCATCTATGATATAGTTGTCATGCGTGATGCTGTGGATTGCGTATGGCAGATTTCCATTGCCACATGCAACGAAAGTCAGGAGGCAGAAGGCATAAAGAACAATGGGGAAGAGGATATAGTTGGCTAGGAAGAAGAAAGGGTTTGCGCAGACGACGGGTAGAACAGAGTGGTAATACTCGCAGATGAACTGGATTTCGTCAGTGAAGACCTGGAACACTGCAACCTCCGGGCCTTGCTCCTCCTCCTCCTCGCTACAAAGTCCGCCTTTGCAGTTGCCGGTCTCCTCACTGCTGATGGTATTGTCTAGAGGATCCTCCTCTTGGCACAGACCTTTGAAGATGAGGTCTCGGCAGTTGCGGGTCTCCTCGGTGCTGATGGGAATGTCTTCAAATCTTCTGCGCAGCAGCTTGTAGAGAGCAAAGGACAGGCAGAGCCTTTTGAGTCTGTGGTTTTTTCGGAGGAGATTGTCCTCCTCAATGCCTGCCAACGTCCAAATGTCACCAACCGTGACAATTGTGTCGTCGGCGACGACGACTTGGTAGCCATAGGGGCCAGCCACCCTCTCCAAGTTGTCCTCTCCCATCACGGTGTACTTGCACATCTTCATCAGGTGCAATCCCACGCCCCGCTCTTGTGGTGGTTGCATGACTTGGGCCATGTACGAGTTTAGAAGCTGGGTGTTCTTGCCATAGGCAAAAGAACGCTTCAGCAGCTCGTTGCAGACGATCCTCTGCATGAACTTTGCAGCAGAAAGAACCCATAGGGTACCATAGATTGCCTTCTTGCCAGCGCTTTTGACATTGTAAAACACGAGGTAGCCCAGCCAAATGATGCGGGCCAAGCGGTCAATGGTGCCTGAATACCACTCTGTACCCACGCTCACAAATATCACCTCCACCTTCTTGCGGAGTAGCTCCACAAGAAGCATCCACATAAGGATCGTCCTGGATCGCAGTGAGAGCTCTTCATCGGGCAGCTGGCTGGAAACTGAGCTATTAGGTTTAGCACCCATGGTGGCATCTTCGTTCTTCGCCTCGGAGAAGAGGTAGGACATGACAGGGAGGAAGAGGGCCAGCGAGATGGAGAGGAATAGGCGGATGCTGGGATTGAGAACCCCGCTCACGTCGGAGACGCGACTGAAGAGGTTGAGGTTAAAGAAGAGGGCAGCAAGAATGAACATGATGATGGTGGTGGCCACAACGGTGCCCTCATTTTTCTGGTCGGCGTAAGAGGAAGTCAGGTTATACACGTAGGGGTAGACGGTCTTGTTGCAGAATGAGTCTAAGGGTATCATCTTCTACCACGCTAGTAGACGGCTAGCTATAACAACTGAATTCCCTTGAATGGATTGAACTGACAATATATAGGGGCACATCACATGAGAGATTGCGAATCACAAATTCACAATCACATAGATAAAATTAGAAGGAAGTTAAAGCTGGGTTAGAGAGCGAGCATCAGTATCTGCGCTTTCTTTATTTTTTATCAAAGGCATAAATCGAGGGGGTCCCCCGCTACAGGCCCGATCATATCTCTATATTGAGTTATTGACAATGCTTCCAGTCCACTCTTATATTTTGTGGCCAGTTGTGATCTCGAAACTGTGCAAAGATTTGTTTTCATTTCTTATGGAAGAGAACGTTGTCATTTGATCGGTCTTTCAGAGCAATTTGTTTTTAAACTTTGTTACATTTTCCCTTTAATATATTTTTTTTAAAGGCAGGGGCACGAGAATATCTTTCAGAATTTCGTTTGATTTGGTGGATGGTCCAAGAGTCCAGGCCATGTGCTAGGAAAGGCTAATGCGATTTGGTATTCAGTACTGCATGTGCTTGGCTAAACAAAGACGGGTCTTTTTTCGTAGAATACAAGCTACAGACGTGCTTTTTTTTAAATTTAGTCAGTGTTTTCTTTTTCTTTCACAAGGAATCAGGGACCACAATATCCTTTTGCACTTACTCTTTGTTTAGCCCTTGGCCATAGTCGAATGTTCCAAGGCAAGTATCCCAAAAGTACATGTAATAGCTCCGCGGGGGCGGCCCGAGCGAACCCTAGCGCTCCTTGACATTTCAATCGTTCCGATTTACGATTGAAAAAATATTTAAAAAATATGTTTTCTTTGACATTTCGCTGACCATGTGTTTTTGGAAATAAAAAAATAATCGTAATAAGTTTAAAAAAAGTGAAAATATGAAAAAGATGCGTAATTTCACTTGCTTTTCAAAGGTATATCATTCGCTCAATTCTAATAAACGGTTAAAAAATATCCAACATTGTATGCAAAAAAGGAAAAAATAGTAAAACATGCATAACTTTTGCATACAAACTCGAAAGAAAAAGATTAATACCTTTAGAAAAACTAGAGCAAATTTCCATCTGGATTCCACCAGGGTTTACCTCGTGAGCAATTTCTCACATTCTCGATTCGAAAAGGAAAAAAGTTATTTCACAGAGGGGAATTTTTCCTACAAAAAAACATGCAAAAATCAGAAGTTCGAAGACATAATATTATAAAGTTCAGAACAAAAGGATGGTCCGCCCGAAAAATATAATTTTTGAATTATTGGATGAAGTTATTTAGGTCTTGTGAGAAATTTAGAAATAAAATACAGAAGTTCACTTTACGTTAAAACGGAAGTTCACCGTGCTTTAAACGAAAAGTTCGCACCACGAAGTTCACTTCATATTTAGCGGAAGTTCACACAAAAACAGAAGTTCAGACCACGCACTCATTTCTTATTAAACAGAAATTCAAACTCGCGAAGTTCACTTTGTATTAAACGGGAATTCTACCCGCCACGAATTACTGTATTAAAGCAGAGGTATAAACACGCGAAGTTCACTTCGTGTCAAAATGGAAGACGTACAAAAAACAGAAGTTCATAGCACGAGGGCGCAGGAAACAAAAACAAAACATGACTGTCAGTTCAATAAAATATAAACTAGAAGGTCACATTCATTATATTCGGAAGTTCACTGTACTCTGATTTTTGGGAGGAAATTCAATTAAAAAAATTCTTTTCTCAGTAAACAAAACAAAACCGCGATCGGAAGTTCACTAACACGTAAATAAGAAGTTCGCGATCGGAATTTTGATACTTGGTAGAAGGAAAAAAGTTGCGCCTAGTCAATTCCTTTCCAATGACATATTATTTGTTACGTTTTGATAAGTGGTTTTAAAGTAATTGCACAAAAACCAACCGCTAGATCTACAAAACCGAAATACAAATTTATTGTTTTCAAAACTGCTCTTAAATTGTAAGAAATTTTGAAACTTGTTAGAAGTTAAAAAAAATTGCGCATTCTGAATACCTTTCGAATGGTGTATTTGAAATTGAGCGATTTTCCATGCATAAAAATAGAGCGCGAAAACGGACAGATTCGCCAAACAGTATATTTGAAAAATATTTAAATCCATGGGGAATTTCAATACTTGGCGGAAGCAAAAAAAGTTGTGCATTTTCCATACATTTCATACGGTATATCGTTTGCGTCAATCGGAAAGGTGGTTTGAAAATGGAAGGAAAAATACAACAGAAAAAACAGAGATATTCGCAAGGTCCGAAAACGGACAGTATATTTGAAATTCTTTTAATCCATGAGAAATTTAAAAATTGGTAGAAGTATAAACATTATATCGCGTGTGTCATTCCGATAAATTATGATAAGTTCATTGTTTCGTAAAGGGAAGTTCTCTAAGGTAGGGGTGGGCATAAAAAAACCGAGAAACCGAACCCGAGCCGAGACCGAACCGAACAAACCGAATTATAAGGTTAATTTGGTTTTCGGTCCATATATCGGTTCCTAACTTTAGAAAACTGAAATTATATCGGTTAGTTCGGTTTTTAGTCCATGTTAACCGAACTGACCAAAAGGACCGATTCATCATGCAATCAAATATTTCAAGACCATGCGACTATCTATATCTAGGGAAATAAATCAGTTGTCCCATTAAAAATATCTATCATTGCCAACACAATCTCCACCCAAATTCTATTTATTGCATTCTCTTATGCAACTGCAATTAAAGTTCACAAAAAATACATACCCATCCACATGTCGTGTAATATTAGCTGCATGGCACTACGTTCACACGTCCAGTCGTTCCGGCGAGGCTCCTTAACCCTATTCACTCATTTTTGCTATCTAAGTCTTTATTTGAATTTTCTGCATGTTACAAATTTGGTTAATTCGGTTTAAACCGAAAACCTAACCGAATTTCTGAAGAACCGAATTCTCGGTTCCTGAAAAATGATAGGTTAATTCGGATGTCAATTTCTAAAAACCGAATTGTTATAAAACCCGAAAAACCGAACCGAAAAGGCCGAAAGAACCGAATGCCCAGCCCTACTCTTAGGGTTCCGGTCCTAGAATAGCTAGAACTTAGATAGGAGCGATAAACAGCCAGCAAAGACTTACATACTTTCAGGGAAGTTTATGTGCCGGGAGGAGGAGGTAACTGCCGTGGAAAGTACAACCTTTCTAGGAAGGTAAACTGCCTATATTTATTTTCCTTCAAGGGCACTTCACTTGCCGGGAATAGTCTAGCATGCGAGGAAAAATCTTCCTCGGCTGTTAAATCTGTCTGTCGAGAATAATATGAGACCGCCAACAATGGTATCTATGTTGGGGCAGGCGGACTGCCGGCAAAGAAAAATTACCGGCAAAAACCTTTGCCGACAGGGTTATAGAGGGCAGACCAAACTGCCGGAAAAAACTCTTTGTCGACACTTACCTTTCAGGTGGCTTTTCCCGGCCAACAGTGGTGCTCCTAAATTTCGTCCATGGTGTTGTGGTCGTGGCTTTGTAGAAATGAAAATATTATTAATGACAAAAATTTCTCGCGTTGCACGTATTCTATTGTAGCACATGTATTTTCCGTTTGTGGTCCACATTACAACGGGTAGAATATCGAAGCCACTTTACGGAAATAAAGGGAAGCCTAGTGTACTAGCTCCCGGTTGCACATAGCCCTGGGTAGGCTCCGGCCAATTTGGGTCTTTAGTACACAGTCTTTCCTTGTATTTCCACAAGAGGCTACAAAAACAAGGTAGATAAAAATTAAGAAAAGTTCAAGCACCAACAGAGATCGAGCATCAATATCTACGCTTTCTTTGCCTTTCTTTTCCTTGTGAAAGGCTTAAATCAAGTTGGTTACTTTTTCTTTGTTAAGGGGGTTCCTTAACGAGTAAATTCCATTGTTTTCTACTTTGTTCCTTTTTCTCTTTAATATATTTTTTTCCTTTCCAAATGTGATAAGGGCAAGAGAATATCTTTAAGGATTACTTTTTTTTTATTTAGTGAATGGTCCAAAAGTCCAGGCCATGTGCTCGGAAAGGATACTTCATGCAGTTGCATACTCAGTAATGCATGTGCATGGCTAAACAATGACCACAATTTACGTAATTCTGTAGGATACAAGCTATGGCATCGGTGCTACAAAAGTGCTTTGTAATTTAAGTCGGTGTGTTCTTTTTCTTTTACATGGAAATCAGGGACCACAATTTCCTTTGGCATTTACTCCTCGTGAAGCCAACGCAAGTATCCCAAAAGTATGTGTAATGTGTGAGCTGCATTGTACTTTGATAGCAATCGTCACTGAATCGTACCGACCAGCACCTCTACATTATTTTGGACTATCTTGTGCTGATATAATACAGACAGAGTGGATGACTGGTCTAAACTTTGTTTTGGGCAAAGGTACTCAAGACACCACGGTATCCTTGTTAATTTCCTTCTAATATATCACAGGTGGCATCATTTCGTCCATATTGATCTTTCATTGGTTAATTTGGCTGGTCTTACTTATCTATATATAACAATGGTTGGACAAGGGCTTCCACGGAGTTTAAATCACGCTATCACGCTCTCAGTTTAGAATTTATATGCTCAATGCTGGTATAATAAATACATGAACCGAGTGGAAATTTTGTCAATTGTACGCTACTGCATGTGCTCATTTCATGATCGATTTCACATACTTTTGGCTTCTTTTGTCTCTTCTTGTGTTCTCTTTTTGCTTTCATGTACATTATTGTTTTCAGACACGATAAATTAACCAAAATATTCTTACTTGGGAATTCACTTTTACCTTGCCGTTTTCACATTCTAATTTTATCCATATGAGGTCTTTTCTCTTTATTAGTTTTATTTATTACTTTACTCTTACAGAGCATGAATTGGCTCAGTAAATAATGTAAAAGCATATGCAAGCTGAGATCATAGAATTTCAACATAAGCATGATAAATAGAATTTTAATAATAAAGCATAGCAATAATCTTGCATCATGAGAAGTAACACAAATAAAAGATCATAGATAACAATGCAACGAAAGATATACGTTTGTTTCAAGTATAGAGAAAGCAAGGAAAAGTGGTATTTCGCTAGTCCTTAAGAGTGGCACAAAACATAAATGCCAGGACACCTCTAAAGTTCATGAGGAAGACTAGAAAAAATAATTAGAGAACTAGCAATAACACATCATGAATCAATTAATAATGTTTCTGGGACAAATGCACATGAAACTCAGAATGGCAACTATGCTCTCTCAACTGTGCATAAAGTTAAAAGATGGAGACTCAATATAAAAGTAAAAGGAAGGCCCTTCGTAGAGGGAAGCATGGATCACTCATTATTAAACAGAGGTATTAAAAAGTTTGACACTCCTCCCATCCATCTTACACAAACCATAGCTGACCTAATCGTTGGGTGACTGCAAACAATCTCATTCCGTGGAGGAGTGTCTATATTTTAAGAGAGGTTTATGCTAGTGCCAACGAATGGTAAACAGAAAATACAGTACGTCACAAGACAACTAGACTTCACAAAAGCAGCTCCCATATGAAGGACGCATCTAGGTAGAAGGTCATCCCTATTTCTCTTTTGTTTACACAATTATTCTTTGACTGATAAATCAGAGTCAAAAATAGTGAAGAGAATTTGTTTGTATTAATTTGGGACTAGGCACCCCGCTGCCAGCTCTTCTATCAATTGGATAAGCGGATGAAGCCACTAGTCCAGGGTGTGAAAGTCTAATAAACAAGTGAGATAAAGATGCTCTATTTACGTCATCATGAGCAAAAACAAGAACACAAAACAAGACTAATTTTGAAAGTTTTAAATCTAGCACATGAGCAATTTACTTAGAGTGGAAGTTAAATACCACATGTAGGTAGGTATGGTGGACACAATGGAAAACCTTTGGTTTTTGTGAGTTGGATGCACGAGTATAGCTCATACTCAGTACAGGTGGAGGCTAGCAATAAGACTGGGAGTGACAAATCAAGAGAGCAATAATGGCAAAAATCATGCATAGTGACATAAACATCATTAATCAAAGCATAAGTGGTACCATAAGTTCAAAAACTAAATGATCATGGAGGTTATAAGTAACTGATTCATAGTCATAAACATGGTGTGAGTATGAGCCAAGTCAATCAAATAAAACATTCAAAGGAGAATACCACAAAATTATGCTTCAATATGACAAGAACAACTCATGATTCTTTCAATGGCACTTTAAACACTCTCGGTTATTTGAGACTAATCATGCTACTCAATAACCACAAGGCTTTATAACTAAAATAACATCTAGCATGACATGAAAAATTCTAGCCACAGTCTATACAAGCTTCTACTTGCACCGTTAAAAATTCTTTTCAAGCAGCAGTTTGTTTTCGCAACAAGCACCATACAAAACATGCTTTAACAAAAATTCTCTACATGCTACAACAAGAAAACATGAGATTAATCACATAACACTACTAAAACTAACAGCTCCGAATAAGAGATGCAATGAAAACAAGAGCTAAACATGAATTTTTGCAGTAACTAGAAGAAAAACTAAGAATACTAGCATAACAAGTATTCAAATGAAAAAGCGGAGCGTGTCTCTCTCCCAAACAAGGATGCTAGGTCCAATGATATTATTGCAGCAAGGAAGACAAAGAAAAACGAAAAAACAAAAGAAAAACAAACAGACGCTCCAAGTAATTAAAGTTCATATGATGTGACCGAATAAAAATATAGCCTCACGAGAAGTGACATGATAGATAGTTGATGAAGAAGGGGATGCCTTGGCCATCCCCAAGCTTAGATGCTTGTATCTTCTAAAAATAGGCTGGGATGAACCACGAGGGCATCCCCAAGCTTTGACCTTGCACTCTTCTTGATCATATACACCACCTCTTCTCTTGAACCTTGAAAACTTCCTTCACACCATACTCAAACAGTAATTCACATTAGAGGGTTAGTGCAATAATAAAAAATCCATTGCTTATGTATCGCACAAGTGTTACTGATACTTTTAAACATTAGGTACATCCACTAATGTTTCGTGAAGCAAAGAAATTCACTTGACATCGTAAAATAGCAAATGCAAGAAAAATGGCAGAATTCGTCAAAACCAGACGGTATGTAAAGACGAATTTTTCTAGGCAGTTACGTTACTCAGATCGAAAAACTTAAAGGACGAAACAGTTGCGGAATTAGCTGAGGAATAACCACAAAAATTTCAGGTCATTCTGATCTTCCTGGATGTTTCATGATTTTTTACGGTGGACAATAGAAATCTGTTTTTCTGCGCAGAAATTGTAAAACCAACTCCAATTCTCGTCGGAAACTTTACTTGGCACAACTAAAACATGAAAAGAAAGATACAAAGGAGTTTCTACAGAAGTATACAACACCTTGAATCAAAGAAAACAGAGAAAAACAAAGCAAAAATAGAACCATGGGTTATCTCCCAAGAATTGCTTTTCTTTAACGCCTTTTAGCTAGGCCCAGAAAAGTGGATTCACGTGGTTTCAAGTGAAGAAAATGCTCACATAAGAAATATGCATTAAGCGAAAGAGAGGATCAAGAAACAATTATAGAACAAATTTAAGTCTAACCCACTTCCTATGCATTGGAATCTTGTAAAGAAATAAATTAAAGAAGCTCAAACTAGAAATGATGGGAAGGTAGAACAACAGAAACTTCAGAACATTCAACAAAAAGAGAGGTTTTTTAGTAACATGAAAATTTGTACAACCATATTTTCCTCTCTCATAATAATTTCGAGTGGCATCATGAACAAACTCGACAACATAATTATCACATAAAGCATGTCATGGTCTAAAAGCACACAATTCATATCAAGCTCAAATACAGTGGGATCAAAAGAAAAGACCTTTGCTTTCCCGCTTTTAGCAATAGAAAAACAAGATGATTGGTCACTCTTGAAAGGTATAGGACACATTATATCATTCCTATTTTCAGTATCATTATAATTTATAATAGCAAGTAACATAGGACCATCATGTAGAGCATTATCATATAAATTTTGTAAGCAAGCTTCCTCATTATCATGCATATCAATAGTTGGAATAAATAGAGGGTTCTCATAGTATTTATCAATGTAGCATGGATTATCATAAATGATAGTAGCAATATCATTCTCACAAGTTTCATTCATAGTAGTATCATGGTTACAAGTATAGCAAGTATCAATTTCATCAAAAAGGGATATTTCAAAAGAATCAATAGGATCATCACAACTATGAATTAAAGAGTTACTCTCATTTTGAGGTAGACATGGGTACCATTCTTCCTTCTCATGATCATCACTCTCCTACTCTTTTTCATCCAACGTGCTTCCAGATTCAACAATTTCCACTTCCATAGGCTCCTGCAAGGCATTAGTCTCTTCCTTAGGTTGAGAGCATTTATTAAGATATTCCATTATGTAGTAATTACAGTGCTTGTAATTATCAAAGCAATATTCACGTATAGCATAAATTCATATTTATAAGGTGAATCATCAATGCTTTCAAGCAAATAGGAAATTTCGAATGCACCCTTCCAAGCAATAAATTCTTCAATTGGTTCCACATCATAAAATTCATAATTTCCCTTAACATAAGAAGATATGGTAACATTATCATTATACTCACATTGAAAAGGGAGGTGTTTATACCTCCTACGGGAACGAGATTTATCAAAGCAATCAGTAACATTATAAGTAGAGCACAAGTTTCTAGCATAGTCATGCAATTTATTAATTTTCTCCCATAGGTGTATCCCATTTTGTGACAAGCGGTGTTCCTTATAATAATTTTGTTGTTCATCTATGAAACCACCTTGCCTATAAGATCTAGTTTCAGAGACACCAAACATTGATAGCAAGCATGATAAATAAAAAATAACAATTAGAATAAGAACTATTTTTTTGTGTTTTTGATAAAGAGAAGCAAACAAGACAAAATAAAATAAACTAAGCAAAACAAAAACAAAGTAAAGAGATTGGAAGTGAGAGGCTCCCCTTGCAGAAATTCTTTTCCTCCCCGTCAACGGCGCCAGAAAATATGCTTGATGCATGTGAATACACGTTCATTGGGAGACCCCAAGAGGAAGGTATGAAGAGTGCAGCAGCAAGTTTTCCCTCAGAAAGAAACCAGGGTTGAATCGACCAGTAGGAGGAAGGAGTAACTTCAGAAGGTTGAACCAACTGAGATGGAAGGGCCCACTACCGGTTCAGAAGCAACATGGAACCTACACAACACAATCATATCACTTTTCCCCAACAAAGCAGCGAGCTTGTCAATCTCACAGATTTTCCTTAACACAAAGAGGTTAAATGTATGGTGTGGAAACAGTAGGAAAACAATATGAAAGCAGTAGTAACAGTATGAAAGCAGTAGATGTTTATCGGTATGAGGAAAAAGAAGGACCAGGGTCCAAAGTTCATTAGTTGTGTCTCTCCATGAAACATAAGTAACATGTGTGGTGAACAAATTACAGCTGGGCAATCGACAGAAATGAAGGCTGCACCGTAGTGCATATGAAAGACATAAATATTACTATGTGATTCATGCGGGCATTACAACAAGATACATAGATGTCGCACCCGGACTTCTAGAGGATACTCACAGTCCGCTAAATAGTAGAACAAATGGCTTACGGGGCATACCGGCACCCGCATCTCAATATGAGCAGGCCAACACGTAAACGTGTGACAACCATTCTCTACTATCCATCCTCTGCGCAGACCATCCCATAGAAATCAGGACACTTCCGTTGACGTACTTCATAACATACACACATGGTACGTCAAAGGCTTTTGAACAACTGATATCACAACATATCTCTAAGACACAAAAGATGGAAATAAGTTGCAAATAGCTCTCATTAGAGCAGAGATAGCAAATACAATCATCCAGAGGACACATGTCCCAAAATATCATCATTACAACACAGCGGAAGCATCCAAAGTGTCTGAGTACAGACAAGATCCAAATAGGCTTAAGAAGCCGGAAACGAAAAGACGGAGCCCATCCACGAAGTCTCGGATCCTGCCCGGGTCCGCTATCTACTCGTCAGCAGCCTCGTCATACTCCACGTAGTAGCCACCATGGGGATCCTCGGAAACGTAGTCTGCGGAAACCACAGCCCCAAAGGGGTCAGTACATAAACGTACTGGCAAACAAGACTCACAATTCACCAAAGTGTACCCGTCAACACCAAGCACAGATGCTTTGGGTACAACGGAAGAAGTGGTGATACAAAAGATGCGGCAGCTGGCTGCACTAACCAACTACAGAACATACTACAACTTCCGGCTAACAGAAAGGAGATAAGATAGCGTATCGTAACCAACTACAACTAACTCCAAACAAATCCATTCTGAATCTCGCCCCTTATCCAAAGAAGCAATCCGAGGATAAACTCACACAGTTGGGTTAATGATGGTTCAAATTATTGTGTCAATAAGACTATTACTAGTCAAGTTATCATTAGTTAGGTGTAAGTTGTTCTGAGTACTTGTTAGCCAGTACTTTCACCAAGTCATCCATAACCGCGGAAAACACGGCTTCTCGAGAAGATTTATCCCTGCAGGGGTGCACCAATTTGGCCGTACACGTAAGAATAACCCGCAGATGGAATGCCTTCCACCAAGCGGGGCACTCAACACAACTCAACTCTTCTTCGCATCAAGCCCAAAGAACCCCGTGCAATTGAGCGCACGGCTAATCAAGCTCCACGAAGAAAAGGGGACCCTCATAGCACTCTAAGAACGTGTCTCCCTAAATGCCGACTACAAAAGTTCCACCCCTGGCCTAGGTTCGCAAATATATATGCATGCGGCAAATGGAAAACCCGAACTAAATGAGGCGATTTGGACGAGATGCGAATCGAATCAAATTGAGGGGGGCGCCCATACACGCTTCCCACATGCGGATAGTGAGCTCATCATGGATCAGTAGACAAGACCCTTTTCCTAATTAGGGTCGACACTAGCAGGCCTCAAAACCACGCCGGGCCTCCTGCCGGTGCCTCATCATCAATTTAGCATTACCTCAAAATTAACAGGTTGTTGTTTAACATCGAGCCCCAGAACATAATAGAAATATAGTAACAGAAAGTAACGGGTAACAGACTCGAGCAAAACAACCCTAAGCATGCTAGTAAGACACGGGCAACAAGCAATGGGGTTATAGGTGTGGAGGTGAGGCTATATCAGGGTTAAAGGATAACATGTGATAGGTTCGGAATAGAAGCAACGATTCATAAGGCTAGCAGAATAGACAACGGAAAGTATCGGTATCCAGTGTGGAAAGGAACACAATGGTTCATGTGAGTGAATACTTGCCTGCAAACTCAGCAGCCTGGTACTGAGCTAACTCCTCAGAAGTAGTGTCGTAAACCTCGTCTGTCTCAACGTCGTCGTCGATTCGAGAAGAAGCAAACAAACAATGCAGAGAGACAAACAATCAATAACATGGCATAATGCACAATCATGGGATGATGCATGTCAATTTAATTGATGCATCAAAGATAAGATAATTGACATGGTAACATAACATAATTAAATGGACCCACATGCAATTTGGGATTGCATATGGAAAGCCCATGAATTAAGGTTGGAATAATTGTTTTACAACTAATCAATAGGTGAAAGTGGATTAGTATGATGCATGGATGACAAAAACAGAAAGATAACAACAATAGCAACAATTGGAAATGAAGTTTACCAAGTTTGGAATTTTATTTATTAAGTTATGGAATTTTGGTTCCTTAAAGGTGTTACACAAGCATTTGTTGTTTTCACCAATTTTAATTGTTCAAAATAGATAAAAAAGTTCATATTTGGAAAGTACACAAAATTTTAGGTGGAATGCATGTTTCACTTGTTGAAAAAGGATTTAAAATAAATTACTTATGAATTAAACAAGGTTAAACAAGATTTAAATGGGTTTAATTCAAGTATGAATTTATTTGAATTCTTATTTGTTCAAAACATTAAACCAAATTCATATTTGAAAAATTTATACTTTTCTAGTTTGAAAACATATTTTATAAGTTCAAAAATAATTTAATTTGAGCAAGTTATGAATTTAGCAAATTTAAATGATTTAAACAAGGTTTAAATTATTTAACCAATTTTAATTATTCAAAACATGAAAAAAAAATATTTGGATAGGTGGTTCAAAATGGCATGGAAAACATATTTTATTTGTGTTATTTGAATTAAGTTTGAATTAGTTATGAAATTAACCAAATTTAAAATGATTTGTTTGAATTTGAAATTTGAAGACATTTGCAAAGTTCAAAACAGAAAACAAATGATTTAAATAGGTAGAGAATTAAATTTGGTTCAGTACACATATTTTATTTATATTATTTGGAGCTGAATTTTTAAAGTTATTGGTATTTTTAAATCAGGGGCTAATCTGTAAATGAATTGGACTTAAATTAAAAAGAAAAGGGCCAGAAACAAAATCTACCTCGCAGTGGCTAGCCCAAGCCACTGACAGAGGGGCCCCTGGGCCACGGTGGCCCGCGTGTGCACAGCAGCTGACAGGGGGGCCCTCCTGTCAGTGCTCCTCGCAAAAAAGGTGGGGTTTTTATTCTGCGGGAGGCAGGGATCGAATCCTGGCCTCTTGTGCGCGCTCGCTGCTGCGCTGCCACTGTGGTGGCGAATGTTTCTTGTCAGATAGGGACGCGCGGTGAGGATATTGTTCAGATCTGCGACAGTTAACTGAACTTTGCAGTTTTCCATTCACTGAACCTGACAGAGAGCAAACAGCGATCACCGGCGGCGAGCTGCAGAGGCTCGTGCTCGATTGCGTGCAAGGATACGTGTGCGTGCTTGTGCTTGTGCGCCACGGTGCAGAGATGGAGGTGATCGAGGTGGAGCTCACCGGCGATTGGAGAGGAAGCAGAGGCTCGGGGCAGTGGACGACGGCGACGACGTCGAGGATGGCGGCGGCGTTGCAGAGGTTCTTCGGGGCTGCGGTGGTTTCGAGGCGGTCGAGGATAGCACGGTGGTCTGATCCCCGTGGTTAGCCAGCGAGGAGGAGCGTGGTAACGGCGGCGATCATCGGCGAGATTCAGAGGTGGCGCTCGGGTTTCAGAGGTTCAGAGAGAGGAGGAGATGCAGAGAGGTGGGTGGAGAGGAGAAATGGCGACGGCGGCGCGAGGGAAAAGAAGGGGAGAGCTAGGGCTAGCTCGGGGAGCCCTAGGGCAGGGTTTATATGGAGGAGAGGGGGTGGCCACGGCCGTCCCATCACGACGGCGTCGACGTGGACTCGCTGGATTTCTTGCCGTACAGGTAGAAGAAAGGAGCGAAGGGGTATGTGGCCGGTGGGCTAGTGGGCTGGGCCTGCTGCCCACTGGCCTGCCTACTCCCTCTCTGCGCTTTATTTGTTTTTTTGTTTTTTGTTTTTCCTTTTGCTGTTATGTGTGTTTTTTTTGCTGAAAAGAGAAAGGAAGAAAAAGAATAGGTTTTGGTGCTAGAAAATTTTAGGAAAAATTGGTAACAATTACTTATTGTAACAGCAACATTGTGCAAGCTTTGGTTTTCAAAATAATTTGAATTTACGTGCTGTTTGCAATTTGTTTGAAATTTGAATGAATTTAATATTAATTGAATAATTTGACTTAAGCAACTTAAAAGTTTTAAATTCAGGTTTATTTGAAACAAGTGATTGATTTGTTTTGTAAGTTTCATAATTTCAAAATGGTTGCTGTTTGGAAGTTTAATTTGAATTTGAATGCAATTTGAATTAAGTGAATTATTAAAAAGAACAAATTAATAGTTTGAGCTTTCCATTTTAATGGAAACAAATGGATGTTTTGATTGAACTTTTTATTTGGAAAATTGTAACAGAACAAGTATGAAACAAAACATTTGAAAATTGTTTGAACTTCAATTGGGAAAACAAAGGAAAACAGATGGAACCAAATGGAAAACAATTGGAAAACAAATGCAATGATTAAGATGCCATGATGCAAAACACTAATAAAACAAGAAACAAACATTCTAAAGGAGATTTTCATACTTGGGATGTTACAAAACGCCCCCCCCCCCTTGAAGGAATCGCGCCCCGAGATTCCTACTGAGAAGACAAAAGGTTCGGATACTTCTTGCGAAGATCCTCTTCGGTCTCCCACGTTGCCTCTTTATCGGAATGATGGGACCACTGCACTTTCAAGAACTTGGTGCTCTTGTTGCGAGTCTTACGCTCGGTCTCATCGAGTATACGAACAGAGTGCTCCTCATAAGATATGTCTTCTTGCAGTTCAATGGAATCAGGATCAACTACGCGATCTGGATCTTTGAAACACCTCTTGAGCTATGACACGTGAAACACATCGTGCACCTTGGATAGCTTTTCTGGAAGTTCAAGACGATAGGCATTTTCCGCACGCCTTGAGAGAATGTTGAAAGGACCAATGTATCTTGGTGCAAGCTTTCCTTTCACACCAAAACGATGAGTGCCTCTGAGGGGAGTTACACGGAGATATGCTTTGTCACCAGGTGCATAAACCATATCCCTGTGCTTGCTGTCATAGTAGCTTTTCTGACGAGACTGAGCAATCTTGAGATTGTCACGAATGATGCGAACTTTCTCTTCGGCTTCCTTAACAATGTCAGGGCCTAAGAGTGAACGTTCACCAGCTCGAGACCAATTGATTGGACTTCTGCATCTGCGGCCATAGAGAGCTTCAAATGGTGCCATGCCTAGGCTTGCCTGGAAGCTGTTGTTGTAGGAGAATTCAGCATATGGAAGACATTCCTCCCATTTCATGCCAAAAGAGATACCACATGCTCTGAGCATATCCTCGAGAATCTGATTGACTCTTTCGACTTGCCCTTGAGACTGAGGGTGATAAGCTGTGCTGAACAGAAGTTTGGTGCCCAAAGCTTCTTGAAAGCTTTTCCAGAAATGAGAAGTGAATATGCTTCCACGGTCTGAGCTTATTTCCAATGGAACACCATGAAGAGGAACAATCTTTGTTGTGTAGAGCTCTGCTAACTGGCCAGCTGAGATTGTTTCTTTGACAGCAAAGAAGTGAGCTACTTTAGTGAGACGATCAATGACAACGAAGATTGCATCGTTGCCTTTCTTGGACTTTGGAAAACCAGTGACGAAGTCCATTTCAATCATGTCCCACTTCCACTCAGGGATTTTCAGAGGTTGGAGAAGACAGGCTGTTTTCTGATGAACTGCCTTAACACGTTGACAAACGTCGCATTCAGAAACGTATTGAGCAATTTCACGTTTCATGCCAGGCCACCAATACAGTGTCTTATGATCCTGGTACATCTTTGTACTTCCAGGGTGTATGGAGAGAGGAGTTTCATGAGCCTCCTTGAGAATGACATCTTTGAGACTTTGAACTTGAGGAACTGCAATGCGTCCTTCGAAGAACACAGTTCCTTTGTCATCAATTGAGAAGGACTTAAATTTCTCCTTGACTTCTTTGATATGTTCTACCATCTTCTTGATTTCAGCATCACGAAGTTGTTCAGAACGAATCTTGACCTCGAGAGTTGGACTGGCTGTCAAGTTTGCAAGATAACCTTGAGGAACATGACCAAGGTTGAGCTTCTGGAATTCTTCATGAAGTGGAGATTGGCTTTCCATGATCATGAGATTATTGCAATACGACTTGCGACTGAGAGCATCGGCCATAACATTAGCCTTTCCTGGAGTGTAAGAAATGGTAAGATCAAAGTCTTTAATCTTTTCAATCCATCTCCTTTGCCTCAGGTTTAGATCTGGTTGAGTGAAGATGTATTTCAGACTCTTATGATCGGAAAAGATTTCAGTGCGATTACCCAACAAGTATTGCCTCCATTTCTTGAGGGCAAACACCACTGCTGCAAGTTCAAGATCATGAGTGGGATAATTGAGCTCATGTGCGTTCAACTGACGTGAAGCATAAGCCACAACTTGACGTTCTTGCATAAGAACTGCACCTAGACCTTGGAGAGATGCATCACAGAATATCTGGAAAGGTTTGGTAGTATCTGGGCCAACCAGAACTGGGGTGGAAGTGAGTTTAGTCTTCAGAAGATTGAAACTTTCATCACATTGTGGAGACCAAACGAACTTCTTGTCCTTCTTTGTGAGATCAGTGAGAGGTTTGGCAATCTTGGAGCAGTTTTGGTCGAAACGACGGCAATAGCTAGCCAAGCCAAGAAAACTTCTGACTTGCTTCACCGTCTTAGGAGGTTTCCAATCAACAATTGCTTTAACCTTTTCTGGATCAATGGCTATGCCCTTAGCAGAGATGACATGACCAAGGTAAGCAACTTCTGGAATCCAGAACTCACATTTGGAGAACTTGGCATATAGACGATGCTCGCGAAGTTTCATGAGAGTGAGACGAAGATGTTCTTCATGCTCTTCCTCGGATTTTGAGTAGACAAGAATGTCATCAAGATATACCACAACGAACTTGTCGAGGTATTCGTGGAAAACAGAATTCATGAGTCGAGAGAATGTCGCCGGTGCATTGGTGAGACCAAAGGACATGACGGTGTATTCATATAGACCGTACCGAGTGGTGAAAGCTGTTTTTGGAATATCCTCTTTTCTGATCTTTATTTGATGGTAACCCATTCTCAAGTCCAACTTGGAGAATATTGAGGCTCCAGCAAGTTGATCAAAAAGATCATCGATACGAGGAATTGGATACTTGTTTTTGATGGTTTTCTCGTTAAGAGGACGATAGTCAACAACGAGTCTCTTTGTGTGATCCTTCTTTGCGACGAACAGAGTTGGGCAACCCCAAGCCGAGGAACTAGGTTGAATGTAACCTTTTTCCATGTACATATCGATTTGCTCCTTTAACAGTTTCAGTTCAGGAGGAGCTATCTTGGATGGATGCTTAGAGATTGGAGCAGTACCTGGTTCAAGCTCGATCACGAACTCAACTGCTCTGTCCGGAGGCATCCCTGGCAACTCTTCTGGAAAGACGTCAGGGAATTCACAAACCACCGGAACATTTTCAAGTAGAGGTAGAGGTTTTGCATCAAGGGTGCATAGATGAATGGAACTTGATTCATTTGGAGAATAGACTATCTGGCCAGAAGGGTGGAACAGAGTTATTGACTTTTGAGCACAGTCAATTTTTGCTTTATTGGCTTTCATCCAATCCATACCAAGGATGACATCAATGTCAGAACTTCCCAGCAACATGAGTGAAGCAAGGAATATGTGGCCTCCAATTAGGATTTGGTTGTCCTTACTTATCTTGGAAGTCAACATTTGAGATCCCGGTGAGTGAACAGTGATTTGATTGCTTAGTGGAACCACCATTAGGTTGTTTGTTGTGGCAAAAATCTTTGACACAAAAGAATGCGATGCTCCGGTATCAAACAACACTTTAGCTGGAAAAGAGTTTACGGGTAATATACCGAGCACGACGTCAGGAGCTTCCTCAGCTTTGTCGATCTTGACATGATTCACCCTTGCGGTCCTCCCGACAGGCCTGTTGTTGGAGTTGAAGGCCTTAGGCGGGGGAGCGCGCACCATTGCCTGGTTTGTGTTGGGAAGAGGTGGTGGTGGAGGTAGCTGCCTCTGCGTGCACTTGTCAGCGTAGTGCCCCGTCTGCTTGCACTTGTAGCAAGTGACGACACGAGGAGGCCCTGGCCTTGGCTGCCCCATCGAAGCTCTCTGATCATGCATCTGAACAGGGTTGGGTGGGCGGGGAGCGAAGCCTGGAGAAGCTTGGGCATATGGAGCCCGAGCGACAGCACCATTTGGCACCCAGATGCGGCGCTTCTGCGGAGGGGTGGTCATGTTGGAGGAGGAACCACCCTCACGCGAGTGCTTGCGAGACTCCTCGAACGCCTTGCGCCCATTCTCTTCATTGAGCGCGGTGTTAACGAGCTCCTCGAAGTTGTTGGCCTTGATGTTAGTGAGGGCGTACTTGAGTTCCGGGTTAAAACCTCTGCGGAACCTTGCCATCTTCTTAGCCTCAGTGGACACCTCATCACCAGCGTAACGAGCGAAGCGATTGAACTCACTCTGATAGCCAATGACGTCCAGCTTTCCCTGCTTGAGAGAGCAAAACTCTTCACGCATCCTTTCCATGAGACCATCTGGAATGTGGTGCTTCAGGAAGGCTTCCTTGAAACAACCCCAGGTGATTGGATAGCCAGCTCTCATGGTCTGGTAGTTTTCCCACCAAGTAGCTGCCTGACCCTTCAGCAGATAGGAGGCATACTTGACCTTGTCTTCCTCAGCAACGTGAGCAATGTCCAGAGCCTTGGCTATCTCACGGATCTAGTCATCAGCATCCAGAGGCTCGCGTGTTGCCATGAAAGCTCTCGGGCCCAGACTGAGAAACTCCTTGATGCTGACTCTTGGAGCGGTCTGGTTGATGTGCTGATTAGCCTGGAACTGGGCCATCTGCGTCACGACTTGGGTCATCTGAGTCAACAGCTCCGTGATTGGCGGTGGCTTAGGCGGGGTGTTCCTTGTTGGCGGCATCCTGAATAGAAATGCATTTTAGCACAACAACAGAAAAGGATAGACTTGGAAACCGAAAGAGAGATTATTCTGACGCATGAATAGATAACCAACAGGTACATCATCACATGTTCAAATACATCAGAATATCCAACACATCACAATTGGTTCGAAAGCCAACGGATAACTAAACATAGCTAAGAACGGATACATCGGTACTCCCATGCTCATCACGCAGGACGGCGGCTAGGAGTACGGCGAGAGGTACGGTGAGGAGCACGCCCACGAAAGTAGGTAGAACGACGATCCACGTAGATCTGACGTGGTCTGAGAGCGACTCTAGGTGTGGTGAAGTACATAGCGTCGACTCCCTGTGCTCCAAAGCGAGGAATCCCAGTGTAACCAGCACCGAGGTTAAGGAGTGGACCTCTGATCGGCTCGTAACCTCCAGCATCTGGCAGACGACGACCAACTGGCTGATCGAAACGTGCAATGCGCTCATCTCCAACAAAGTCTGTGGTGTAAGTCGCCAGACGAGTCAAAGCAAGGTAGAGCTCCTCTCTGACGGAAGCCAACTCCTGAGATAGTGTGATGGCAACTGCGTCACTGTGCCTCACAAACTGAGCGGTGGTGTGCAGCCTGGAGTTATCATGTTCATAAACATCCAAGTTGTCGTAGAGAGTGAAGTGAGCTCCCTCCGAAGTGATGTAACCACGGGGGATGTGGCGATAGATAGAATCGTCAAATCCCCAGTAGTCAGCACGAAGGACGGTGAGACTCACATAAGCTGCCTGCTGCACAGCCATATCCACTGTGGAACCTACTGCCTCGTAGCGGTGGACTACGCTCATGCCATCATCTGACAGAATGTAGATGATAGCCTGGTAGTAGGTCTGGTCAAACTATCGCTGCTGCTCGTAGACCTGGTACTCTGGTGCCCAACGGAACCCCAGAAAAGTGACCATGTCTCTCAGCATCTCCGGATAACCGGCGGTGCTCTCGCAACGAGTCATCCGAACCACCTGCGGGTAGAACCTGAGATCCATCTGCAGATGATTGGGGAAGTTTTGATTAGATGCCGGTAGAAGAACTGAAGTGGAAAGCAACAACAAGGTTTCAACGGACGAAAAGGATGTTGAGAAGAACAGGATATCGAAGCAACATCGGGAAACACGAGACCAAAAACTCCTGAGGTACTATGGAAAACCCATCCGGGCTTCTAAAGGATCAATATCTACTGCTTAAGGAATAGAGGATCTGCTTCCGGGGCTTACACGCCTCCGTTCTCAATCGTGAGTAGGAAACATGATAAATCATGTCGCAACCACCTCCATTCCTATGGGATAGTAGATATAACTATCGTAGAGAAACCAGGATACGTGAAAACCTAACTTGAAAGTTTAGATGAGAAGAGAAAACAACGTTGCACTTCCTTACCAGAAAAGGGAGGGTGGGTGGGGAAAGAAGAAAAAGAACAGAATTCCTACTCTCACGTTTCATTTTTCCTATATAGCTACAAAATAGTTTCTAGACTCAACTGCGACCAGTAAAAGGGATCCTACAGGCAGACAGGCTCTGATACCATTTGTCGCACCCGGACTTCTAGAGGATACTCACAGTCCCCTAAATAGTAGAACAAATGGCTTACGGGGCATACCGGGACCCGCATCTCAATATGAGCAGGCCAACACGTAAACGTACGTGTGACAACCATTCTCTACTATCCATCGTCTGCGCAAACCATCCCATAGAAATCAGGACACTTCCGTTGACGTACTTCATAACATACACACATGGTACGTCAACGGCTTTTGAACAACTGATATCACAACATATCTCTAAGACACAAAAGATGGAAATAAGTTGCAAATAGGTCTCATTAGAGCAGAGATAGCAAATACAATTATCCAGAGGACACATGTCCCAACATATCATCATTACAACACAGCGGAAGCATCCAAAGTGTCTGAGTACAGACAAGATCCAAATAGGCTTAAGAAGCCAGAAACGAAAAGACGGAGCCCATCCACGAAGTCTCGGATCCTGCCCGGGTCCGCTATCTACTCGTCAGCAGCCTCGTCATACTCCACGTAGTAGCCACCATGGGGATCCTCGGAAACATAGTCTGCGGAAACCACAGCCCCAAAGGGGTCAGTACATAAAGTACTGGCAAGCAAGACTCACAATTCACCAAAGTGTACCCGTCAACACCAAGCACAGATGCTTTGGGTACAACGGAAGAAGGGGTGATACAAAAGATGCGGCAGCTGGCTGCACTAACCAACTACAGAACATACTACAACTTCCGGCTAACAGAAAGGAGATAAGATAGCGTATCGTAACCAACTACAACTAACTCCAAACAAACCCATCCTGAATCTCGCCCCTTATCCAAAGAAGCAATCCGAGGATAAACTCACACAGTTGGGTTAATGATGGTTCAAATTATTGTGTCAATAAGACTATTACTAGTCAAGTTATCATTAGTTAGGTGTAAGTTGTTCTGAGTACTTGTTAGCCAGTACTTTCACCAAGTCATCCATAACCGCGGAAAACACGGCTTCTCGAGAAGATTTATCCCTGCAGGGTAGCACCAATTTGGCCGTACACGTAAGAATAACCCGCCAGATGGAATGCCTTGCACCAAGCGGGGCACTCAACACAACTCAACTCTTCTTCGCATCAAGCCCAAAGAACCCCGTGCAATTGAGCGCACGGCTAATCAAGCCCCACGAAGAAAAGGGGACCCTCATAGCACTCTAAGAACGTGTCTCCCTAAATGCCGACTACAAAAGTTCCACCCCGGCCTGGGTTCGCAAATATATATGCATGCGGCAAATGGAAAACCCGAACTAAATGAGGCGATTTGGACGAGATGCGAATCGAATCAAATTGAGGGGGGCGCCCATACACGCTTCCCACATGCGGATAGTGCGCTCATCATGGATCAGTAGACAAGACCCTTTTCCTAATTAGGGTCGACACTAGCAGGCCTCAAAACCACGCCGGGCCTCCTGCCAGTGCCTCATCATCAATTTAGCAATTACCTCAAAATTAATAGGTTGTTGTTTAACATCGAGCCCCAGAAAATAATAGAAATATAGTAACAGAAAGTAACGAGTAACAGACTCGAGCAAAACAACCCTAAGCATGCTAGTAAGACACGGGCAACAAGCAATGGGGTTATAGGTGTGGAGGTGAGGCTATATCAGGGTTAAAGTATAACATGTGATAGGTTCGGAACAGAAGCAACGATTCATAAGGCTAGCAGAATAGACAACGGAAAGTATCGGTATCCAGTGTGGAAAGGAACACAATGGTTCATGTGAGTGAATACTTGCCTGCAAACTCAGCAGCCTGGTACTGAGCTAACTCCTCAGAAGTAGTGTTGTAAACCTCGTCTGTCTCAACGTCGTCGTCTATTCGAGAAGAAGCAAACAAACAACGCAGAGTGACAAACAATCAATAACATGGCATAATGCACAATCATGGGATGATGCATGTCAATTTAATTGATGCATCAAAGATAAGATAATTGACATGGTAACATAACATAATTAAATGGACCCACATGCAATTTGGGATTGCATATGGAAAGCCCATGAATTAAGGTTGGAATAATTGTTTTACAACTAATCAACAGGTGAAAGTGGATTAGTATGATGCATGGATGACGAAAACAGAAAGATAACAACAATAGCAACAATTGGAAATGAAGTTTACCAAGTTTGGAATTTTATTTATTAAGTTATGGAATTTTGGTTCCTTAAAGGTGTTACACAAGCATTTGTTGTTTTCACCAATTTTAATTGTTCAAAATAGATAACAAAGTTCATATTTGGAAAGTACACAAAATTTTAGGTGGAATGCATGTTTCACTTGTTGAAAAAGGATTTAAAATAAATTACTTATGAATAAAACAAGGTTAAACAAGATTTAAATGGATTTAATTCAAGTATGAATTTATTTGAATTCTTATTTGTTCAAAACATTAAACCAAATTCATATTTGAAAAGTTTATACTTTTCTAGTTTGAAAACATATTTTATAAGTTCAAAAATAATTTAATTTGAGCAAGTTATGAATTTAGCAAATTTAAATGATTTAAACAAGGTTTAAATTATTTAACCAATTTTAATTATTCAAAACATGAAACAAAGTTTATATTTGGATAGGTGGTTCAAAATGGCATGGAAAACATATTTTATTTGTGTTATTTGAATTAATTTTGAATTAGTTATGAAATTAACCAAATTTAAAATGATTTGTTTGAATTTGAAATTTGAATACATTTGCAAAGTTCAAAACAGAAAAAAAAATGATTTAAATAGGTAGAGAATTAAATTTGGTTCAGTACACATATTTTATTTATATTATTTGGAGTTGAATTTTTAAAGTTATTGGTATTTTTAAATCAGGGACTAATCTGTAAATGAATTGGACTTAAATTAAAAAGAAAAGGGCCAGAAACAAAATCTACCTCGCAGTGGCTAGCCCAAGCCACTGACAGAGGGGCCCCTGGGCCACGGTGGCCCGCGTGTGCACAGCAGCTGACAGGGGGGCCCTCCTGTCAGTGCTCCTCGCAAAAAAGGTGGGGTTTTTATTCTGCGGGAGGCAGGGATCGAATCCTGGCCTCCTGTGCGCGCTCGCTGCTGCGCTGCCACTGCGGTGGCGAATATTTCTTGTCAGATAGGGACGTGCGGTGAGGATATTGTCAGATAGGGACGTGCGGTGAGGATGTTGAGAAACAACGAGAGATGTCTTTGATATATGGTACGTAAATATCTAGAAATAAAAGGGTAACCATATATCTTGCAAGTGGTTTGTGACGCCCCAAGATCGGGCACTATGCAGATTTCGGCATTTCCACCCAAATCCGCATAATAACCGATTTCAGGTTGCCACTTGTGATAACATTACAACAGTTCACGAATAATCCACAACAACAATAGAGGAGGTATATACAAGACGACTCAAACGAGTCAAGGATACAACTGATACAATACAAAGATTCAAATAACAGCGGAAGAAACAACATAGTGTCCGACTACGGACAAGATATAAATTGGACTAAGAGTCCTGAAGATAACCGATGGCGTCCAATCCCTGCCCAGGCCAAGCCGGAGTGATTCCCAAGCTAACGTCGTCAGACTTCAAACCTGTTGACTGCAATGTGGAATATGTAGCCACGAAATAGATTCGTGGGTCAGTACTATTAAGTACTGGCAAGTGGATAAACCATACTCACAAGATACCAGCG
Organism: Alopecurus myosuroides; assembly: GCA_028641055.1. Classification (NCBI taxonomy): domain Eukaryota; kingdom Viridiplantae; phylum Streptophyta; class Magnoliopsida; order Poales; family Poaceae; genus Alopecurus; species Alopecurus myosuroides. The sequence continues at coordinate 443,721,771 of CM054060.1, read as the reverse complement.
TAACCAATCATCACAAGATACAAATACTTTGGGTACAACGGAAAGGAAGGGATTATTGCAAAGAAGCGGCAGCGGGCTGCACTAACTAACTACGGAGACACGCTACAACTTCCGGCTAAAAGAAATGGATAAGATAGCGCGACAAAACCAACTATAACTACTCACCAAACAATACCCATCCAGTGTTACCCCCTACTAAGGAGGCAACCCAAGGAAACTCACACTGTTGATTAATGTGACATTCATTTTTATGGTGGAGGTAATCTATATTACTAGTCAAGTTATCATCGTTAAGTGTAAGTTGTCTGAGTACTTGTTAGCCAGCACTTTCACCAAGTCATCCATAACCGCGGACAGCACGGCTTCTCGAGAAGATTAACCCTGCAGGGATGCACCAATTTGGCCGTACACGTAAGAATGACCCGCCAGATGGAAAGGCGCTTCCACCAAGCGAGGCACTCAACACAACCTAACTCTTCTTCGCATCAAGCCCAAAGAACCCCGTGCAATTGAGCGCACGACTAATCAAGCCCCACGAAGAAAAGGGGACCCTCATAGCACTCTAAGAACGTGTCTCCCTAAATGCCGACTACAAAAGTTCCACCCTGGCGCCAAGGGTTCGCACCTACATATGCATGCGGCAAATGGAAAACCCGAACTAAATGAGGCGATTTGGACGAGATGCGAATCGAATCAAAGTTGCGGGGGGCGCCCATACTCGCTTCCCACATGCGGTTAGCGCGCTCATCATGGATCGGAGGACAAGACCCTTTTCCTAATTAAGTTCGACACTAGCAGGCCTCAAAACCACGCCGGGCCTCCTGCCGGTGCCTTATCATCAAATTATTATTACCCAAAACATTAACATGAAGTTGATTGAATTGAAACCCAACTATCGACTAAACATGTGATACGACAAAGGACAACAAGACTCGAGCACAAACAACTCTAAGCATGCAACTACGACACGAGGGCCAACAAGGTAAACAAACAACAGTTAATAGGAAGTGGAAGGAAGGCTATATCATGGCTGCAAGGTAAACATATGATAGGATCGAGACACAAGCATCAAAAATACTAGGCTAGCATAAAGACAACGGAAAGAATCGGTAACAAGTGATGAGAGGCAGCCATAGGTAGCAAGTGAGTATACTTGACTGAGATCCAGCAAGTAGAGGTACATCCGAAGAACTTGTCGGTGCTCACATCATCTCAACGTCCTATCCGCGAAGAAGCAACGAACTAGAACAAACACCGGATGCAACAATTACTACTACGGCAAAAGATCCAGCATGATCCTATTTTGTATGCATGACATGCAAGATGCAACTTAATCAATTTAAGTGGAATCGGAATCCCAACAATTAATTAGTCGGTTTGAGTTATTTTATCTACCCATCGATATTAAATGTTGTTTAACATGGCGAGATAATATAAAGATGAGCTATGCAATTTTAAATGGAACCGGGACAATATTTAATTATCCCATGTCATTCCATATTTAATTATTAGATGATATTACTATTACCCGCACCCACAAGATGCAATGCAACACATGAATGAGATGACATTTAGAAAAAGATGGTATTTAGAAAATACGCATATAGAGGTTAGGGTGTGGGTTTGCACGTTGGAAGAGAGGGTCTTCGGATAATGCCGGTGTCGTCGGTGCATAGAGGAAGTAGTCGTCCCAACATCATCGTCCTGGAAGTAGTCGAAGTAGACGTGGTCAACTGTCAACATTATCACATTCAGAATGCCGAGGAAGTAGACCTTGGCGATTCCATCTTTGAGGTTCACAATACGCACAAAGGCGGCCAACACAAGGAGAACACGGCGGGACGGGTACGGACGGCGGCGTACATGTTCATGGGTTGATGACGTGCTTGTCGATGCATGAATTGGCGGAGAGGTTCGGGTCGAGGTAGTGGTACTTTGCGGCTCCAATAGAAGATGAACTTGGCGCCTCCGAGGACGGAGTCCCACGGATGCGCACGAAGGCGGTCATCACACAACGGAACCAACAACGAGCATGGAATAGACGACGGAGGGGAACGCCGTGCCTCTTGCAGGACTTGCATCGAACACATGACGGGCACAAGGAGGAGATCATGTCGGTGGTGGTCGTTGTTCAACTCGAGGGAGCGAGGGTGCAGATCGTGGTTACACGGTAGTCGTCCATGTCATCGTAGTCGAACTTGGCACGATCGATGTACTTGTCGACGAACATCTTGTGACGGTTTACCCGGGCTGATGTGGAACTTGGCGATCACGACATCGCGGTCCAGCAACAACAAAAAAAAGTGGCGCCAACCCTTGCGAGTGTTGTATCGAGCACCTGACGGTCATGGCAGGTGGAGGTCAGCAAAGACCGAAGAGTGCCACAACAGCGTGGAGCCGATGGCCGGAACTCGAGGCAGCACGGCTAGCTGCCGGCCATGGAGTCAAGCACGTGGAAGATAGGAGACAGAGGGCGAGCAAGATGACGGCCACCATGGATGCACCTATTGGCGGTCGGAGAGGGGATCGCCGTGATGAGGCCGTCCGCTGTCGCGCGTGGGGAGGATCTCGGCGGAGGAGGGCTCGAGCAACGGGAGGTCGACGGGAGGAGGTCCGTGCGTGGAGCAAAGACATCGTCGGCGCGGTGGAATGGAGGCGAGGTTGCTGTGGTTGAGACGATGTCGTGCTAGGCGAGGCGGGAGATGCCCTGGAGGCGGAGCTTGTCTCTGGCGGCGCCAGGTGCAGAGAACAGCGTCCAACCGTGGCGCTAGAGGTAGGCGCGCGGCCATGTCCGAAGGTGGAAGGAGGGGAGGGAACTCATGGACGACGCGGGAGCAAGGAGGCAGGAGCGGGGACAACCAAGGAGGGAGACGACGGTGAGGATCGGGCCAAGCTGCTGTCGTGCTCGTGGAAGGTAGGAGCACGGGAGTCGGGGTGGAGGAGGCGCTATCGGGAGATGGGGATCGAGGGAGGAGGATACGCAGGCGTCGCTGCCTGTTGGGGATCGATCGATCCCCTTTCCCTCCCGTGCGTGCGTGTGTGGTGGCGTGGGTTCTGTGTGGATAGGGTGGTGGAAGGACCTCGTTGCGAAATAGAAGAAGAGGAGGAGGGTGGCTGCAAGAAGGTAGGGGTAGGAATAGAAAAAAGGCAGGGGAGGGCTAGGGTTCGGTGGAGGCTGGCTGGCTGGGCCTTTTGGGCCTGGCCGGCTGGACTCTCTCTCTCCCTCTTAAAACCCTTTTTTCCAGAAATTGGTTAGGCACAATTAAAAATAGTTTTTATGCACCAAACAAATTCCAGAAAGTTTTAGAAAATTGAACTTGATGAAATTTAATTTGATTGCAAGTTTTAAATGAATAATGATGCATTATGCCATGTTATGCAAAGAAAAGAAAAACAAGCAACATATTTTATTAGGGGAAAATCCCCCGGGTGTTACAGCTGACACCACTAACAAGGGATTGCGCCCTCGCAATCCGCTCCAACGCCAAGAGAGAGGGAAAAGTCGGACAATCGAGTCTTCATGCTTCAAGTTGATCTCCTCGACACCACTAACAAGGGGTTCTTACTCCCGTAGATGACGATGTTCTTCCGTTGAGAGATCTTCCGAAGCTCGAACCTATTAGGTTAAAAGGCTAAGAGAACGTCCAACCCACGTAGGATACTAAACTTTGAAAGATAGAAAATAGGGAGACTCCAAAACAAATAAGGTAGGAGGAGAAGTAGAATAGAGGAAAGGAATAAACAAGAATCCTATCGAGAGGTTTCCAAAACAGGTTTTGCACAAATAGTTTTTGACACTCTAGAAACACGACCGTTAGCGGGGTTATCCTACAGGCTTTGCGGACCCGTTGCTTCGATAACTATTCGTATCGAAACAACTTTGGGAATCGGAAACCATGCTCTGATACCATTTGTGACGCCCCAAGATCGGGCACTATGCAGATTTCGGCATTTCCACCCAAATCCGCATAATAACCGATTTCAGGTTGCCACTTGTGATAACATTACAACAGTTCACGAATAATCCACAACAACAACAGAGGAGGTATATACAAGACGACTCAAATGAGTCAAGGATAAAACTGATGCAATACAAAGATCCAAATAACAGCGAAAGAAACAACAAAGTGTCCGACTACGGACAAGATATAAATTGGACTAAGAGTCCTGAAGATAACCGATGGCGTCCAATCCCTGCCCAGGCCAAGCCGGAGGGATTCCCAAGCTAACATCGTCAGACTTCAAACCTGTTGACTCAATGTGGAATATGCAGCCACGAAATGGATTCGTGGGTCAGTACTATTAATGTAAGGACCCCAGATCGGCAGTCTGAAACCCTACGTATGCATACATTCACGATCCCAGAAAGATCAGTCGTGAACAACATACACAGTTGGCACACAGAAATACATCATCCATTACACGAATACATAAAGGTATTACATAAAAGATCACATGATCAAGTTTAACGCAACTGCCACATGGGGCAGGCAACTTATCAAACACAACGGAAGACAAATAAAACACAACGTAGTTGAGCCCAAGTCACGCCTTAACCTACATGCTGCTGACCCGAAGACGATCCTAGTTCGCAAAGCCGTCATCTCCGTACTTCTCTTCATAGATCTCCTTCGGAGGCTCCTTCTCAAAGTCTGGAAAGTAGATACCAGGGGCGAAACCATAATGAGTACATTTGAATGTACTCAGCAAGACATCCATCATGTCACTTACCAACATGCAAATATGCTTATATGGTGGAATAGGTAGGCTATAAATAGGGTTCACTATCAATGGTGTTCATATATGATGACACCACAGTTGCAGTCAGGTTATTCTGCATGTTCGTTGAAGAAGATACTTCAGAAGAAAATAATATAGTTTTATTTCTCTTGTAGATATCACATATACAAGAGGTTTTGTAAAACTTTGTTAAAGAATATTTTCTCTTTGCAAAACTTCTTGGAATCAGTTTCCAGAATTCTTGCTTAGAGTAGAAAAGGTTTTCTTTGAAATTTTTTTTGTTTTGTATAACATCATCTGGCTTTTCATCATCGACGATACCTCCACGGTATAAGTTTCCATTCCTTTCCGAACTTCACAAGTTCAACACTTCCTTTCCAAAATTCCCTTTCAAAAACTTCCTTTTTGAAAATATTGACACAATGCTAGCTACATGGCTATTCAACTGTCCATATCCGAGGACGCGGCTTCTTCGAAAAAGTTATACTCTGCAGAGGTGTACACATCCACCAGATCCAGTACACCTCCCGTGAACAATCACGGACTGTAACAACAGTATGTAAACATCAGGTATCTGATCATAACCATCCACTATGTTCAAGCTAGAATATGCCTATCTCTCAGTTGAGTTTTACCACATCCCCGGCACCGAGCTAATCCCCGCCAAGCCAGGATGCCTCAACTGATGCGACCGGAGGGAAAATTCATCCCACACTTTATATGTCTCCACGACATTCGGTTCGAGGGTACCACGTCCCTTATAGCGATTGAGATAGCACACACTAATAAGAACAAACTTCAAGTTAAGCCCCTTGCCCATATTGGGGTAGGGTGGCAGTACGGTAAAGGTTGTCCGGCGAAGACTAGGTTATGTGTCATTTTTGAAAACACCAATTTCTCAAAAATGACCACTTCCACATTCCTCCGGAGAACAAGGATCCGCCTTTTCTCCGGGTTTTTCCGTAAAGCCTTTGTTTTGTAGAATCACAATTTTAGGGTGTCCACTTAGGGACTAATATATTTGATGGTAATAAATACCATAGGGTGGCTTATGGGCTTGGTAATACCAAGTTTAACTATTGGCATGATAGTAACCTATAATATAGTATAGTAGTAAATTCCACATCAAAAATAGTTTTGATAATCAAGTTTTTGTAAATCTTCAGAGGTAAAACATGCATGATAGATAATGATAAGTATTATATCAGCAAGCATCAGGATGGCTTGCCTGGTAACTTCTTGTGTCCCTTGTTTTGGAGTGACTGGAACTTGAAACAAAGCTTCCCGACACTTCCTTCCTCTTTGTTTTCTAACGTCGTAAAAAGAATAAAGGACACACATTCAGAACCAATCAAGGCAAGCAACAATGCATAACCATACATACAGCAAGGAAAACTAATAACAACCAATCACTCAATTATTAATTGAGGCAAACAATCAAACAGACACACTTGGCAGAAATGCCATTTAATAAGACAGCTCAAGGTTGGAGGAACATATCTCACAACCTCAATATCATGGATTCAGTGGGTGTGCCACTCTCATACCAAGATATTAGTAAACCCAAAATACACTTAGGTTCACAAGGGTGATCCTACTAAAAGTATATAAAACATGCACAAAAATAATCATGGCAATGGGTCTATCAACCACACCACAAAAAGAACAAGGTAGCTAAACTGCTAAGCCTAAATTCACATCAAGAATTAAATAAGACACCTGATTTGCAAAATTTACTTTTACAAATCAGTGGGCCTACACAAGTGTAACAAGGTAATAGACTCATCACTAAACACACAATTTCTCATAGTGAGAGCAATAGAAACTATGACTAAAAAGGAGGAATCCTATAGACATGTTTCTACTAAAAGTTTGCTATGCAAGCATGCATAATAAGTAAAGTGCTAAAATGCAAACAAGGAACCATGTTATCATAATGGGAATGAAAACATGTCCCCATACAAGGATACACAAACATCTACCAAACAAAAGTTGGCAGGAAAAATAATTCAATACAAAAACTGCTAAGGAAACTAGTACTACTCAAACATGAAGAATCAATGGATGCATCTCAATCAAGTAATTGAAATACAGCAAGAGGGTCCATGTTATAAAAACAGTAGTGAAAAACATTTATACTTGCTATAACAAGAATATCCCATTTGATAAAGCAAGGCATTAATTTACAGGGAAACTCCTACATACTAGTGGTAATAAAAGGGGCATTACTAGAGGAATCAAACAACACTCCAAAGATGGATTTTTCCTAGAAATCCACACCTGATTATAACCACTTACAAACAGAAGCATACACATTTCCATTTAGCACAGAAAATCCCAAGCAAAAATACTAGGCACTCAATAGTTAGAGAACTATATAAAAGAAATGCATCTAGTGTGGGGGAAATAATGTTTCCACCAAAAATGCAATGACACCAGTGGGTGTTCCACTAGCATATCAAAGCATTAAGAGGTCACAAAGCCTCTGGTCACACTTGCTAAAAATTAACAAAAGACTAAACAAGCTTCTAGTGCAATAACAATACTAGCAGAAAATAATAGGGTGCAAAAATAAGCAAGGCAATGCTACTCATACTATTATTTTCACACAAGTGAAAACTCTAGGGTTAAAGTACTCATAAGAACATCATCAAAATGATACTGGCCCTATGAACACAACACAAAAATAAGTGGCTACACAACCACAAAAGATTATGTCAAAAATTCCACACATGAGGGAATTTTTCCATAACATTCTCATAGCCATGACAAAACCACTCATGCTTTTCTACCAATGCAAATGAAAGATAGCAGAGGTGATACTAACCAAATATAAGTATCAACATGGTTCTGTATCTAATATCTCAACACAACAATCCAATTGCTTGCACACAAATTAATCAATCAAAAATCCTATGCAAGTAATAACTAGAGAATAATCATATGTTAATAACAAAAATCCTATTTCTTCTCCACTCAAGTCCACACAATCTAACATGCTAAAATATCTAAGTAACACTTAGAAAACAAGTTCACACAACTTATACATGCTAGAAAACAATATTGCAACACAAAAATATATTCACACAATTTAATTACTTAAAATGCCAAAATGGCAGAAACATGCAAAACAAAGATCTGTCCACCAAATTTTATATGATGCTCTAAAAATTTAACCAAGCTAGGTTTGGATAGCCCTAAACATATACAAGACCATCCAGTTGAGTTTGCATCAAAATTCATTTTTAATAATTTTATAAAAATCACAAAAGTCCACCAAATTTGGAAGCAAGGTTAATTTCTCCTGTTAGTAAATTCCAAGGGCTTTCCAATGCAATTTGCCTCACTTCATTCTGAGTTGTGAAATTTAAATGGTGCTCATTTTGCTGTTTCTGGTACCTGTTGCCAAATCATTTTTAATTTCAAACATATACTTCCAAAAGTAGATCTACAAAGTGGAGATGGTTTAGATTTAGTTGATGTACAACTGTGAATTTTTGTTTGGTCAAATTCATATTTTAGGTAGGTGTTTAGATCCAAAAGTAAACAGGTAACATTCTGTCAAAATTAAAATTGGAAAAACGTTGTTGTTGGGCCAGATCTGAAATGGGCCGGCCAGATCTGCTGCACCGCGGGCAGAGCTAGCCTCTGTGGCTGATCCGCGGGCCAGAGGCCACGGTGGCAGCCACGCGGGCACAGCAAGGCCCCACCAGCCAGTTTGACTCACAGCGCGCGGGTCAAGGGAGGACTGCGTCATCACGACGTCATCATTGCGTCATCGCCGGCGAGAACTGCTCCGGCGAGCTGCAATCGAGCGATACAGGGCACCGTTTTGCGATACGAGGGCATCTACGCGTTGTACTCGACGAGGGGATTCGCCTAGGCGCTACCTCGCTTCCCGAAAGCGGCCGGAAAGCGGCGGCGACGGCAACGCGGCGGCGGCCGGACACGTCCACGGCGCGGCCTCGTTAGAGAGGGAGAGGGAGGGGGAAAAAGGGACGGGGGACGCGAATGCTCACCACGAACTCGTTGGTCCACTCGGTGACGGAGGAGGAGGCTCGAGGCGGCGGCGATGGCTCGCCGGAGCTCCGTCGGGGCCGAAGAGGAAACTGGACGGCGCGGCCTCCTCGGTGCGCTTCGGCTCGATTCTTTTGGCGGAGAGGACCAACTCGACGATGCGGAGCGAAAGGTGCACACGGTTGCCGGCGGCGAGCTCGGCATTAACCGAATCGACGGCGACCGTAAAAATTAGGGTTCGGTTTGGGGCATTTCGAGCAGAGAGAGAGGAGAGAGCTGTTCGAGTGGGGGGAGAGAGAGGGGGCAATGAGCAGACAAGGCACATGGGGGGCCTCTTTATCCCCTCGAGTTGCTTCCAATCGAAGGCATGGCCTAGGTGCACTGCTGCTACAGAGAGCTAGAGGTTGAAGAAGGTGACTGGGATTGCATTTAGGTCCCTGGGTATTACAAATAGGTCCCTGTCCTTTCTGAAAAAGTTGTTTTCACCAATCAAACAAAGTCAAAATTTAAATTCCTCTTGCCCAAAATTCTAATTAGTTGAGTTGCACAACATATGTGAAAATTGGCTCAATTGGATAAACTTTATAATTCAAAGTTGTTCAAATTTGAATTCTTACATAAATGGACATTGAATTTATTATCCTACTTAGGAGCTTCCAAAAATGATAATTTTTGGCACACAATCCTTATTTGATGTGTTACTTATGTGGTAGAAAACTCAAGTCATTTTGAGTTACTTCATAGAACAAACTTGTTCAAATTTCAAAAAGGTGCTGTCAAGAAAACAGGGGTTTTTGGCAACTTAAGTTATTCAAAAACTTGTGCCCTTTTGGTTTTCATCCTTATTTATGATATAGAGCATGTGGTATTTATTTCATGGCTTTTGGAAAAATTTTGTAGAACAAACTTGTTCAAAATCCCAATTGTTGATAAGGAGAAAATTCATGTTTTCAGGACTTTAATGGATTCAAATTTTGGGTCTCCTCTTGTGTGTGTTCCTTATTTGTCATAAGGAAGCAATGCTATTAATTTCAGATCATTTGAAGAAAGTTTCCAATAGTAACTTGTTTGAGTTTTCTGTTTCTAGAAATATTGGAATTTCAATTTTAATAAGGCACTTGGTTTTTCTTTAACAATGCTTTGCCAAAATATTTATGTGACTAGAGATAGCAAGTCAATGATCTCCAATACCTTTGTTTTTAAGCTTGCAAGGTTGGAAAAACATTTGATAAAATTTTGGTGAAGCATCTAAGAATGCCTCTTTTTCCTGATGATCTTTTAGGGAAATTTATTTAGTGTTTCCTCTTTCTTAATTTAGGCCTTGGAATAATATTCAACAAGTATGGGATTTATAAGATAGTTTTGGAAAACTCTTTGATCAATATTTACTTTAGAAAATATTGTCAAGGTCATTGGAACAATATGTTGAATATTTTTAGTTTACTGCTTTGCTATCTTTTAAAGTTTGCTTTCCATTTCTTAGCCATGTAAGTTTATATAATTAGTTTGTTTAGTTGCACTTAAACAAATACAACCAAAGTTTAATTGTCAATCAATTAGCAAAACAACTGTGTTAACAGGTATTCCAAAATTGGGATGTGACAGGTCTTCCCCCCTTAAAAAGAATCTCGTCCCCGAGATTCGCAAGTGAGGACTAAGGGAGGGCCAACAAACACAATGTTAGTGTTGGAGTGCAGGTGCTTCCCCCCTTTGACTTTTCTTGGGAGGCGGGGTACTTCCCTAAATTAGCAAATTCTTCAAAAATTTCTCTAGCTATCAATTTACTCAACCGCCAATTTTTAAAATTTCTGGTAACGTCCCTACAAAAATTAAGGTTAGTGCAGAACTACCTGGAAATGTACCATCAATTATTTCATGAGTTCCTAGCTATATCCCACATATTACATACCACATATGGAGTGGTGTACCACTCTCATAACAAGGTATATAAGAAGCTAAAAATATAGCTTGTTGGTGCAAAGGTTAGGTTGCTAAGGTAAAACAAACAGGCAGAACAATAGCCATGGCAGTGGGTGTTACTCCCCACAAGCAACTATCACCTAAATATGTTCATGATTTTAATTGGATGTTTTAGTTTCATAAGATACTCTTAAGCACAATCATAACACAAGTATAAACTCATGATAAGGTAAAACAGTTAAACAAAACCCAATAAGAAAGCAAACAACACCACAGATGAATAGACTATTTATCCACTAGGCTATTGTTTATTAGAGGTTTTGGAACCCATCAATCATGAACAATTAGCAAACAACCAGTAGCTAAAAACCAATGAATACAATCATAATTATACTCTAAAACACCATCTTCACACAAGATAAAACTCCTATTTCACAGGCATTAAAAAAAGACTGCACAAATAACACACTAGTATGGAAAATCTACACCAGCATGCTATAAGGGATAATCATATCCTATAACCATAGAACATGCAACTAAATAATTCATGGAATGATAACAGAAGTAATAACTTCCTAAACATGCTATATCAACACATATACTCATAAAATAAAATGAGTGCAATACTAGAGCAAAAATCACCATTTTCTAGTGGTGGAACTAGTTTCACTCTAGAGAAGCAAACGATGCTATCATGATGTTTAAACTTAAACAAGAAAGTCATGAATATAAGTGTACCTAATAACCGTACACAAAACTTACTCATGTTAGTAAGCACAAACAACAAAACAATCCCATGATACAACTATTAAACATGCATAAACTAATTCTAGCAATTTATGTTTTTCTTTTACCAATTACTAGCAAACAAGCAAGGTATAACTCACACAACCAGTAGCTATGAAATTAATGAAAAGATATCTAAACCTTTTCAAAAATCCATACACTCAATTTAAAAATTATTCACAAACAATCTACCAATCAAGAGGAATTTATTTTATTTGCGAACAATTTGATTTCAGCACACGATAGTGAAACATTTCTTAACATGATACCCCCTAAGGAATATTATGCTAACAAAAGGATCACACCTAAACATATTAGTATTTACTAATAATAAATACTTCTCACTTGCATAGGTGAGAACAAACAATTATATTTTCCATGGTGGAAAATAGAAATCAATCACATAGTGAAACATGCTATTTTCACACATGTGTATGGTTGGGGATTTTCATCCTCAAGCCAAAATGCAATGGGACCAGTGGGATATGGACTACTAATACCAAGTAAAAATAGGTACTAAGCCTCTGGTTACTCATGAAAAACTTTGCATACAAGATAAAAATATAAGGCTATTTAATCTAGTGCAACAATACTAGTGCATATTGATAGTAATGCTTACACATGCTTTACTATTGAGAGACATGCAAGCTAACATAGGTACAAGCATCAAAATAACAGTACCTAAATGGTACTGGACTCAAGAAAACATAGCACAAAATCTATTAAGAAAGTATACACAGATCTAGTTCTCACAATACTTCCAAATAATAAACTAAAAGGTAACCAATGCTATTTCATTTTTATTCAAGTTTTCAATCATGCACACACTTTCTAGGGTAGATTTATTGTAAGAAACCAACATAATAACAAGTCCTAACAAGTCCATATAAGTTAGGAAGCAAGATTGAATAAAACACAAATTTATTTCAATCAAGAGCACACAAAGAAATAAAACAGGAAAACTGATGTTTTCTAGATCTATTATATCCATTCCATCGTTCACTTTATTTCTAAACCTCGAATTTCATAGTACCTACAATGTCTAATACTATTTGGTTTCCAAAGTAGATACACATGATATCCTATTGACTAGTAAATGAATAGGTCATCATCTTACTTTCTCGTGACTTCTTCTTTTTACCAACTAGATTAAAAGGTGTCGCAAGTCACTTAATTCTTTGGTTTAGAAAGAGTTGTCAGTGGTTTACATGATTTGGTTAGGTTTGAACCTAAGATTAGACCAAGCATGTTAGTCTTGTTAACTTTCTATTTAATCATGTTTGTCCGACAAGATACGACTAGTGTCATCGTACGTCGAATATTGAAGCATGCTCTTCGGATTGGCTTTTGAGGGGGTTGCGCATCATGGCATGTGAAAACTTCTTTTGCACCTTCTCCAGAGGAGGGAGGTATATAACTTTTAAAAGGGGGTCTTTTTAGTTTGGTCTTTTAAAAGGGGACATAAAAAAATGTGCAACATTTAGCCAACAGGGTAAAAAGAGTCTTTTGCAAACAGACAAAACACAGAGGTTTTGGTCAGTATTGGTTGGTTTCTTCACGCATTCTCTTCTTTGAGGGTTGTCGTTGTTGGAGCTCTATCTGTTGGAGTGCATCACTGGTAGCAACGCTATCAGCTCGTGTGGCTTGATGGTCCTCTATTATTAGGCCCAACGGTGCTTTCATTAATTGTGGGGGAGATGGTGGTGGTTCACGACGGGTGGCATTATGAAGCGAAAACCAGTATAAGTCTAAGCAACAAATTCTTGTTTTTGAATACTATACAAACATTTTTGCTTGCAAAAACGTAACAAGAGGCGATTCAAAAACAAGAGCGGGGCAAGCACAAATCTGTAAATTTTGAGCACCCCACAAACATATAGAAGCCTAGATGAACCAAATTCTACACCACACAATAGCACAAAGTCCTACGGACACACATATGCAAGCCATAACACACAAGCAATGCTCCATTGGAGCTACGTCGGGGAGGCGACTTATGGAGTCATCGCTAAATTACTCCAAACTAGACTGATCCAAAAATCCTAGAAGTGGCTGAAGAACTATATCTACTTCTGACCATCATCACTGTAGAGTCATGCAATTATTTTGGTCTTCTCGGGACATCGGCAAGTATAAAAGTTTTTGTATGGAAACAAGATAATAGAAGTAAAGTTTTGATAAACCTTTTTAACTGAGAGAGGTAATAATATGCAACAATCTGTTTTTGAAACCCCAACTATTTTCTGGACAGAAAACTTCAAATACGAGAGATGTTTCAAAAACAGAGCGGAGCAGTTGCAAACAAGTAAGAAATAAACTCTTAACCGAGAGAGATACAAACTCTGTAAGGCCCGCCCTTCGAACCACTGTTCAAGGACGCCCTTGATATGCATTAAGAATCTTTTGAAAAGATAATAAGGAGGGAAAATATACTAAAATTCCCTTAGATAAAAATAAAGTAGAAAGTAAATAGGTTTTTACTCGTAAATACTTTTCTTTCCTATCTGACGTCCATGCTAACTAAGGTCTCCTAAGGTTAGGATGGCTCCGATACCAACTCTGTAAGGACCCCAGACCGGCAGTCTGAAACCCTACGTATGCATACATTCACGATCCCAGAAAGATCAGTCGTGAACAACATACACAGTTGGCACACAGAAATACATCATCCATTACACGAATACATAAAGGTATTACATAAAAGATCACATGATAAAGTTTAACGCAACTGCCACATGGGGCAGGCAACTTATCAAAGACAGCGGAAGACAAATAAAACACAACGTAGTTGAGCCCAAGTCACGCCTTAACCTACAGGCTGCTGACCCGGAGATGATCCTAGTTCGCAAAGCCGTCAGCTCCGTACTTCTCTTCATAGATCTCCTTCGGAGGCTCCTTCTCAAAGTCTGGCAAGTAGATACCAGGGGCGAAACCATAATGAGTACATTTGAATGTACTCAGCAAGACATCCATCATGTCACTTACCAACATGCAAATATGCTTATATGGTGGAATAGGTAGGCTATAAATAGGGTTCACTATCAATGGTGTTCATATATGATGACACCACAGTTGCAGTCAGGTTAATCTGCATCTTCGTTGAAGAAGATACTTCAGAAGAAAATAATATAGTTTTATTTCTCTTGTAGATATCACATGTACAAGAGGTTTTGTAAAATTTTGTTAAAGAATATTTTCTCTTTGCAAAACTTCTTGGAATCAGTTTCCAGAATTCTTGCTTAGAGTAGAAAAGGTTTTCTTTGAAAAAGATTTTGTTTTGTATAACATCATCTGGCTTTTCATCATCGACGATACCTCCACGGTATAAGTTTCCATTCCTTTCCGAACTTCACAAGTTCAACACTTCCTTTCCAAAATTCCCTTTCAAAAACTTCCTTTTTGAAAACATTAACACAATGCTAGCTACATGGCCATTCAACTGTCCATATCCGAGGACGCGGCTTCTTCGAAAAAGTTATACTCTGCAGAGGTGTACACATCCACCAGATCCAGTACACCTCCTGTGAACAATCACGGACTGTAACAACAGTATGTAAACATCAGGTATCTGATCATAACCATCCACTATGTTCAAACTAGAATATGCCTATCTCTCAGTTGAGTTTTACCACATCCCCGGCACCGAGCTAATCCCCGCCAAGCCAGGATGCCTCAACTGATGCGACCGGAGGGAAAATTAATCCCACACTTTATATGTCTCCACGACATTCGGTTCGAGGGTACCACGTCCCTTATAGCGATTGAGATAGCACACACTAATAAGAACAAACTTCAAGTTAAGCCCCATGCCCATATTGGGGTAGGGTGGCAGTACGGTAAAGGTTGTCCGGCGAAGACTAGGTTATGTGTCATTTTTTAAAACACCAATTTCTCAAAAATGACCACTTCCACATTCCTCCGGAGAACAAGGATCCGCCTTTTCTCCGGGTTTTTCCGTAAAGCCTTTGTTTTGTAGAATCACAATTTTAGGGTGTCCACTTAGGGACTAATATATTTGATGGTAATAAATACCATAGGGTGGCTTATGGGCTTGGTAATACCAAGTTTAACTATTGGCATGATAGTAACCTATAATATAGTATAGTAGTAAATTCCACATCAAAAATAGTTTTGATAATCAAGTTTTTGTGAAACTTCAGAGGTAAAACATGCATGATAGATAATGATAAGTATTGTATCAGCAAGCATCAGGATGGCTTGCCTGGTAACTTCTTGTGTCCCTGGTTTTGGAGTGACTGGAACTTGAAACAGAGCTTCCCGACACTTCCTTCCTCTTCGTTTTCTAACGTCGTAAAAAGAATAAAGGACACACATTCAGAACCAATCAAGGCAAGCAACAATGCATAACCATACATACAGCAATGAAAACTAATAACAACCAATCACTCAATTATTAATTGAGGCAAACAATCAAACAGACACACTTGGCAGAAATGCCATTTAATAAGACAGCTCAAGGTTGGAGGAACATATCTCACAACCTCAATATCATGGATTCAGTGGGTGTGCCACTCTCATACCAAGATATTAGTAAACCCAAAATACACTTAGGTTCACAAGGGTGAGCCTACTAAAAGTATATAAAACATGCACAAAAATAATCATGGCAATGGGTCTATCAACCACACCACAAAAAGAACAAGGTAGCTAAACTGCTAAGCCTAAATTCACATCAAGAATTAAATAAGACACCTGATTTGCAAAAGTTACTTTTACAAATCAGTGGGCCTACACAAGTGTAACAAGGTAATAGACTCATCACTAAACACACAATTTCTCATAGTGAGAGCAATAGAAACTATGACTAAAAAGGAGGAATCCTATAGACATGTTTCTACTAAAAGTTTGCTATGCAAGCATGCATAATAAGTAAAGTGCTAAAATGCAAACAAGGAACCATGTTATCATAATGGGAATGAAAACATGTCCCCATACAAGGATACACAAACATCTACCAAACACAAGTTGGCAGGAAAAATAATTCAATACAAAAACTGCTAAGGAAACTAGTACTACTCAAACATGAAGAATCAATGGATGCATTTCAATCAAGTAATTGAAATACAACAAGAGGGTCCATGTTATAAAAACAGTAGTGAAAAACATCTATACTTGCTATAACAAGAATATCCCATTTGATAAAGCAAGGCATTAATTTACAGGGCAACTCCTACATACTAGTGGTAATAAAAGGGGCATTACTAGAGGAATCAAACACCACTCCAAAGATGGATTTTTCCTAGAAAGCCACACCTGATTATAACCACTTACAAATAGAAGCATACACATTTCCATTTAGCACAAAAAATCCCAAGCAAAAATACTAGGCACTCAATAGTTAGAGAACTATATAAAAGAAATGCATCTAGTGTGGGGGAAATAATATTTCCACCAAAAATGCAATGACACCAGTGGGTGTTCCACTAGCATATCAAAGCATTAAGAGGTCACAAAGCCTCTGGTCACACTTGCTAAAAATTAACAGAAGACTAAACAAGCTTCTAGTGCAATAACAATACTAGCAGAAAATAATAGGGTGCAAAAATAAGCAAGGCAATGCTACTCATACTATTATTTTCACACAAGTGAAAACTCTAGGGTTCAAGTACTCATAAGAACATCATCAAAATGATACTTGTCCTATGAACACAACACAAAAATAAGTGGCTACACAACCACAAAAGATTATGTCAAAAATTCCACACATGAGGGAATTTTTCCATAACATTCTCATAGCCATGACAAAACTACTCATGCTTTTCTACCAATGCAAATGAAAGATAGCAGAGGTGATACTAACCAAATATAAGTATCAACATGGTTCTGTATCTAATATCTCAACACAACAATCCAATTGCTTGCACACAAATTAATCAATCAAAAATCCTATGCAAGTAATAACTAGAGAATAATCATATGTTAATAACAAAAATCCTATTTCTTCTCCATTCAAGTCCACACAATCTAACATGCTAAAATAGCTAAGTAACACTTAGAAAACAAGTTCACACAACTTATACATGCTAGAAAACAATATTGCAACACAAAAATATATTCACACAATTTAATTACTTAAAATGCCAAAATGGCAGAAACATGCAAAACAAATATCTGTCCACCAAATTTTATATGATGCTCTAAAAATTAAACCAAGCTAGGTTTGGATAGCCCTAAACATATACAAGACCATCCAGTTGAGTTTGCATCAAAATTCATTTTTAATAATTTTATAAAAATCACCAAAGTGCTCTCTGGTGTTTTACCAAATTGAACTCCATTTCAAAAATATTAGGAATTTGGAATCAAGGTTAATTGCTCCTGTTAGTAAATTCCAAGGGCTTTCCAATGCAATTTGCCTCACTTCATTCGGAGTTGTGAAATTTAAATGGTGCTCATTTTTCTCTTTCTGGTACCTGTTGCCAAATCATTTTTAATTTCAAAAATATACATCCAAAAGTAGATCTACAAAGTGGAGATGGTTTAGATTTAGTTGATGTACAACTGTGAATTTTGTTTTGGTCAAATTCATATTTTAGGTAGGTGTTTAGATCCAAAAGTAAACAGGTAACATTCTGTCAACATTATAATTGGAAAAACGTTGTTGTTGGGCCAGATCTGAAATGGGCCGGCCAGATCTGCTGCACCGCGGGCAGAGCTAGCCTCTGTGGCTGATCCGCGGGCCAGAGGCCACGGTGGCAGCCACGCGGGCACAGCAAGGCCCCACCAGCCAGTTTGACTCACAGCGCGCGGGTCAAGGGAGGACTGCGTCATCACGACGTCAACATTGCGTCATTGCCAGCGAGAACTGCTCCGGCGAGCTGCAATCGAGCGATACAGGGCACCGTTTTGCGATACGAGGGCATCTACGCGTTGTACTCGACGAGGGGATTCGCCTAGGCGCTGCCTCGCTTCCCGGAAGCGGCCGGAAAGCGGCTGCGACGGCAACGCGGCGGTGGCCGGACACGTCCACGACGCGGCCTCGTTAGAGAGGGAGAGGGAGGGGGAAAAAGGGACGGGGGACGCGAATGCTCACCACGAACTCGTTGTTCCACTCGGTGACGGAGGAGGAGGAGGCTCGAGGCGGCGGCAATGGCTCGCTGGAGCTCCGTCGGGGCCGAAGAGGAAACTGGACGGCGCGGCCTCCTCGGTGCGCTTCGGCTCGATTCTTTTGGCGGAGAGGACCAACTCGACGATGTGGAGCGAAAGGTGCACACGGTTGCCGGCGGCGAGCTCGGCATTAACCGAATCGACGGCGACCGTAAAAATTAGGGTTCGGTTTGGGGCATTTCGAGCAGAGAGAGAGGAGAGAGCTGTTCGAGTGGGGGGGAGAGAGAGGGGGCAATGAGCAGACAAGGCACATGGGGGGCCTCTTTATCCCCTCGAGTTGCTTCCAATCGAAGGCATGGCCTAGGTGCACTGCTGCTACAGAGAGCTAGAGGTTGAAGAAGGTGACTGGGATTGCATTTAGGTCCCTGGGTATTACAAATAGGTCCCTGTCCTTTCTGAAAAAGGTTGTTTTCACCAATCAAACAAAGTCAAAATTTAAATTCCTTTTGCCCAAAATTCTAATTAGTTGAGTTGCACAACATATGTGAAAATTGGCTCAATTGGATAAACTTTATAATTCAAAGTTGTTCAAATTTGAATTCTTACATAAATGGACATTGAATTTATTAACCTACTTAGGAGATTCCAAAAATGATAATTTTTGGCACACATTCCTTATTGGATGTGTTACTTATGTGGTAGAAAATTCAAGTCATTTTGAGTTACTTAATAGAACAAACTTGTTCAAATTTCAAAAAGGTTCTGTCAAGAAAACAGGGGTTTTTGGCAACTTAAGTTATTCAAAAACTTGTGCCTTTTGGTTTTCATCCTTATTTATGATATAGAGCATGTGGTATTTATTTCATGGCTTTTGGAAAAATTTTGTAGAACAAACTTGTTCAAAATCCCAATTGTTGCTGTGGAGAAAATTCATGTTTTCAGGACTTTAATGGATTCAAATTTTGGGTCTCCTCTTGTGTGTGTTCCTTATTTGTCATAAGGAAGCAATGGTATTAATTTCATATCATTTGAAGAAAGTTTCCAATAGTAACTTGTTTGAGTTTTCTGTTTCTAGAAATATTGGAATTTCAATTTTAATAAGGCACTTGGTTTTTCTTTAACAATGCTTTGCATAAATATTTATGTGACTAGAGATAGCAAGTCAATGCTCTCCAATACCTTTGTTTTTAAGCTTGCAAGGTTGGAAAAACATTTGATAAAATTTTGGTGAAGCATCTAAGAATGCCTCTTTTTCCTGATGATCTTTTAGGGAAATTTATTTAGTGTTTCCTCTTTCTTAATTTAGGCCTTGGAATAATATTCAACAAGTATGGGATTTATAAGATAGTTTTGGAAAACTCTTTGATCAATATTTACTTTAGAAAATATTGTCAAGGTCATTGGAACAATATGTTGAATATTTTTAGTTTACTGCTTTGCTATCTTTTAAAGTTTGCTTTCAATTTCTTAGCCATGTAAGTTTATATAATTAGTTTGTTTAGTTGCACTTAAACAAATACAACCAAAGTTTAATTGTCAATCAATTAGCAAAACAACTGTGTTAACAGGTATTCCAAAATTGGGATGTGACAATTAAGTACTGGCAAGTGGATAAACCATACTCACAAGATACCAGCGTAACCAATCATCACAAGATACAAATACTTTGGGTACAACGGAAAGGAAGGGATTATTGCAAAGAAGCGGCAGCGGGCTGCACTAACTAACTACGGAGACACGCTACTACTTCCGGCTAAAAGAAAGGGATAAGATAGCGCGACAAAACCAACTATAACTACTCGCCAAACAATACCCATCTAGTGTTACCCCCTACTAAGGAAGCAACCCAAGGAAACTCGCACTGTTGATTAAGGTGACATTCATTTTTATGGTGGAGGTAATCTATATTACTAGTCAAGTTATCATTGTTAAGTGTAAGTTGTCTAAGTACTTGTTAGCCAGCACTTTCATCAAGTCATCTATAACCGCGGACAAAACGGCTTCTCGAGAAGATTAACCCTGCAGGGATGCACCAATTTGGCCGTACACGTAAGAATGACCCGCCAGATGGAAAGGCCATTCCACCAAGCGAGGCACTCAACACAACCTAACTCTTCTTCGCATCAAGCCCAAAGAACCCCGTGCAATTGAGCGCACGACTAATCAAGCCCCACGAAGAAAAGGGAACCCTCATAGCACTCTAAGAACGTGTCTCCCTAAATGCCGACTACAAAAGTTCCACCCTGGCGCCAAGGGTTCGCACCTGCATATGCATGCGGCAAATGGAAAACCCGAACTAAATGAGGCGATTTGGACGAGATGCGAATCGAATCAAAGTTGCGGGGGGTGCCCATACTCGCTTCCCACATGCGGTTAGCGCGCTCATCATGGATCGGAGGACAAGACCCTTTTCCTAATTAAGTTTGACACTAGCAGGCCTCAAAACCACGCCGGGCCTCCTGCCGGTGCCTTATCATCAAGTTATTATTACCCAAAACATTAACATGAAGTTGATTGAATTGAAACCCAACTATCGACTAAACAGGTGATACGACAAAGGACAACAAGACTCGAGCACAAACAACTCTAAGCATGCAACTACGACACGAGGGCCAACAAGGTAAACAAACAACAGTTAATAGGAAGTGGAAGGAAGGCTATATCATGGCTGCAAGGTAAACATATGATAGGATCGAGACACAAGCATCAAAAATACTAGGCTAGCATAAAGACAACAGAAAGAATCGGTAACAAGTGATGAGAGGCAGCCATAGGTAGCAAGTGAGTATACTTGACTGAGATCCAGCAAGTAGAGGTACATCCGAAGAACTTGTCGGTGCTCACATCATCTCAACGTCCTATCCGCGAAGAAGCAACGAACTAGAACAAACACCGGATGCAACAATTACTACTACGGCAAAAGATCCAGCATGATCCTATTTTGTATGCATGACATGCAAGATGCAACTTAATCAATTTAAATGGAATCGGAATCCCAACAATTAATTAGTCGGTTTGAGTTATTTTATCTACCCATCGATATTAAATGTTGTTTAACATGGCGAGATAATATAAAGATGAGCTATGCAATTTTAAATGGAACCGGGACAATATTTAATTATCCCATGTCATTCCATATTTAATTATTACATGATATTACTATTACCCGCACCCACAAGATGCAATGCAACACATGAATGAGATGACATTTAGAAAAAGATGGTATTTAGAAAATACGCATATAGAGGTTAGGGTGTGGGTTTGCACGTTGCAAGAGAGGGTCTTCGGATAATGCCGGTGTCGTCGGTGCATAGAGGAAGTAGTCGTCCCAACATAATCGTCATGGAAGTAGTCGAAGTAGACGTGGTCAACTGTCAACATTATCACATTCAGAATGCCGAGGAAGTAGACCTTGGCGATTCCATCTTTGAGGTTCACAATACGCACAAAGGCGGCCAACACAAGGAGAACACGGCGGGACGGGTACGGACGGCGGCGTACATGTTCATGGGTTGATGACGTGCTTGTTGATGCATGAATTGGCGGAGAGGTTCGGGTCGAGGTAGTGGTACTTTGCGGCTCCAATAGAAGATGAACTTGGCGCCTCCGAGGACGGAGTCCCACGGATGCGCACGAAGGCGGTCATCACACAACGGAACCAACAACGAGCATGGAATAGACGACGGAGGGGAACACCGTGCCTCTTGCAGGACTTGCATCGAACACATGACGGGCACAAGGCGGAGATCATGTCGGTGGTGGTCGTTGTTCAACTTGTAACATCCCAAGTATGAAAACCTACCATTTAGAATGTTTGATTTCTTGTTATTAAGGTATTGCATCATGTCATCATATTGTTGCATTTGTTCCTTTTGTTTTGCATCTGTTATTCTTTGTTTTCACAATGAAAATCAAACAATTTCAACTGCTTTGTTTTCATACTTGCTCTGTTACAACTTTTGGAATAAAAATAACAAATAGAAACAACTCCTTTGTTGTCATTTTATTTCATAGTTATCAATTACTAAAATGGTGCTTCTATTTCAAACAAATAATTCCCAAATTGTTTTCAAACTCAAACTCGAATTCAACAACTCATTTGGAAATTATAAAATCAGTCCAATATTTCTAACCCAACTAATAATAGGGTTCACCCTATTAAATTGTGGTTTCTATTTTACTTAACAAAATATTCCAATATTCCAATTCAAATTCAAATCAAAGCATCAAAAAGCAACCAAATTGAATTTATGCAAATTATACCACCATCCAACTCAATTGTTGTAATAAATCAATAGGGTTCCAAATACTTAAACCTTTTGTTTTCCATATTTCTTTCAATACCCAAATTAACTCAAATTTAAACCATTGTTGTAAACATCAAAGTATTTTGAAAAATGTGTAAAACAAAACTTGTCTTTTGCTTACTGTTGACCCAAACAACTTCCCCTAATTATTTTTCTAACAATTCTGTTAACTCAAAATCCTCTTCTCTTCCAAATCCTTTTCTGTAAAAAAAAAATCAGAAGAAAATATTAAATGAAACGGCTGGGGGGGGAGAACCAGACTGGGCCAAGCCCAGCCCGCCACCCCAGCACGCTCACACCCGCACGGCCAGCCAGCCATCTCTTCCACCTCCGTACAGCTGAGGTCAGCACACGACAGCAAACGAGCTCCACCTGCTCCCCCGAGCACTATATCTACCCCAATCCCCATCAAACCCTAGCTCCAGGCCCTACTCCCCTCTACCCTCGCGCCGCCGCCGATCCCTTCCCTCACTGGCGCCATTCTCCCTCCCCTCTGCTAAATTTTTCCTCTACTGCTGAACCCACCTGCACCGCCCCCTAACCGCCGTCAGAGAACTCCGACCTCCGGCGCCACGGCCAACCTCGGGCCGAGCCAACCGTGGGAATGGAACCCCGTCGTGATCCTCCACCGCGCCATCTACTCGCCGGTTACTGGGAGCAACCACGGCGACCGCGCCGTGCCAGAGAAGTCCGTCGTTCTTCTGCTCCGTCGACTGAACATCTACAGCGAACACTCGATGTGAGCCTCTGCTCCTCGTTCCCTCTCCTTCCCTCTGCTCGCCGAGATCGTTGCCGTCGAGATCGCTGGGATCGATTGTTGTCTGCTGCGTCGACTGCAAACGTTCTTCCGTCAGTTTTGTCAGAGAACAAGTGCCTGGCCTTTTGTCTGAAAACGAAACCCTCCTGTATCTGAACCAAACAACAGCAGCACTGCAGTGGTTAGGTACCTTCTGCACGCCCTCGAGCACCCGGGTTCGAGTCCTACCCAGGGATTTAATCCCCACTTTTTTCTCGGTAGCGCGCGGGGGTAGGCCCACGGGTCAGTGAACCCCGTAGCCACGTCACCTTCCACCCGCGCCCGCGTGGCGCTAGGGCCCGCAGGTCAGCCGCTGTGGCTGGCCCTGCCCCCGGTGAGAAACCCCTCCAGATCTAGATCTGGATCCGCAATTACACCCAGGCCCCTAGCTTTTTCTGGTTCTGCACAGAAGCCCCTGTTCCAATATTTCTCTCACATTCTAGCCCCTGCCTTTTACAATTGGAACCCTAAAAATCAAACAACTATAACTTTTAACCTACAAATCCAAATAATACAAATTTATATGTATCCCACTCCAATTTTCCTAAACTTTTCAAATATGCCCTTTGTTTTCTGTTTTGAACTTTCAAATTGCAATTCAACTTTAAATTCAAATCATTCAACTGAATTTTGCCAAAATTCATAAGTAATTCATAATAAGTCCAAATAATGCAAATAAAATATGTTTTCCATACCATTTTAAATAACCTATTCAAATATAATTTTTGTTTTCTGTTTTGAATAATTAAAATTGCCTAAACCATTTAATTCTTGTTTAATGCAATTAAAAATTGTTTAATATTGTTAAATTCATAGTTAAATAATCCAAAGTCCAATGTCAACATGTGAAACATGTAATCCAACTAAAATTTGGTGTTCTTTTCAAATATCAACTTTGTATCTTGTTTTGAGCAAATTAACTTGATGAAAACAACCCCTACTTGTTCAACATCATTAAGTAACCAATAATTTCCGAAAATTAATAATTGTTTTCTTAACTTGTTAACCATCATTCCAATTGTATCTAATCATGTTTACTTCTTGCTATCATCATGCATGCATCATGTTTAACCACTTAAACTTGTTAATCAAATGTAGGTCATTGCTTCCACCTTAACCACTTGCATCCATATGCAATTCACATTGCATATGGGTCTAACTAAATTGTGTTATCTTGTTAAGTAGTTTATTTTGATGCATCTATTAAAATGGCATGCATCATCCCATGTTTGTGCACCTATGCCATTATATTGATTGTTTATCTTTCTGCAATGTTTGTTTGCTTCTTCCCGGACATACGACGACGTTGAGACCAACGGTACTTACGACACCCCCTTCTAAGGAGTTAGCTCAGTACCAGGCTACTGGGTTTGCAGGCAAGTTATCACTCACATGAACCACTGTGTTCCTTTCAACATTGGTTACCGATACATTCCGTTGTTCTTTTCTGCTAGCCTTAGTAGTAGTTGTTCTGTTACGAACCTATCACATGAATCCCTTAAACCTGATATTGCCTCATCTCCCTTCCTACAACCCATTGTTTGAGCCAGTGTCTTACTAGCATGCTTAGGTTGTTTTGCTCGAGTCTGTTACCCGTTACTTACTGTTACTATTTCTATTACGTTGTGGGGGCTCGATGTTCAATCAATCAATCATGCTAATGTTACTATTAATAATAAATTTGATGATAAGGCACCGGCAGGAGGCCCATGAGAGGTTTTGGAGCCAGCTAGTGTCGACCCTAATAGGAAAAGGGTCTTGTCTACTGATCCATGATGAGCGCACTAACCGCATGTGGGAAGCGAGTATGGGCGCCCCCCTCAACTTGACCTGATTCGCATCTCGTCCAAATCGCCTCATTTAGTTCGTGTGTTCCATTTGCCGCATGCATGTTTTTGCGAGCCCAGGCCAGGGTGGAAACTTTGTAGTCGGCATATAGGGGGACACGGTCTTAGAGTGCTATGAGGGTCCCTTTTCTTCGGGGCTTGATTAGCCGTGCGCCCAAGGTTCTTTGGGCTTGATGCGAAGAATGGTTGGTTGTGTTGAGTGCCCCGCTTGGTGGGGTGATCTCCCATCTGGCGGGTTATTCATGCGTGTACGGCCAAATTGGTGCAACCCTGCAGGGATAATCTTCTCGAGAAGCCGTGTTTTCCGCGGTTATGGATTACTTGGTGAAAGTACTGGCTAACAAGTACTCAGGACAACTTAAACATAATGATCAAACATGTTACACCCAATGATTAATAACTTGACTAGTAATAGGTTGATGGCACAATAACTTGATTCACCTTTATTACAACTGTGTGAGTTATCCTCGGATTGCTTCTTTGGGTAAGGGGCGAGATCCAGGATGGGTTTGTTTGAAGTTATCTTTCAGTTGGTTACAATCCTCGATCTTATCTCCTTTCTGTTAGCCGGAATTGTTAGAATCTCTGTAGTTGGTTAGCGCAGCCAGTTGCAGCATCTTTTATATCCCCTCTCTTCCGTTGAACCCAAGGCATCTGTGCTTGGTGTTGACGGGCTACACTTTGGTGAATTGTGAGTCTTGCTTGCCAGTACGTTGTTGTACTGACCCCTTTGGGGCTGTGGTTTACGCAGACGACGTTTCCGAGGATCTACATGGTGGTTACTACGTGGAGTATGACGAGACTGCTGACGAGTAGATAGCGGACCCGGGCAGGATCCGAGACTTCGTGGATGGGCTCTGTCTGTTTGTTTCCGGCCTCTTAGGCCTATTTGGTTCTTGTCTGTACCCAGACATGTTGAATGCTTCCGCTGTATTGTAATGATGTATCGTTGGGGCATGTGCCCTCTGAATGATTGTATTTGCTATCTCTGCTCTAATGAGAGCCCTTTGCAAGTTATTTCCTTCTTTTGTGTCGTAGAGATCTGTTGTGATATCACTTGTTAAACGCCGTTGACGTACCATGTGTGTATGGTTTGAAGTACGTCGACGGAAGTGCCTTTGATCTCTAGTGGATAGTTTACATCGACGATGGAATAGCAGAGCTTGTGTTGTCGCGCATAAGCGCAGGCCTACCAGGAAGCTGGGACGTGGGAGCAGTTATGCCCCATAATCCAAGCATCTGCTATCCAGTTCGTACGGTGAGTATCCCCTAGAAATCAGGGTGCGACAAATGGTATCAGAGCCTGTCTGCCTGTAGGATCCCTTTTTACTGGTCGCAGTTGAGTCTAGAAACTATTTTGTAGCTATATAGGAAAAATGAACGTGAGAGTAGGAATTCTGTTCTTTTTCTTCTTTTCCCCACCCTCCCTCCCTTTTCTGGTAAGGAAGTGCAACGTTGATTTTCCCTTCTCATCTAAACCTTCAAGTTAGGATTTCACGTGTTTTGGGTTCTCCGTAGTACCTCAGGTTTTGGTCTCGTTTTCCCGGTGTTGCTTCAATATCATGTTTCTCTAAAGAACATTTCGTCCGTTGAAATCTTGTTGTTGTTTTCTACTTCATTTCTTCTACCGGCGTCAAGTTAACTTCCCAAATATCAAATCTATCTGTCCAGAGAGGTTCTTGTTGTTGTTGTTGTTTTCATTCCTCAAGCACCACATTCCAAATAGTCTATTCTCCGTATGGATCAAGTTCTGTTTTAATCAAGTTTTCCCCGTTCATCTGCTAAACTCTGTTTCAGCTAAAGTGTTGTTTGATACCGGAGCATCACTTTCCTTTGTGTCAACAATCTTTTCCACAACATACAACCTATTTCTGGTTCCAATAAGCAATCAAATCACCGTTCACTCTCCGGAATCTCAAGTGTGGACTACAACATAAGTGAGAACAATCCAATTCTAATGGGAGGCCACATATTCCTCGTTACTCTCATGTTGCTGATTCTGACGTTGATATCATTCTTGGTGTTCAATTGATGTCAATAACTCTGTTCCACCATTCTAGCCAGATAATCTATTCTCCAAATGAATCAAGTTCCATCCAGCTATACACCCTCCATACAATACCTATACCTCTCCCTTTACTTGAAATGTTCCGGTGGTTTCCAAATTCCCTGACGTCTATCCAATGTGCACGATGCGTTTCACGTGACACAACTCAAGAGGATCTTCCCAAGAAGTATCCGGACCTTTTCTTTTCTCAGTAGGAATCTCGGGGCGCGATTCCTTCAAGGGGGGGCGTTTTGTAACATCCCAAGTATGAAAACCTACCATTTAGAATGTTTGATTTCTTGTTATTAAGGTATTGCATCATGTCATCATATTGTTGCATTTGTTCCTTTTGTTTTGCATCTGTTATTCTTTGTTTTCACAATGAAAATCAAACAATTTCAACTGCTTTGTTTTCATACTTGCTCTGTTACAACTTTTGGAATAAAAATAACAAATAGAAACAACTCCTTTGTTGTCATTTTATTTCATAGTTATCAATTACTAAAATGGTGCTTCTATTTCAAACAAATAATTCCCAAATTGTTTTCAAACTCAAACTCAAATTCAACAACTCATTTGGAAATTATAAAATCAGTCCAATATTTCTAACCCAACTAATAATAGGGTTCACCCTATTAAATTGTGGTTTCTATTTTACTTAACAAAATATTCCAATATTCCAATTCAAATTCAAATCAAAGCATCAAAAAGCAACCAAATTGAATTTATGCAAATTATACCACCATCCAACTCAATTGTTGTAATAAATCAATAGGGTTCCAAATACTTAAACCTTTTGTTTTCCATATTTCTTTCAATACCCATATTAACTCAAATTTAAACCATTGTTGTAAACATCAAAGTATTTTGAAAAATGTGTAAAACAAAACTTGTCTTTTGCTTACTGTTGACCCAAACAACTTCCCCTAATTATTTTTCTAACAATTCTGTTAACTCAAAATCCTCTTCTCTTCCAAATCCTTTTCTGTAAAAAAAAAATAAATCAGAAGAAAATATTAAAAGAAACGGCTGGGGGGAGAAGCAGACTGGGCCAAGCCCAGCCCGCCACCCCAGCACGCTCACACCCGCACGGCCTGCTAGCCATCTCTTCCACCTCCGTACAGCTGAGGTCAGCACACGACAGCAAACGAGCTCCACCTGCTCCCCCGAGCACTATATCTACCCCAATCCCCATCAAACCCTAGCTCCAGGCCCTACTCCCCTCTACCCTCGCGCCGCCGCCGATCCCTTCCCTCACTGGCGCCATTCTCCCTCCCCTCTGCTAAATTTTTCCTCTACTGCTGAACCCACCTGCACCGCCCCCTAACCGCCGTCAGAGAACTCCGACCTCCGGCGCCACGGCCAACCTCGGGCCGAGCCAACCGTGGGAATGGAACCCCGTCGTGATCCTCCACCGCGCCGTCTACTCGCCGGTTACTGGGAGCAACCACGGCGACCGCGCCGTGCCGGAGAAGTCCGTCGTTCTTCTGCTCCGTCGACTGAACATCTACAGCGAACACTCGATGTGAGCCTCTGCTCCTCGTTCCCTCTCCTTCCCTCTGCTCGCCGAGATCGTTGCCGTCGAGATCGCTGGGAGCGATTGCTGTCCGCTGCGTCGACTGCAAACGTTCTTCCGTCAGTTTCGTCAGAGAACAAGTGCCTGGCCTTTTGTCTGAAAACGAAACCCTCCTGTATCTGAACCAAACAACAGCAGCACTGCAGTGGTTAGGTACCTTCTGCACGCCCTCGAGCACCCGGGTTCGAGTCCTACCCAGGGATTTAATCCCCACTTTTTTCTCGGTAGCGCGCGGGGGTAGGCCCACGGGTCAGTGAACCCCGTAGCCACGTCACCTTCCACCCGCGCCCGCGTGGCGCTAGGGCCCGCAGGTCAGCCGCTGTGGCTGGCCCTGCCCCCGGTGAGAAACCCCTCCAGATCTAGATCTGGATCCGCAATTACACCCAGGCCCCTAGCTTTTTCTGGTTCTGCACAGAAGCCCCTGTTCCAATATTTCTCTCACATTCTAGCCCATGCCTTTTACAATTGGAACCCTAAAAATCAAACAACTATAACTTTTAATCTACAAATCCAAATAATACAAATTTTATATGTATCCCACTCCAATTTTCCTAAACTTTTCAAATATGCCCTTTGTTTTCTGTTTTGAACTTTCAAATTGCAATTCAACTTTAAATTCAAATCATTCAACTGAATTTTGCCAAAATTCATAAGTAATTCATAATAAGTCCAAATAATGCAAATAAAATATGTTTTCCATACCATTTTAAATAACCTATTCAAATATAATTTTTGTTTTCTGTTTTGAATAATTAAAATTGCCTAAACCATTTAATTCTTGTTTAATGCAATTAAAAATTGTTTAATATTGTTAAATTCATAGTTAAATAATCCAAAGTCCAATGTCAACATGTGAAACATGTAATCCAACTAAAATTTGATGTTCTTTTCAAATATCAACTGTGTATCTTGTTTTGAGCAAATTAACTTGATGAAAACAACCCCTACTTGTTCAACATCATTAAGTAACCAATAATTTCCAAAAATTAATAACTGTTTTCTTAACTTGTTAACCATCATTCCGATTGTATCTAATCTTGTTTACTTCTTGCTATCATCATGCATGCATCATGTTTAACCACTTAAACTTTTTAATCAAATGTAGGTCATTGCTTCCACCTTAACCACTTGCATCCATATGCAATTCACATTGCATATGGGTCCAACTAAATTGTGTTATCTTGTTAAGTAGTTTATTGTGATGCATCTATTAAAATGGCATGCATCATCCCATGTTTGTGCACCTATGCCATTATATTGATTGTTTATCTTTCTGCAATGTTTGTTTGCTTCTTCCCGGACATACGACGACGTTGAGACCGACGATACTTACGACACCCCCTTCTAAGGAGTTAGCTCAGTACCAGGCTACTGGGTTTGCAGGCAAGTTATCACTCACATGAACCACTGTGTTCCTTTCAACATTGGTTACCGATACTTTCCGTTGTTCTTTTCTGCTAGCCTTAGTAGTAGTTGTTCTGTTACGAACCTATCACATGAATCCCTTAAACCTGATATTGCCTCATCTCCCTTCCTACAACCCATTGTTTGAGCCAGTGTCTTACTAGCATGCTTAGGTTGTTTTGCTCGAGTCTGTTACCCGTTACTTACTGTTACTATTTCTATTACGTTGTGGGGGCTCGATGTTCAATCAATCAATCATGCTAATGTTACTATTAATAATAAATTTGATGATAAGGCACCGGCAGGAGGCCCATGAGAGGTTTTGGAGCCTGCTAGTGTCGACCCTAATAGGAAAAGGGTCTTGTCTACTGATCCATGATGAGCGCACTAACCGCATGTGGGAAGCGAGTATGGGCGCCCCCCTCAACTTGACCTGATTCGCATCTCGTCCAAATCGCCTCATTTAGTTCGTGTGTTCCATTTGCCGCATGCATGTTTTTGCGAGCCCAGGCCAGGGTGGAAACTTTGTAGTCGGCATATAGGGGGACACGGTCTTAGAGTGCTATGAGGGTCCGTTTTCTTCGGGGCTTGATTAGCCGTGCGCCCAAGGTTCTTTGGGCTTGATGCGAAGAATGGTTGGTTGTGTTGAGTGCCCCGCTTGGTGGGGTGATCTCCCATCTGGCGGGTTATTCATGCGTGTACGGCCAAATTGGTGCAACCCTGCAGGGATAATCTTCTCGAGAAGCCGTGTTTTCCGCGGTTATGGATTACTTGGTGAAAGTACTGGCTAACAAGTACTCAGGACAACTTAAACATAATGATCAAACATGTTACACCCAATGATTAATAACTTGACTAGTAATAGGTTGATGGCACAATAACTTGATTCACCTTTATTACAACTGTGTGAGTTATCCTCGGATTGCTTCTTTGGGTAAGGGGCGAGATCCAGGATGGGTTTGTTTGAAGTTATCTTTCAGTTGGTTACAATCCTCGATCTTATCTCCTTTCTGTTAGCCGGAATTGTTAGAATCTCTGTAGTTGGTTAGCGCAGCCAGTTGCAGCATCTTTTATATCCCCTCTCTTCCGTTGAACCCAAGGCATCTGTGCTTGGTGTTGACGGGCTACACTTTGGTGAATTGTGAGTCTTGCTTGCCAGTACGTTGTTGTACTGACCCCTTTGGGGCTGTGGTTTACGCAGACGACGTTTCCGAGGATCTACATGGTGGCTACTACGTGGAGTATGACGAGACTGCTGACGAGTAGATAGCGGACCCGGGCAGGATCCGAGACTTCGTGGATGGGCTCCGTCTGTTTGTTTCCGGCCTCTTAGGCCTATTTGGTTCTTGTCTGTACCCAGACATGTTGAATGCTTCCGCTGTATTGTAATGATGTATCGTTGGGGCATGTGCCCTCTGAATGATTGTATTTGCTATCTCTGCTCTAATGAGAGCCCTTTGCAAGTTATTTCCTTCTTTTGTGTCGTAGAGATCTGTTGTGATATCACTTGTTAAACGCCGTTGACGTACCATGTGTGTATGGTTTGAAGTACGTCGACGGAAGTGCCTTTGATCTCTAGTGGATAGTTTACATCGACGATGGAATAGCAGAGCTTGTGTTGTCGCGCATAAGCGCAGCCTACCAGGAAGCTGGGACGTGGGAGCAGTTATGCCCCATAATCCAAGCATCTGCTATCCAGTTCATACGGTGAGTATCCCCTAGAAATCAGGGTGCGACACAACTCGAGGGAGCGAGGGTGCAGATCGTGGTTACACGGTAGTCGTCCATGTCATCGTAGTCGAACTTGGCACGATCGATGTACTTGTCGACGAACATCTTGTGACGGTTTACCCGGGCTGATGTGGAACTTGGCGATCACGACATCGCGGTCCAGCAACAACAAAAAAAAGTGGGCCAACCCTTGCGAGTGTTGTATCGAGCACCTGACGGGCATGGCAGGTGGAGGTCAACAAAGACCGAAGAGTGCCACAACAGCGTGGAGCCGATGGCTGGAACTCGAGGCAGGACGGCTAGCTGCCGGCCATGGAGTCAAGCACGCGGACGATAGGAGACAGAGGGCGAGCAAGATGATAGCCACCATGGATGCACCTATTGGCGGCCGGAGAGGGGATCGCCGTGATGAGGCCGTCCGCAGTCGCGCGTGGGGAGGATCTCGGCGGAGGAGGGCTCGAGCAACGGGAGGCCGACGGGAGGAGGTCCGTGCGTGGAGCAAAGACATCGTCGGCGCAGGTGGAATGGAGGCGAGGTTGCTGTGGTTGAGACGACGTCGTGCTAGGCGAGGCGGGAGATGCCCTGGAGGCGGAGCTTGTCTCTGGCAGCGCCAGGTGCAGAGAACATCGTCCAACCGTGGCGCTAGAGGTAGGCGCGTGGCCATGGCCGAAGGTGGAAGGAGGGGAGGGAACTCATGGACGACGCAGGAGCAAGGAGGCAGGAGCGGGGACAACCAAGGAGGGAGACGACGGTGAGGATCGGGCCAAGCTGCTGTCGTGCTCGTGGAAGGTAGGAGCACGGGAGTCGGGGTGGAGGAGGCGCTATCGGGAGATGGGGATCGAGGGAGGAGGAGGCGCAGGCGTCGCTGCCTGTTGGGGATCGATCGATCCCCTTTCCCTCCCGTGCGTGCGTGTGTGGTGGCGTGGGTTCTGTGTGGATAGGGTGGTGGAAGGACCTCGTTGCAAAATAGAAGAAGAGGAGGAGGGTGGCTGCAAGAAGGTAGGGGTAGGAATAGAAAAAAGGCAGGGGAGGGCTAGGGTTCGGTGGAGGCTGGCTGGCTGGGCTCTCTCTCTCTCCCTCTTAAAACCCTTTTTTTCCAGAAATTGGTTAGGCACAATTAAAAATAG
The DNA here is from genome assembly GCA_028641055.1 of Alopecurus myosuroides. Lineage (NCBI taxonomy): Eukaryota > Viridiplantae > Streptophyta > Magnoliopsida > Poales > Poaceae > Alopecurus > Alopecurus myosuroides. The sequence continues at coordinate 443,688,405 of CM054060.1, read as the reverse complement.
TTTTTATGCACCAAACAAATTCCAGAAAATTTTATAAAATTGGACTTGATGAAATTTAATTTGATTGCAAGTTTTAAATGAATAATGATGCATTATGCCATGTTATGCAAAGAAAAGAAAAACAAGCAACATATTTTATTAGGGGAAAATCCCCCGGGTGTTACATGGTTCTGCCATCGGAAGCACAAACTAAGGCAGGAACATGGCTTAGTTGAAAAAACAATATAAAATATTGGAACAAAAACGGTATTTCATCCATGACAAGTTGATGCGCGTTTAATTAATCTACACTACACTGGTAGAAAACATGTCTCTAGTCCCGGGCCGTAATGGGCTATAGTACCGGATTTCTATCTGGGACTGCTCAATCGGGACTAGAGTCCCCCCCTTTTGTCCCGGTGCACCACAAATCGGAACTAGAGGCCACCCACGGGGACGCTCCGGCTGGACGAATAAGTAATAATAATCTAGCATTCAAATAATCATTAATTAATTTAAATAATAATTAATTTTGTTACTTTTTTAATATTGAATAATTTGTATCTAGAAATCTTTAAAATCGAAAATTGGCAACATATCTTCAGATATTTTTTTTTCTCTTACTCCACATTTCAACATAGGTGGGGTGTCAAATTAAGTATTCAAAATTTCATCACATATACATCAATTGCTTAATTTAGCTTGCTCACATTATATATAATTAAGCAGGGACATAATTAATAGATATAATATATAGTCCTACATAAATTCTTCTAGGGAATATAAATTAAACACACAAAACAACACGTCACTAGAGGATCGATCCCAAGCAGTACACAATATATATAGCGACGACACACACGGTACTAATAATAATGAAACTAGGTGACACAACGTCACGAAAGGCACCCATCTACTCGAGCTCCTCATCCTCCGAATTCCAAACAATAGGAGATCGGGGGCACTAGGTGACGCTGCCCATGGCCGGAGATAATGAGAATACAGTACAACTCGTAGGAAATGTTTCCATCAGGCTGCATAATCAATGTTGATCTTGTCAAGCGGGCTCTTCTCCCGAAAATTGTCAACTAGGGAATTTTTTCTTCATGTCACGGTATGCCTCGTCGATCAATGCGGCTGCCATATCAACCATCAAAGTCCTTTCATACTTAAGTTAGAACAGGTCATGGATATCAATATGACACTGAGATGGTATCTCAATACCCCACGTGTTCTTCATCTTGAACTTTTCATTCATTATATCAACTTTAGGAAAACGTATGCCGCAGTTGACAAGGAAATCCAGGAGTTCTGGACAATCTTTGTCAGTACTACAACAAAAAAAGGAACAAATATTAATACCGCTGCAACAAGTATATTGTTTCAATGCAACAACAAATGGAACAAATGTTAAACACCCGCTGCAACAAGTTTATTCTTTCCAATGCACATATAGGATTCAAACGGAAACAAAATGGAACCTTCATGTAGGTTCAAATGGGAACAAAATGAGATTCATATGGATATACATATGGGATTCAAATGGATACATTGCTATATGAATACACATGGATACACATATTTCTATCATGTGCAATTTTCTATCCTATATATAGAATCAAAATAAGAGAGGATAAATGGGAAAAGAAAGAGAGGAGAGCAAGATCGATCGGAGAAGTTGGTGTTTACATTGCCCATTGGAAGAAAAGGACAAGTCTCTTGTGAGCAATTTGGATGACAGTCACATATTGTTGATTTTCCGTGTACTCGAGATCAAGGCCAGGAAAATCCCCACCATCCTCGCGAAGCCATTGCTTCAAGAGGTCAAGAAGACCCGGGACTCGGGAGCTCTCGCTCGTGTAGGCGACTCTGAGAGTCCAACCATGTGTGGGCACATTCAACAACTGAATTCCATATCGAGCCATGGTGGAAAATGGGGAAGAAGACATGAGAGCAAGAGGAAGAAGAAGAGTGGCACACGTTACTGTAGCAATTAGCGATTTCTCAGTTTTTAAGCCTCTCCAGCAATGGAACAACTTCCAAAGCGCGGGAGGCAAAACATTTGGGCATTTAGTCCCGGGCCGTATTACGACCCGTGACTAAAAGGTCTCATGCCAGGAGAACGGTTGCCATACCACTTTTTAGTCCCGGGCCGTCTTACGACCCAGGACTAAAAGGGTTCGAGGCGAGGCGAACGGTTGCCCCGCCCCCCTTGGTCCCGGTTCGATAGCCATTGGGGACTAGAGGTAAAAACCTATAAGGTTTTTCTACTAGTGCTACTACATACAACATAAATCAGGGAAGACCTCGCCCGTGGAGGCGGCAACGCAAGGGCGGGAAATAGACGGACGATGTAGGTACTCTCTCCGTTCCAAAATACATGAATTCCATTTGTCCAAATATGGCTTTGTGTAGGCATGTTTTAGTTTATACATGCATGCATATTTAGATAAAATCAAGTCATGTATTTTGGAACTGAGGGAGTGATATTTTAGTAAGAGCTGGTTTTGGCTAACTCAAATTTGACTGGTACCAGAATCCTATTTTGAAGAGTTAAACATAGTCTAATTCAATCCTAAATTTTTAAAATTCATTAAATATTTCAAAAAAAATGTTTGGAGGAGTTAACCCCTTTTGAGGGTTAGGCTAGGACGCCCCTAGTGTGCTACTATTGGGAAAGTTCCGAGGCCAAATTGACAACCTAGATGAATTCGTGTATCAAATCATTGTTATGACCAAAATGCCATAACCATAGCCCTGGTTGCCTAGGCTCAACTCTGCTCGTGTTGATAAGTATATGTTGGTCCGTGATAATAGCGGCATGTCCCGCTGGACGAACAAAGAGTTCATCTCTCGAGGCTCTCTCAGGAAAATTGTATGGTTGTGAATATTAAATAGTTTCAGAAGGTCCACCCTAGAAGGGATCTTTGGCAAGGCGATCCAGTATCTACGTATCTTTTTCCTGTCCATGTGGATGGGCTTTCCTCATTACTCCCTCCGTTCCATAATATAAAATGTTTTAGCATTTGGCCACATTCATATATATCTACATGTATGTAGACATGTATTAGTATATGTGTTCATTCATTTGAAGTCACACCTAGTCATCATGTGGTGGAGCTAAAACGTCTTATTGAAACAGAGGGAGTACATCACAAATCAATCAAGGACATGCAAATTTGCCGAAGAAGTCATTTAAGCTTTGCATATCTTCTTTTGGAAGATGACAATCTTTTTTCGTTTAATTCAATTTTTTTAGAACTTTTGTTCAGTTCTAATAATGCTGGCCTCAATACACTAACTACTTAGGGCCTGTTAGGGGTGCCCTGCTGGAGACGATCGGCCCAAGGCCTTCTATCCTTAGCTGGCAGATTGTTGCCTGTGGGCCCGAACACTACAGGCCCAAGGTTTTCTATCGGCGGTCGGCGCACACCGCAGTCGCACGGCTGCGCCCGACCCTTGCTCGCCGCCGCCGGCGCGCCCCCTCCATCGCCGTCCCACCGGCGCGTCGCGGCCACGGTAGGGTGGCCCGCGCGATTCTCCCCCTGCTCGGCGCCGCGGCCGAGAAACAGAATGGCCGGCGGCAGAGGTATCGGCGGCACCGGCGCCGGGTCGACTGCACCGTTCGGCTTTGGTGCGTTGCCTGTCTCCCTCCGTTTCGTTACTGTATTTGACTTGACATGATCAGGGTGCCCGCCCATCTGAGGATCAAGCTATAAAAATACCAAGTTACTGTCACTACATCCTCTTCAGAACCGTCCTGTTTTTCAGTAGCTCCATTTGGCCTGAATGTGCGTGTCTGTTTGTCCTTAAAATCGTGTTCGTAAAACTGTCATATTCATATGCCATTGTCTGACTGCCCTGTTCAATATTTGGTAGCATTCATGTGATTGCTTGTGTGAGGCCAATAGCAGTAGTGAAGCCACTGAAAGTCCAACCCCATCGAGAAGGATATCAAGCAGGTAATTAAGCAACCTCTTGGTACTAGTTATATTTTTCCAATCATCCTACAATGCTTGAGGAAGGACATACATGCAGTTCGGTGATGGAAATGGAAAATATGCAGTTTCCTGAAAATTTTCCTTCAGCGCGTTGTTTTGTCAAGATACAAGTAATTCAATGGAACTTTGTAGAACTGTGTAAATGCTTGGTGTGTCCAAACAGCGCAAAGATATGAAGAATAGCACGCATTAAGCTGTTTTCTGCACATCGTCTACAACTCTAAAACATGTGTTCCTGTTATTTTAACGGGAAAGCACAATGTTTGTAATAGCCAAAAGTATGAAGCTTTCAGTGTACACATGTACTCCCTCCGTTCCATAATATAAGATGTTTTAGCTATTTCACATCTTGTCTAGATACACAATAAAGTGAGTGTACATATACACTAAAATGTGTCTAGATACATGTGTATGTATGTGAATGTGGAAAAAGTCTAAAACATCTTATATTGTGGAACGGAGGGAGTATGTTCTTAGGAGAAGCTGCAGTTATTTCTTAACATTAATTTGTGTCAATTTTATTTCTTGGTAGATTATGTATCTGTCGGAAATGTTTGTTTCTCACCTCATGAACTAGTGTACTGCTCATATTCCCTTGTTTGTGCCAGCGAGAGATATATATATATTTCCAATTGGTCTTAATCGTTCTTGCTTTTTTAGAGCCCCAAGAAGGTGACTCTGCTAGATAAGCTGGTATGAGGAATAGGCTTGGAAGATGCCTTTTTACATCATCATGTGACAGTTAACATGGCCACAAAAACATTATACAAGGTTTGATAATTAGCCAAAATTTACCTGCTCAAGCAACTCCATTGCTTCTTTGATAGGTCAGAGTGCCCATTGATGTTCTTGTTAGAATTTCTTCCTACCAATCAATGTAGATGATCCATTCTGCTCGTCCTAACGCAGCCCACAACCACAGGTTGGATCCTGACAAACTTATCGTGGCTATGAATGCAACAAAGCTCTCACCTTTCCTCCATTCATAATCACAATAAATCAAATCTCATGTCCCATATTTTGTGAATGGGGTTTTACCTTTGGCGCCCTTAGCAGCTTGTAGATAGCAAAGGAGAGGCAGAGCCTATTGAGCCGGTAGTTTTTCTGAAGAACATGGTCCTCCTCGGTGTCAACGTCCAAATTTCACCAACCCTGACAGTGGTGCCAACATCAGGGTTGACTTGGTAGCCATGTGGCTGTACTGTATATACTCTCGGTCTCTGGTGGTGGTGGAATCATCAAATTATTGCTAGTGATTGGGTTGCATATGTATAGGCTTCTTTGAGGGCGTGAATGGACAAGATAAAGCAATTGCCGGCATTGGCAGGGCTATACCATCAGCCGAGGTCGGTAACATGTCACCATGGCTTTGCCAAGGTCGTGTTGAGGAAAGTCATCTCAAGATCTTTGCAGTCATTACGGATCTACGTGATGATCAGGGTCTTGTTGTGGAGGCTGCGGAGTGATGCGAGGGACGGTAAAGTGCATTCGGCAAAGATATGGACACATAGCCAATAGCGGCTTTCTAGATTAGATGTGTACCAGCAACGACAAATATAAACAAAATAAATTATTACGTGGAAAAAGGAAAATCCCAATACTAGAGACATGGCCATACAATTTTTTTCCACCATATCAGAGTAGGATGTGCGAGTTCTTTTGTAGAGAGCACTAGTGTCGGATATATACCAAATAGGGGTATAGAAGATGGTAGATAAAGTGCCGGATTATCAGGGTGGCCTAAGTGGTAGTGGGCTCAGGTCCATTGGGCGGCCCAGTAACCCGACGCACAGAAGCTGGATTCTAGAAGAACCCGGATCACGACCCAGGTGATCTGGCTTGGAGGAGAAGACGGATTCCTTGCGTTCCAAGTTACAAGTTACCGTAGTCCTCTAGGTTTCCTATTCTGTAAACCCTAATCCGGCTATTATATAAAGCCGGACGGGAGATAGATTAAACAAGGAACGAATAACAGAGAACCTCTACGCCAACTCGCCGAGAAGCTCATCCTCGTCGAGTAGCTTAGATCTAAACCCTCACATTGTAACCCTGTTTACAGGCTTTAGTCCTGATTAGTGAGAAGTGCAGGAGTAGGCACGTCGTACTGTCGCGATGTACCGAACCTAGGTAAATCCTGTGTTCTGTATTCACTACGCGATCCCGTTACCCCACGTCTCTACCGTAGTCTCATGGCACCCCCGTCTATGAAAACTACTACGATGTCTCGACAGTTGGCGCCCACCGTGGGGCAAACGACGTCAGGCGTGAAGTTCCGATCTGGGATACTTGGCGGAATCGGAAGATCAATCACTGTCGGAAGCTTGGAGTTCGACAACGACGTCGGGCGCTTCCTCGACAACGGATCCTACATACTGGCGCAAAACCACCTGGTAAGTGCCTGCGTGTTACCGATAGGATCTGCTAACATCTTTATCGGACTAACTCCAGAAGCAATGGGGTTTTGCGGTGGAAGTAAATTTATCCCACCCGCCCTATACCCAGTCCAAGATGACTATGATACCGGATTCTGCTCAGATCGCCGACAAAAAAGTGACTTACACTTCATCGGCATGGTGCAGTCCGCAGTCGCCGAAAACACGGATTACGGAAATCCCGTGCAAGAGGCAGACAACAATACACCCGTCGCAGAGACGGAAGACCCCACATCCACGGATGTGGAAGATCCGACATCCGTCAACAAGACGACGAACTCGGAAGCCCACTCAGTTTTAGCCGCTATCGAGGCAAGATTAGAGTCGGAAACCGGATCGGACGATTTCGATTCCGAAGATGAGGACGACTTCGAAAAGAAAGTTAAGTCCTTTCAAGAGGGATTCCATGAAGTTCTAATGGCGAAACCGGCTGATACCACGGACGCCGGCAGTCAGGAAAGCCCTAAAACCCCTCCGCCAGAAGAAAAGAGAGAAGACGAAGAAACTTCTCCGGTATTCCCCAATGTCAAGGAGATGACAGAAGATGAACCTGTCAAAAAACCTCCCTCTTCCAAGAAAAAGCACCGTGCTGCTAAGAAACTCCAATACAAAATCCGGAAGAAAAAAATCAGCTGATCTCGCTGATGAAAACCTGGAAGTAGGAGATGCTAGCAGAACGAAGCCTGCGGAGAAGAAATCCAAAGAAATCACTGCTCCGCCAATGATGGAACAGGAAGAGCAAGAGCTATTGCAAACACCAGTGGGACCAGATGAACCCCCTGAGATGCTGGAAGCCAGGAGACAAGCTTTCCAACGGCAACAACAAGATCTACTCAGATCTCGGCAACATCTCCAACAAACCCATAATGACATCAAGGTCATGAAGGAAGAAATAGAGGAGTACGAGAGAAAGAATAGATCCGCGTTAAAACCTACTAGGTTACCCGGAATCGCAAGACCGGAAGAACTGCCGCCAAAAGAAAGGTTCCATAACCCATCTTGGCAAAAGCAGGTAAACGGCAAAGATGCCAAGGGCGAACCAATATACAAGACCGCAGCAGAAAACGCGGAAGCAGCGTTCGCGATTCTTAACAACGATCTGTACTCCAACGGGGAAAAACTCCAAGGGGTGTATGCTTTCTTAGGAAAAGCATTGCAACAATAACAGCGCGCCCAAGAGCAATCAGGGAGACTGCACGATAACTCCGCCCTATGCAAAACAGGTGATACGACAAATGACAACAAGACTCGAGCACAAACAACTCTAAGTATACAACTACGACACGAGGGCCAACAAGGTAAACAAACAACAGTTAATAGGAAGTGGAAGGAAGGCTATATCATGGCTGCAAGGTAAACATATGATAGGATCGAGACAGAAGCATAAAAAATACTAGGCTAGCATAAAGACAACGGAAAGAGTCGGTAACAAGTGATGAGAGGCAGCCATAGGTAGCAAGTGAGTATACTTGCCTGAGATCCAACAAGTAGAGGTACATCCGAATAACTTGTCGGTGCTCACATCATCTCAACGTCGTATCCGCGAAGAAGCAACGAACTAGAAGAAACACCGGATGCAACAATTAGTACTACGGCAAAAGATCCAGCATGATCCTATTTTATATGCATGACATGCAAGATGCAACTTAATCAATTTAAGTGGAATTGGAATCCCAACAATTAATTAGTCGGTTTGAGTTATTTTATCTACCCATTGATATTAAATGTTGTTTAACATGGCGAGATAATATAAAGATGAGCTATGCAATTTTAAATGGAACCGGGACAATATTTAATTATCCCATCTCATTCCATATTTAATTATTAGATGATATTACTATTACCCGCGCCCACAAGATGCAATGCAACACATGAATGAGATGACATTTAGAAAAAGATGGTATTTAGAAAATACGCATATAGAGGTTAGGGTGTGGGTTCGCACGTTGGAAGAGAGGGTCTTCGGATAATGCCGGTGTCGTCGGTGCATAGAGGAAGTAGTCGTCCCAACATCATCGTCATGGAAGTAGTCGAAGTAGTCGTGGTCAACTGTCAACATTATCACATTCAGAACGCCGAGGAAGTAGACCTTGGAGATTCCATCTTCGAGGTTCACAATACGCACAAAGGCGGCCAACACAAGGAGAACACGACGGGACGGGTACGGACGGCGGCGTAGATGTTCATGGGTTGATGACGTGCTTGTCGATGCATGAATTGGCGGAGAGGTTCGGGTCGAGGTAGTGGTACTTTGCGGCTCCAATAGAAGATGAACTTGGCGCCTCCGATGACGGAGTCCCACGGATGCGCACGAAGGCGGTCATCACACAACGGAACCAACAACGAGCATGGAACAGACGACGGAGGGGAACGCCGTGCCTCTTGCAGGACTTGCGTCGAACACATGACGGGCACAAGGCGGAGATCATGTCGGTGGTGGTCGTTGTTCAACTCGAGGGTGCGAGGGTGCAGATCGTGGTTACACGGTAGTCGTCCATGTCATCGTAGTCGAACTTGGCACGATCGATGTACTTGTCGACGAACATCTTGTGACGGTTAACCCGGGCTGATGTGGAACTTGGCGATCACGACATCGCGGTCCAGCAACAACAAAAAAAAGTGGCGCCAACCCTTGCGAGTGTTGTATCGAGCACCTGACGGGCATGGCAGGTGGAGGTCAACAAAGACCGAAGAGTGCCACAACAGCGTGGAGCCGATGGCTGGAACTCGAGGCAGGACGGCTAGCTGCCGGCCATGGAGTCAAGCACGCGGACGATAGGAGACAGAGGGCGAGCAAGATGATAGCCACCATGGATGCACCTATTGGCGGCCGGAGAGGGGATCGCCGTGATGAGGCCGTCCGCAGTCGCGCGTGGGGAGGATCTCGGCGGAGGAGGGCTCGAGCAACGGGAGGCCGACGGGAGGAGGTCCGTGCGTGGAGCAAAGACATCGTCGGCGCGGTGGAATGGAGGCGAGGTTGCTGTGGTTGAGACGACGTCGTGCTAGGCGAGGCGGGAGATGCCCTGGAGGCGGAGCTTGTCTCTGGCAGCGCCAGGTGCAGAGAACATCGTCCAACCGTGGCGCTAGAGGTAGGCGCGTGGCCATGGCCGAAGGTGGAAGGAGGGGAGGGAACTCATGGACGACGCAGGAGCAAGGAGGCAGGAGCGGGGACAACCAAGGAGGGAGACGACGGTGAGGATCGGGCCAAGCTGCTGTCGTGCTCGTGGAAGGTAGGAGCACGGGAGTCGGGGTGGAGGAGGCGCTATCGGGAGATGGGGATCGAGGGAGGAGGAGGCGCAGGCGTCGCTGCCTGTTGGGGATCGATCGATCCCCTTTCCCTCCCGTGCGTGCGTGTGTGGTGGCGTGGGTTCTGTGTGGATAGGGTGGTGGAAGGACCTCGTTGCAAAATAGAAGAAGAGGGGGTGGCTGCAAGAAGGTAGGGGTAGGAATAGAAAAAAGGCAGGGGAGGGCTAGGGTTCGGTGGAGGCTGGCTGGCTGGGCTCTCTCTCTCCCTCTTAAAACCCTTTTTTTCCAGAAATTGGTTAGGCACAATTAAAAATAGTTTTTATGCACCAAACAAATTCCAGAAAATTTTAAAAAATTGGACTTGATGAAATTTAATTTGATTGCAAGTTTTAAATGAATAATGATGCATTATGCCATGTTATGCAAAGAAAAGAAAAACAAGCAACATATTTTATTAGGGGAAAATCCCCCGGGTGTTACATGGTTCTGCCATCGGAAGCACAAACTAAGGCAGGAACATGGCTTAGTTGAAAAAACAATATAAAATATTGGAACAAAAACGGTATTTCATCCATGACAAGTTGATGCGCGTTTAATTAATCTACACTACACTGGTAGAAAACATGTCTCTAGTCCCGGGCCGTAATGGGCTATAGTACCGGATTTCTATCTGGGACTGCTCAATCGGGACTAGAGTCCCCCCCCTTTTGTCCCGGTGCACCACAAATCGGAACTAGAGGCCACCCACGGGGACGCTCCGGCTGGACGAATAAGTAATAATAATCTAGCATTCAAATAATCATTAATTAATTTAAATAATAATTAATTTTGTTACTTTTTTAATATTGAATAATTTGTATCTAGAAATCTTTAAAATCGAAAATCGGCAACATATCTTCAGATATTTTTTTTTCTCTTACTCCACATTTCAACATAGGTGGGGTGTCAAATTAAGTATTCAAAATTTCATCACATATACATCAATTGCTTAATTTAGCTTGCTCACATTATATATAATTAAGCAGGGACATAATTAATAGATATAATATATAGTCCTACATAAATTCTTCTAGGGAATATAAATTAAACACACAAAACAACACGTCACTAGAGGATCGATCCCAAGCAGTACACAATATATATAGCGACGACACACACGGTACTAATAATAATGAAACTAGGTGACACAACGTCACGAGAGGCACCCATCTACTCGAGCTCCTCATCCTCCGAATTCCAAACAATAGGAGATCGGGGGCACTAGGTGACGCTGCCCATGGCCGGAGATAATGAGAATACAGTACAACTCGTAGGAAATGTTTCCATCAGGCTGCATAATCAATGTTGATCTTGTCAAGCGGTCTCTTCTCCCGAAAATTGTCAACTAGGGAATTTTTTTCTTCATGTCACGGTATGCCTCGTCGATCAATGCGGCTGCCATATCAGCCATCAAAGTCCTTTCATACTTAAGTTAGAACAGGTCATGGATATCAATATGACACTGAGATGGTATCTCAATACCCCACGTGTTCTTCATCTTGAACTTTTCATTCATTATATCAACTTTAGGAAAACGTATGCCGCAGTTGACAAGGAAATCCAGGAGTTCTGGACAATCTTTGTCAGTACTACAACAAAAAAAGGAACAAATATTAATACCGCTGCAACAAGTATATTGTTTCAATGCAACAACAAATGGAACAAATGTTAAACACCCGCTGCAACAAGTTTATTCTTTCCAATGCACATATAGGATTCAAACGGAAACAAAATGGAACCTTCATGTAGGTTCAAATGGGAACAAAATGAGATTCATATGGATATACATATGGGATTCAAATTGATACATTGCTATATGAATACACATGGATACACATATTTCTATCATGTGCAATTTTCTATCCTATATATAGAATCAAAATAAGAGAGGATAAATGGGAAAAGAAAGAGAGGAGAGCAAGATCGATCGGAGAAGTTTGTGTTTACATTGCCCATTGGAAGAAAAGGACAAGTCTCTTGTGAGCAATTTGGATGACAGTCACATATTGTTGATTTTCCGTGTACTCGAGATCAAGGCCAGGAAAATCCCCACCATCCTCGCGAAGCCATTGCTTCAAGAGGTCAAGAAGACCCGGGACTCGGGAGCTCTCGCTCGTGTAGGCGACTCTGAGAGTCCAACCATGTGTGGGCACATTCAACAACTGAATTCCATATCGAGCCATGGTGGAAAATGGGGAAGAAGACATGAGAGCAAGAGGAAGAAGAAGAGTGGCACACGTTACTGTAGCAATTAGCGATTTCTCAGTTTTTAAGCCTCTCCAGCAATGGAACAACTTCCAAAGCGCGGGAGGCAAAACATTTGGGCATTTAGTCCCGGGCCGTATTACGACCCGTGACTAAAAGGTCTCATGCCAGGAGAACGGTTGCCATACCACTTTTTAGTCCCGGGCCGTCTTACGACCCAGGACTAAAAGGGTTCGAGGCGAGGCGAACGGTTGCCCCGCCCCCCTTGGTCCCGGTTCGATAGCCATTGGGGACTAGAGGTAAAAACCTATAAGGTTTTTCTACTAGTGCTACTACATACAACATAAATCAGGGAAGACCTCGCCCGTGGAGGCGGCAACGCAAGGGCGGGAAATAGACGGACGATGTAGGTACTCTCTCCGTTCCAAAATACATGAATTCCATTTGTCCAAATATGGCTTTGTGTAGGCATGTTTTAGTTTATACATGCATGCATATTTAGATAAAATCAAGTCATGTATTTTGGAACTGAGGGAGTGATATTTTAGTAAGAGCTGGTTTTGGCTAACTCAAATTTGACTGGTACCAGAATCCTATTTTGAAGAGTTAAACATAGTCTAATTCAATCCTAAATTTTTAAAATTCATTAAATATTTCAAAAAAAATGTTTGGAGGAGTTAACCCCTTTTGAGGGTTAGGCTAGGACGCCCCTAGTGTGCTACTATTGGGAAAGTTCCGAGGCCAAATTGACAACCTAGATGAATTCGTGTATCAAATCATTGTTATGACCAAAATGCCATAACCATAGCCCTGGTTGCCTAGGCTCAACTCTGCTCGTGTTGATAAGTATATGTTGGTCCGTGATAATAGCGGCATGTCCCGCTGGACGAACAAAGAGTTCATCTCTCGAGGCTCTCTCAGGAAAATTGTATGGTTGTGAATATTAAATAGTTTCAGAAGGTCCACCCTAGAAGGGATCTTTGGCAAGGCGATCCAGTATCTACGTATCTTTTTCCTGTCCATGTGGATGGGCTTTCCTCATTACTCCCTCCGTTCCATAATATAAAATGTTTTAGCATTTGGCAATATTCATATATATCTACATGTATGTAGACATGTATTAGTATATGTGTTCATTCATTTGAAGTCACACCTAGTCATCATGTGGTGGAGCTAAAACGTCTTATTGAAACAGAGGGAGTACATCACAAATCAATCAAGGACATGCAAATTTGCCGAAGAAGTCATTTAAGCTTTGCATATCTTCTTTTGGAAGATGACAATCTTTTTTCGTTTAATTCAATTTTTTTAGAACTTTTGTTCAGTTCTAATAATGCTGGCCTCAATACACTAACTACTTAGGGCCTGTTAGGGGTGCCCTGCTGGAGACGATCGGCCCAAGGCCTTCTATCCTTAGCTGGCAGATTGTTGCCTGTGGGCCCGAACACTACAGGCCCAAGGTTTTCTATCGGCGGTCGGCGCACACCGCAGTCGCACGGCTGCGCCCGACCCTTGCTCGCCGCCGCCGGCGCGCCCCCTCCATCGCCGTCCCACCGGCGCGTCGCGGCCACGGTAGGGTGGCCCGCGCGATTCTCCCCCTGCTCGGCGCCGCGGCCGAGAAACAGAATGGCCGGCGGCAGAGGTATCGGCGGCACCGGCGCCGGGTCGACTGCACCGTTCGGCTTTGGTGCGTTGCCTGTCTCCCTCCGTTTCGTTACTGTATTTGACTTGACATGATCAGGGTGCCCGCCCATCTGAGGATCAAGCTATAAAAATACCAAGTTACTGTCACTACATCCTCTTCAGAACCGTCCTGTTTTTCAGTAGCTCTCTTGGTGGGATTTGGTTAACCATTTATCTTTCGGATTCGAACCTAAATAACCATTTTGTGTAAAGGGTACAATAGGTTAACCATTAGGTTAATTAGGTTAGAAAAGGTTAACCGTTGATTATTTAGGTTCGAACCATTATGCAATGAAGGTAAATACTCGCAAAGCTCGGCTTGCCAATCCGAATTTATCAAAATTCAAGGCATAAAATTTATCAAGATTGAAAATGAAGAAAAATACCGTTGGTTATTTATTAGTTTACTAATCCAGTTAGTCATCATCATCATTTATCTTAGATTAAATCGGAATTCAAGGCATAAAACATGATGTTATCATCACTATCAAATTGTCCTAGTAAATGGATATATGAGCAACTAGTAGCAGCACTAGTGCTCACGATGTTTATATCACTTGACCTGAACGTTCAAACACTTGAATCGTCGGTCAATCCGTTAGAAAGAAAGGAAAAAAATCTTTAAGCAAAACACGGAAGCTAGCTTATACGATTTGGTGACGCATGTGCATGAATCTTTAAAAGCATAGAGCTGAACATAGCGTGAAAAAAATAGTAGCAGCACGAGAGCAGATCCATTATCGGGGATCGAGTAGCATCTAGCAGCTCAAATGACGACAATTCGCAAAAAAGAAAAAAAAAAACCTCAAATGACGGCAACAATTATTCGGGAATTGTGGACTAGTACGGTTTACAAAGTAGCTTTTTAGTGTGAGGCTAAACCGTAACTAGTCTGCCAGGTAGATGGCTTAGGGAGGCGTTCACAGTGTAGCTAGTTGGGGAACCGCACGGGATACGTACAGGTTAACCTTTGGATAAATGGGATCGAACCTAAAAGACCTAATGGGTTTTTGGGTTACCCATTTGGCCCATTGGGTTCTATTTTAGGTTAGGTTAACCTAACCAATGGTTAGATGGGAACCAAGTCCCAATTTTAAGTAGCTCCATTTGGCCTGAATGTGCGTGTCTGTTTGTCCTTAAAATCGTGTTCGTAAAACTGTCATATTCATATGCCATTGTCTGACTGCCCTGTTCAATATTTGGTAGCATTCATGTGATTGCTTGTGTGAGGCCAATAGCAGTAGTGAAGCCACTGAAAGTCCAACCCCATCGAGAAGGATATCAAGCAGGTAATTAAGCAACCTCTTGGTACTAGTTATATTTTTCCAATCATCCTACAATGCTTGAGGAAGGACATACATGCAGTTCGGTGATGGAAATGGAAAATATGCAGTTTCCTGAAAATTTTCCTTCAGCGCGTTGTTTTGTCAAGATACAAGTAATTCAATGGAACTTTGTAGAACTGTGTAAATGCTTGGTGTGTCCAAACAACGCAAAGATATGAAGAATAGCACGCATTAAGCTGTTTTCTGCACATCGTCTACAACTCTAAAACATGTGTTCCTGTTATTTTAACGGGAAAGCACAATGTTTGTAATAGCCAAAAGTATGAAGCTTTCAGTGTACACATGTACTCCCTCCGTTCCATAATATAAGATGTTTTAGCTATTTCACATCTTGTCTAGATACACAATAAAGTGAGTGTACATATACACTAAAATGTGTCTAGATACATGTGTATGTATGTGAATGTGGAAAAAGTCTAAAACATCTTATATTGTGGAACGGAGGGAGTATGTTCTTAGGAGAAGCTGCAGTTATTTCTTAACATTAATTTGTGTCAATTTTATTTCTTGGTAGATTATGTATCTGTCGGAAATGTTTGTTTCTCACCTCATGAACTAGTGTACTGCTCATATTCCCTTGTTTGTGCCAGCGAGAGATATATATATATTTCCAATTGGTCTTAATCGTTCTTGCTTTTTTAGAGCCCCAAGAAGGTGACTCTGCTAGATAAGCTGGTATGAGGAATAGGCTTGGAAGATGCCTTTTTACATCATCATGTGACAGTTAACATGGCCACAAAAACATTATACAAGGTTTGATAATTAGCCAAAATTTACCTGCTCAAGCAACTCCATTGCTTCTTTGATAGGTCAGAGTGCCCATTGATGTTCTTGTTAGAATTTCTTCCTACCAATCAATGTAGATGATCCATTCTGCTCGTCCTAACGCAGCCCACAACCACAGGTTGGATCCTGACAAACTTATCGTGGCTATGAATGCAACAAAGCTCTCACCTTTCCTCCATTCATAATCACAATAAATCAAATCTCATGTCCCATATTTTGTGAATGGGGTTTTACCTTTGGCGCCCTTAGCAGCTTGTAGATAGCAAAGGAGAGGCAGAGCCTATTGAGCCGGTAGTTTTTCTGAAGAACATGGTCCTCCTCGGTGTCAACGTCCAAATTTCACCAACCCTGACAGTGGTGCCAACATCAGGGTTGACTTGGTAGCCATGTGGCTGTACTGTATATACTCTCGGTCTCTGGTGGTGGTGGAATCATCAAATTATTGCTAGTGATTGGGTTGCATATGTATAGGCTTCTTTGAGGGCGTGAATGGACAAGATAAAGCAATTGCCGGCATTGGCAGGGCTATACCATCAGCCGAGGTCGGTAACATGTCACCATGGCTTTGCCAAGGTCGTGTTGAGGAAAGTCATCTCAAGATCTTTGCAGTCATTACGGATCTACGTGATGATCAGGGTCTTGTTGTGGAGGCTGCGGAGTGATGCGAGGGACGGTAAAGTGCATTCGGCAAAGATATGGACACATAGCCAATAGCGGCTTTCTAGATTAGATGTGTACCAGCAACGACAAATGTAAACAAAATAAATTATTACGTGGAAAAAGGAAAATCCCAATACTAGAGACATGGCCATACAATTTTTTTCCACCATATCAGAGTAGGATGTGCGAGTTCTTTTGTAGAGAGCACTAGTGTCGGATATATACCAAATAGGGGTATAGAAGATGGTAGATAAAGTGCCGGATTATCAGGGTGGCCTAAGTGGTAGTGGGCTCAGGTCCATTGGGCGGCCCAGTAACCCGACGCACAGAAGCTGGATTCTAGAAGAACCCGGATCACGACCCAGGTGATCTGGCTTGGAGGAGAAGACGGATTCCTTGCGTTCCAAGTTACAAGTTACCGTAGTCCTCTAGGTTTCCTATTCTGTAAACCCTAATCCGGCTATTATATAAAGCCGGACGGGAGATAGATTAAACAAGGAACGAATAACAGAGAACCTCTACGCCAACTCGCCGAGAAGCTCATCCTCGTCGAGTAGCTTAGATCTAAACCCTCACATTGTAACCCTGTTTACAGGCTTTAGTCCTGATTAGTGAGAAGTGCAGGAGTAGGCACGTCGTACTGTCGCGATGTACCGAACCTAGGTAAATCCTGTGTTCTGTATTCACTACGCGATCCCGTTACCCCACGTCTCTACCGTAGTCTCATGGCACCCCCGTCTATGAAAACTACTACGATGTCTCGACAGTTGGCGCCCACCGTGGGGCAAACGACGTCAGGCGTGAAGTTCCGATCTGGGATACTTGGCGGA
Organism: Alopecurus myosuroides; assembly: GCA_028641055.1. NCBI lineage: Eukaryota > Viridiplantae > Streptophyta > Magnoliopsida > Poales > Poaceae > Alopecurus > Alopecurus myosuroides. Next base: position 443,671,198 of record CM054060.1, on the reverse strand, counting down.
ATCGGAAGATCAATCACTGTCGGAAGCTTGGAGTTCGACAACGACGTCGGGCGCTTCCTCGACAACGGATCCTACATACCGGCGCAAAACCACCTGGTAAGTGCCTGCGTGTTACCGATAGGATCTGCTAACATCTTTATCGGACTAACTCCAGAAGCAATGGGGTTTTGCGGTGGAAGTAAATTTATCCCACCCGCCCTATACCCAGTCCAAGATGACTATGATACCGGATTCTGCTCAGATCGCCGACAAAAAAGTGACTTACACTTCATCGGCATGGTGCAGTCCGCAATCGCCGAAAACACGGATTACGGAAATCCCGTGCAAGAGGCAGACAACAATACACCCGTCGCAGAGACGGAAGACCCCACATCCACGGATGTGGAAGATCCGACATCCGTCAACAAGACGACGAACTCGGAAGCCCACTCAGTTTTAGCCGCTATCGAGGCAAGATTAGAGTCGGAAACCGGATCGGACGATTTCGATTCCGAAGATGAGGACGAATTCGAAAAGAAAGTTAAGTCCTTTCAAGAGGGATTCCATGAAGTTCTAATGGCGAAACCGGCTGATACCACGGACGCCGGCAGTCAGGAAAGCCCTAAAACCCCTCCGCCAGAAGAAAAGAGAGAAGACGAAGAAACTTCTCCGGTATTCCCCAATGTCAAGGAGATGACAGAAGATGAACCTGTCAAAAAACCTCCCTCTTCCAAGAAAAAGCACCGTGCTGCTAAGAAACTCCAATACAAAATCCGGAAGAAAAAAATCAGCTGATCTCGCTGATGAAAACCTGGAAGTAGGAGATGCTAGCAGAACGAAGCCTGCGGAGAAGAAATCCAAAGAAATCACTGCTCCGCCAATGACGGAACAGGAAGAGCAAGAGCTATTGCAAACACCAGTGGGACCAGATGAACCCCCTGAGATGCTGGAAGCCAGGAGACAAGCTTTCCAACGGCAACAACAAGATCTACTCAGATCTCGGCAACATCTCCAACAAACCCATAATGACATCAAGGTCATGAAGGAAGAAATAGAGGAGTACGAGAGAAAGAATAGATCCGCGTTAAAACCTACTAGGTTACCCGGAATCGCAAGACCGGAAGAACTGCCGCCAAAAGAAAGGTTCCATAACCCATCTTGGCAAAAGCAGGTAAACGGCAAAGATGCCAAGGGCGAACCAATATACAAGACCGCAGCAGAAAACGCGGAAGCAGCGTTCGCGATTCTTAACAACGATCTGTACTCCAACGGGGAAAAACTCCAAGGGGTGTATGCTTTCTTAGGAAAAGCATTGCAACAATAACAGCGCGCCCAAGAGCAATCAGGGAGACTGCACGATAACTCCGCCCTATGCAAAACAGCTACTTGCGCTGCTGGAGCACCTGGACCGGAAGAACCCGGGGATTCAGACAACTCAAAGGATAAAAAAGAGGATCCGAAAAAAGACAAGAAAAACCCCGACAACCGGGATGCAGCGTCTAGGACCGGATCCCTTCTCCCGAAAGATGGACATAAACCCCATGATCGGGAAGACAAACACCGGAACGACGACAAAATAATGCCACCTCCGAGAAACCCAGCTGAGAAAGCTGGAAGATACGATATACCTCACAGGCGTGAGAGATCCCGGACACCTCCTAAGGACAAAGAAAGGCACAGGAGCAGAACTCCGCCTAATCCAAAAGGGCGTGACCACGGAAGAGACAGAAATAATCCCGGAAAAGCGCGTTCGCGCAACAATGGAAGAGAAAGGAGCAGATCCCCTTCTGTCCATTCAGCCAGAAGATATTCTGCACACATTGACAGAGCAGAAAAGGATGATCTATACTTTGGTCCTAAGTGTTTTACTGATAGGATTCGAAGAATAACCCTGCATTCTGGCTTTGCCAAGATCGGTCCAACATACCAGAAATACACCGGCAGCACAAACCCGGATACCTGGCTCTCAGACTACTATACAGCCGTCCAGATCAACAATGGGACAGACCTGGAAGCTGTCAAGTTTCTTCCCCTAATGTTGTTAGACGGAGCCAGAGATTGGATCAATGGATTACCATCAAGAACTGTCGACAGCTGGGATGATATGGCTAGAGTATTCACTCAGCATTTCCGGGGAACGTACAAACGCCCGAACAGCATCAACCAGCTAAACCGTTGCACCCAATTCGAGGATGAACCATACGTGGATTTCATCTCCAGATGGACAGCAATGAAGAATAGTTGCTCTGGAGTAACTGACGTACAAGCAATGCATGGTTTCGTCAATGGCCTAAAACCCGGACTCGTACCATTCATGGTTGGTTCCAAAAAGCACAAAGATCTCGGATCTATGCTTACAACCGCCAATGAGCACGCCGCAGCCGAAGACGACATCAGAGCAAGAGGAGGCAATATCGAATCACTGATACTTGCCAAGAAGACCCCTCGTTCTGATAAAAAAGGAACTCCAAAAACAACGACGAAACCCAAAGAGGTCAACATAGCCTTTGGAGGAGAAAAGGGGAATAAGTGGAAAGGACGCAACCCAGATCCAATCAACTACACTCCAGAAGAGTGGGAGAGGATTAAGTCGGAACCTTGTGTCCACCACTCGCAATTTGGGAAACCCACCCATACAAACGCGCAATGCCGGCTGAATAAGCACATGAAAGGCAGTGCAGGATCCGGAAATAAAGGGAAGGGTTCCAAAAGGAAACCCGCCAAACAAAAGCCAGAAGCTGACAAAGAAGACAGTGAATCGGACACTGACGAAAAAATCCAGGAACAACAGCGTAAGGGCGAACCCAAATTTCCGAGAGTTGATGGAGAAGCAATGCTAACTTTCTTAGCAACTCCGTCAGCAAAGGTGGCCAAAAGAACACTTCGAGAAATAAATGCGGTTGTTCCGGCAACCCCGAAATTCTTGAAGTACTTCAACACACCGATAATCCGGGATCAGTCTGATCATCCCGGAAATATCCCTGAACTCGGCACACAAGCTCTTGTTGTAAGCCCTATTGTTCAAAACACTAGGCTAAGAAGAGTGCTGATGGATGGAGGATCCAGCATTAATATAATGTACCTGGATACACTGAAGCATCTGAAGATTTCCGAGTCTCAGCTCAACTACAGCAACATACGCTTCCATGGCATTGTTCCTGGCAGGCAAGCACGATCCCTAGGAGAAATTTCCCTAAATGTCACTTTCGGAGATAAAGACCACTTCCGGCAGGATAAAGTATCCTTCGAAGTAGTGTCGTTCGAAAGCGTGTATCACGCAATACTCGGATGTCCAGCTTTCGCCAAATTCATGGCAAGATCTTGTTATATCTATAACAAGCTGAAGATGCCAGGACCCAATGGAGGAGTAATCACCATAGCCGGTGATTTCAAGCTGGCAAACGAGTTGGAGAAAGAAAACGCCCTTTGCGCTCAGAGAGTCATAGCAAAGGAAGAACTGAAGGAATTAGCCAAGGAGGTATCACCGTCAGAAATGCCGGCAGGAAAAGAAACCCGGAAGCCAACACACAGCTTCAAGGCGTCCGAGAATACAAGACAGGTAATCCTAGATCCCAAAGATCCGACAAAATTTGTCGTCGTAGGGACTGGGATGACTGACAAATAGGAAGGCGAGCTCATCAAGTTCCTCCGTGAGAACTGGGATATTTTTGCCTGGTGTCCAGCCGACATGCCAGGTGTACCCAGGGAACTTGCTGAGCACCAACTCAAGGTTATTCCTGGATCAAACCCGTCAAACAAGGTCTCCGTCGATTTGACGGAAGAAGACGGAAGGCTATTGGCAAGGAAATTATCCGGCTTTTAGCAGCGGATTTCATCAAGGAAGTAATCCATACTGACTGTCCGCAAATCCGGTATTGGTACCGAAGAAAGACACTACTGCTCTTAGAATGTGTATAGATTACACAGGTTTGAACAAGTTGTGTCCAAAAGATAGGTTCGCGCTACCGCGAATCGATCAAATAATAGACGCCACTGCAGGCTCCGAGATTTTATGCTTTTTGGATGCATACTCCGGGTACCACCAAATACGCATGAAAAAGGAAGATCAAATCAAGACTTCTTTTATAACCCCGTACGGGACGTACTATTATGTAACCATTCCATTTGGCTTGAAGAACGCAGGTGCAACCTACCAGAGTTGCATGCAACGTTGTCTGCATAGCCAGATTGGCAAAAATGTCCATGTTTACGTGGACGACATTGCTGTCGTAACCAAGGAAAAAGACACACTCCTTGAGGATTTGCGAGAAACTTCCGAAAACTTGCGCACTTACAAGATGAAGTTGAATCCATCTAAGTGCGTATTCAAGGTTCCCTCAGGAAAACTTCTGGGTTTCATCGTTTCTCATAGAGGAATAGAAGTTAACCCGGAAAAAATCAAGGCAATCTTGAACATCACGAAACCAACGTGCGTCAAAGATGTCCAAAGACTGACGGGTTCTGCCGCAGCCGTCAGCAGATTTATTAGTCGGCTAGGGGATAAAGCCTTACCACTCTACAAGCTGCTGAAGAAATCCGACAAAGTCAAGTGGATTGCGAAAGCCTGGAAACGTCTAGCAAGTTATGTCCCTTTCCGTACTAAGTTCAATTCTATGTAAACATCTTTTGAGATCATGAAATAAAGTTGTCGGAATTCTGGGATTCATGTTTTTACAAGTTTATTACAGTACAAAGCATGGTTCCACTTTCTCTATTTCCCAATGATCTTGCAAAACATTCAATGTTAACCCGAATTGTGCATGCGTACTCGGAGTTAAAAAAAAAACTGAATGATTTTTTCAGCCTGTTAACGGCTAAAGGAAACTTGAATTGCATGCGTGCCCAGGTTTCGTTCAAAAAATTCCTTGTTTCTCTAAGTATTATCTGATCGCATATGTGTTGGGTTACTGGAGCTAGTTAGTAAAAATGCCTTTAGCATGATCCATGTTTCCGTGTCTAAACTGATTGGTTACACCCAGTTACTCGGCATGATGATTCATATTGCTAACTGAGCCATTTCAAACACTAAGGACAGTTAAAACACATAAGCCAGAGAACTTAGAACATAAAGGAATAATAAAATCCGAAAAACTTGCAAAGAATTTTATAATTAAGACTGTAAAAGGCGGAGTTTTCATTAATACAAATAGAAGCATTACAATTTGAATTACATTATAAAAGCGCAGTAATGCTCCTATTGTCTATTTTTGCTATCCAGGTTTAAGGAAACCCTTCAAGCATCCGATTCCTCCTCGCTGCTGTCGTCCTGGGGAGCTTCAGGAACTTCTTCCTCCGGGTAATTAATGGAGAGATTCACCATGGAAGCAACCTTGGTAGCGTGGCCTTTGATTGCATCAAAGATCGCATTTCGTTGGGCTTCCGTGTATCCTTGAGGGACACCGGTGGCCACGCGCCAGGATTTTGCACCAGGGTAGTGCATACGCATTAAGCCAAGTGCCATGCGTGCACCACCCCGTGCAGCGGAGCGAAGGAAGGATTCCCTGGACTCCGCCACCTCCATGATAGAACCCGGAAGTTTTTCAACTTCCGAGAACTCCCCAGTCTTGGAGGGAAGAAACTTGTTGATCAGTTGCATGCAAGCAACCCTGATCGAAGTCCAGGTCTTTTCAAAAACTCGGATTCTTTCAATCCGAGAAAGATCTGCATTATCTCCTGTTTGGTAGCAAAAACCAACCAAAAAGGTTAAGTACCAAAAAGGAAGAAAAAATACAAACTGAATGGTAAACGTATACTTAAACTTACCAACAAGTTTGTCGATCTCGGAAGTTTCCTCCTCACGCAGGCTCAGAGCAGCTTCCAGGCGTTCAATGGTGGCCCGGTCTTTCTCCGCTTGGGCGGAAGCCTGGGATTGAGAAACCCCAAGTGCTAAGTTGCTGGCTTCGAGATTTTCTTGTGCTTTCACAAGATCCTTGTGAAGCTCAACATTCTCCTTGCGGAGATATTTGACATTGCCAGAATCTTCAGCTGTTTGCTTAGCCTGAGCCAAAGCAGCTGAAAAGAAAGGAAAAATCCGAGTTAATAATATTCCCGGAAAAAGTACTTAGACAAATGACTGAATCGGAGATTTCAGAGGAAAAATGATTACCTGTTGCTTCCGACAGTGCGAGCTGAGATGAGGCCAGCTCCGCCTCTCTCTCCTCAAGAATGGAAAGAAGATTCCTAACTTCCTTGTTCTTGATCGAGAGCTTGTTGAAAACCGCCACGTTAATGGCTTCGGCAGTTTGCTAGAACACGGCAAGGAAAAGAATAGTTAGAAAGCATTAAGGTAAAAAGCATGCATTTTATTTAATGCTTGGGGGCTAGAGATACATACCTGGCTCATGCGTTGCAAACCTGCCAAGTTCTCAGTGAACTCCTTTGCGTACTTCGCAAAGAGAGTTCCGGCCATACTTAGACCGTCATTGATGTGCTTGAAGTCCTTGTCGAACTTGGGAATTTCTTCGTCGAAAGACCGAGAAGATTTTCCCGCATCCGGAGTCGCCCTTTCCCTCGTGTCAGATTCCGACACAACGGGATGGCTGGTCTCCAATGGTTCGGTGGGGGGGGGGGGTGGCAGCGCGCTCTTCCGCCATTGAGGACGATGAGTCCAGAGGAAAGGCAGAAGAAGGATGGGCGCCTCGGCTGGACACGGCCTTGTGTCTTTTCAGCTTCTTCGGCTTCAGGGTGGAAGGAGCTAGGCTAAAAAACAAGAAACCCGGAAAACGTTAACTTTCCGAAGACGAAAGAAAAATTTCGACAAGTAACAAAGTAACCTGGATGAACTAACCTGGAAGTGGCGACGGGGACTCCGTCAAGGTTGATAACTTCCTCGGAGGAAGGAATCTTCTTTCGCTTGCACCCACCTGTAGCAGCGGTGCGAAGCGCGTCCAGCTCAGCCTCGGAGGCCAACTCTGAGTCTGGAAGTTCAGTAATCTATTAAAAAGAAAAATCAGAGTTATGAGCGAGAAAATCCGAGAAAGAATGATAAAATTCTACCCAAATGACGGAAACATACCTTGGGAGCCGGATTGTCGGCCGTATACATTGGCCGACTCGCTTCGTATTGGTCGCGTGATGCGACCAACTGATTGATACGCCGTCGGAGCTCCTTTGCGGGCCAATCTTTGGTGGTTGTCCGCATTGGGTCCTTGGCTCCCGTGTAGTCGCAAAGAAGGCGACCACCGTGGTTGGCCAACGGCTGAATCCTTCTATTTAACCAGCAAAAGACCGTGTCCATGCCGGTCAAAGGTGGAGTGGAGGAGGTGAGCTTAGCGATGCGCCGCTTGATCCTTAGAAGGTCAGGCGGCAGAACCTGGACGGCTTCCGTTCCCAGTTGTCTTGGGGAATAGCCGCAGAGTTCGAGAAAGGAGGAACCCCGATAGCCTTTGTTGGAAAAGGCACATCGGGGTGGTAAAAGAAGGAACCCGTCCAAAATTTGACGGATTCCGACGTTTTGATCTTGGGGAACCAATCTTCTCTGAATCTCCGAAGAGTAAAAGAGATGGTTCCGCAAGTCGGGAGTGCGCCCTCCGAAGAGTTCCGCTTAACCCCGAAACAATACGTCCAAAAGTCTAACCTAGGTTCTAAGCCTAAGTAGCCCTCGAACAAAGCCTGGAAGCCGGCTATGTAGAGGATGGAATTGGGTGGCAGGTTATGGGGCTGGATGTTGTAATGGGAGAGAATTTGGAGGAAGAAGGCGGAAGGTGGAAGGCCCATACCTCGAAGGAGATGGGAGGAGAGAAGAACTCTTTCGCCGTCTTTCGGCGTTGGTTCGTTCTCGTCCTCAGGGAGACGCCATTTCCCCTGAAGCACCAGGCCCTCCTCTTCGTCCGCTCCGGCGGCGGCGGAGGCGGCAGCTTCCGCGGCGGCGAGCTCGTCGCCGAGGAGCTGGATATTTTCCTCCACCGTTTCAGGAGCAAACGGCGGGGAAGCGGCGGAGCTCGCGCCCGCAACGTCCACGGCGGCGGAAAGGTTCTCTCCGCCCGCCGCGAAGGCCGCGGTTTTCTCCGGCTCGTCGCCGGCGTGCTTGGGTGACCCTAGCTGTGGATCTTGGTCTCCGATGAGGTCGTCGATGGTGGCACGAGTGGGCGAGGACGCTGAGGATGCCATTTCCTGGTGGCGCGTTGCGTTCCGGTGTGCTTTGGAGGCTAGGTGCGCTCGGGGCAGTGCTTCGCTCGAAGAGCTCGTTCGCGTCAATGGCGTGGACAGTGAGGAGTGCGGAAGATTTTGGATGAGGACGAGGGTGGCTGTTTATAGCTAGAAATCCGTCAACATACGTGCCAACGGCTATTTGACCATTGGATGTTTAACGCGTGTCACTCGCCAGAAAATCCGGGAAATAAAATGACAGGGAAATAATGACTATCTCCTCGTTTCCCGTGAGAATCTGTCAGAGATACGTTGCAGGGTTTCCCGCGTGAAACCCAAACGTCCCTTGCGTCAGCATGATTTAGGCGGTGACGTAAGAAGTTCCTTTTCCACGAAGGATCGTGAGAGAAAAGCCGGATTTTCAGGATTCTGAGTTTCATGTTACCATTTCTTTCAAAAGAAGAATAAGAAGAATCAAGACTGCTGAATCAATATTTCTCGGACAAAGTATATTTGGCGAAAGACGGAGAATCAGAGTTTTAATCCTTCTTGGGGGCTACTGTCGGATATATACCAAATATGGGTATAGAAGATGGTAGATAAAGTGCCGGATTACCAGGGTGTCCTAAGTGGTAGTGGGCTCAGGTCCATTGGGCGGCCCAGTAACCCGACGCACAGAACCTGGATTCTAGAAGAACCCGGATCACGGCCCAGGTGATCTGGCTTGGAGGAGAAGACGGATTCCTTGCCTTCCAAGTTACAAGTTACCGTAGTCCTCTAGGTTTCCTATTCTGTAAGCCCTAATCCGGCTATTATATAAAGCCGGACGGGAGATAGATTAAACAAGGAACGAATAACAGAGAAGCTCTACGCCAACTCGCCGAGAAGGTCATCCTCGTCGAGTAGCTTAGATCTAAACCCTCACATTGTAACCCTGTTTACAGGCTTTAGTCCCGATTAGTGAGAAGTGCAGGAGTAGGCACGTCGTACTGTCGCGACGTACCGAACCTGGGTAAATCTTCTGTATTCACTACGCGATCCCGTTACCCCACGTCTCTACCGTAGTCTCATGGCACCCCCGTCTATGAAAACTACTACGATGTCTCGACAACTAGATTGTTTCATACATTAAGATCACATAGATTTTTTAGAAAAGGGGAAATATGTTGTTCACTGCATCGAAGATATGCTTACCACCTGATTAAGATTCAGTAGATCTTGATAACACCACAGGATTTGTATCCCAAGAGTTAGGGATATAACAACCTTACTGAAGATGGTAGAATCACATCTTATAATATTTCAACTCAAAATTAATTTCAATTGTATTTTTCTGCAAATCATGATTTAAAAGAAGCCACCACACACTAACTTGCATCTGGAATGCCAACTACATATGCAAACACACCATCCAAGAGAAAACAATTGCAATGGAAATAAGCTACCTTGCACAATCAAGAGAAAATAATGTGATACCGTGTCAAGTATGCATCACGGGATAAGCAAAGCACATGAAGCATGCCTTCAAGGCCTATGGTTCTTCAAACACCCGACGTGCAGTCTCCCATGGTGCAAGGGCCGGCTTGGTTATGCCGGTATGGCTGCACAATGCCCAGAGCACGGTGATGAACTCGCCACCCTTTCCCAGGGCGTCCTTGTGGGCCTTCATATGGAGCTCACCGCTGGATGACCCAATATACACCTTGAGCTCGGTCCAAAGGCTGGCCAGCAGCTCCCATACAAGCTCATTCTCATCGCAAGTCTTTTCCGCCAGCGCCATCCCCAACTTGGCCCCCTTCTGCACCACTGTCGTCGCCTCCTGCTGCCGTTTTCCCATGTCTTTTAGCCTCTTGTACCTGGTTCCCATCAGAGATAGGTGGTACCACAAACATCCCTCGAGCTCCTCCTTCAACGCCTTCTGCATGTCCTTATAATCAAGCTCTGTTCCGTTTTTGTCTTCTGGGAGAAGCTCCGGGGAGAAGGCCACCAAATAAGCACAGTACTTGGATAGTGATGCCGCCACCTTGTGATGAGGCCCCATCTCTTTCTTCTTGTGTGGGCACGCTGACTCCAAGAGGCTGGTGGCGATGTGGCACGTGAGTGTGAACTCCGCGATGCTTTTGCAGTCACACATCGATGAGAGAAGGGGGCGGCATGGCCTGTACTTGTCCAACTGCAGGGTGGACCATCCGAGGCCATCAATATCATCATAGCTATCCATGTGAGCTACCATGTATTCTATGAGGAACTTCATTACTTCATTGGGCACTGCTTTGGTAGGCATTGTGAAGGATGAGAGTGATGATAGTGGGCAAAACCCTAGAACGGAGAACTGCTTGAAGGAGAGCTTAGGTTTGCTCAGCTTACTCTGCATCCACTGGATGCGACGCATGAGCCCTCTTAGAATGCGGCTCTCACGCCACTGCCGCTTGGCGGTGTACTCACAGAGTAGCGACACGGTGAACCAGTTGGAGAGGATGAAGATGAAGAATTCACACACTTCCTCGTAGAAGAAGGCGAGCAATAGGAGGGTGGTGGTGCCTAGGTCGATGGTAGTGAACAACACCTCGGGTGAATGGATGATGCTTTTCAGGAGGCATCTGATCAACGTTTTTGCGCCCGCATCTATGATATAGTTGTCATGCGTGATGCTGTGGATTGCGTATGGCAGATTTCCATTGCCACAGGAAAACGCTTACCAGTGACGAACAAAAACAAGCTACCGCTGGCGAACAAGTGTTCGCCAGCAGTACACCGCCAGTGGTAAGGGGTTACCGCTGGCGAACAAGCCTGTTTACCGCTGGCGAACACCAGTCTTGTTCGCCAGCGCTAAGTCTGAAATTTTGAAATTTCGTAAATAAATTTTTTTGCATTATTTTTTTTCCAAATTTTCAAAACATTTGAATTTGGGGAACCTCTAACCACGCTGTAGAATTTTTTCTTTTTTTTCTTTTTTTTCAACTTTGAATGCCCACTTCCCGCTCGGTCACCCATCCTCCCACTACTCTAGCCTGAGCACGCTTAACTTCTTAGTTCCATCCCACTACTCTACCTATGACTCCCTCATTCTTTCTTGTTAGTATACTACTATCAAACCTCTTAACTATTGCACCATATCTACAAATCCGTAATTCCAAATTCGACAAATGATATGTCTAAATTGATCAGAAGAATATGAGGAATCCAAATATGACATCCTTATTACTTTTGTCGAAAAAAAAACATTTTTTATTTTTTTTTGAATTTTGAATTTATTTAATTAAATTGATTATGTAGGAAAATTTATTCTGTCTTAAATAACTTTTTTTCCTTTTGGAATTTGACGATTCTGAAAAAACCTCACAGGCCGAAGGCTGGCCAGCGGTAAAGTTAGCGCTGGCGAACTTCCATGTTGCTCAGCGGTAAGTATACTGCTGGCGAACACGCCACCCTGTTCGCCAGCGCTAAGTTACGTAGCGCTGGCGAACCAGCAACCCTCTTCGCCAGCGGTATGGTTTGGCTGCCCGCACCCTCAAGCCCAACGTTACTGCTGGCGAACAAAGTGGCACGTTCGCCAGCGGTAATATGCGTAGCGCTGACGAACCCGGTTTCCTGTTGGCCAGCGGTAATAGCGCTGGTGAACGTGTATCTCGGTTTGCCAGCGGTAAAGTGGTGGCTATAGCCTATTTCCTACTAGTGACATGCAACGAAGGTCAGGAGGCAGAAGGCGTAAACAACAATGGGGAAGAGGATATAGTTGGCTAGGAAGAAGAAAGGGTTTGCGCAGACGACGGGTAGAACAGAGTTGTAATACTCGCAGATGAACTGGATTTCGTCAGTGAAGACCTGGAACACTGCAACCTCCGGGCCTTGCTCCTCCTCCTCCTCGCTACAAAGTCCGCCTTTGCAGTTGCCGGTCTCCTCACTGCTGATGGTATTGTCTAGAGGATCCTCCTCTTGGCACAGACCTTTGAAGATGAGGTCTCGGCAGTTGCGGGTCTCCTCGGTGCTGATGGGAATGTCTTCAAATCTTCTGCGCAGCAGCTTGTAGAGAGCAAAGGACAGGCAGAGCCTTTTGAGTCTGTGGTTTTTTTGGAGGAGATTGTCCTCCTCAATGCCTGCCAACGTCCAAATGTCACCAACCGTGACAATTGTGTCGTCGGCGACGACGACTTGGTAGCCATAGGGGCCAGCCACCCTCTCCAAGTTGTCCTCTCCCATCACGGTGTACTTGCACATCTTCATCAGGTGCAATCCCACGCCCCGCTCTTGTGGTGGTTGCATGACTTGGGCCATGTACGAGTTTAGAAGCTGGGTGTTCTTGCCATAGGCAAAAGAACGCTTCAGCAGCTCGTTGCAGACGATCCTCTGCATGAACTTTGCAGCAGAAAGAACCCATAGGGTACCATAGATTGCCTTCTTGCCAGCGCTTTTGACATTGTAAAACACGAGGTAGCCCAGCCAAATGATGCGGGCCAAGCAGTCAATGGTGCCTGAATACCACTCTGTACCCACGCTCACAAATATCACCTCCACCTTCTTGCGGAGTAGCTCCACAAGAAGCATCCACATAAGGATCGTCCTGGATCGCAGTGAGAGCTCTTCATCGGGCAGCTGGCTGGAAACTGAGCTATTAGGTTTAGCACCCATGGTGGCATCTTCGTTCTTCGCCTCGGAGAAGAGGTAGGACATGACAGGGAGGAAGAGGGCCAGCGAGATGGAGAGGAATAGGCGGATGCTGGGATTGAGAACCCCGCTCACGTCGGAGACGCGACTGAAGAGGTTGAGGTTAAAGAAGAGGGCAGCAAGAATGAACATGCTGATGGTGGTGGCCACAACGGTGCCCTCATTTTTCTGGTCGGCGTAAGATGAAGTCAGGTTATACACGTAGGGTTAGACGGTCTTGTTGCAGAATGAGTCTAAGGGTATCATCTTCTACCACGCTAGTAGACGGCTAGCTATAACAACTGAATTCCTTTGAATGGATTGAACTGACAATATATAGGGGCACATGAGAGATTGCGAATCACAAATTCACAATCACATGGTAGATAAAATTAGAAGGAAGTTAAAGCTGGGTTAGAGAGCGAGCATCAGTATCTGCGCACTGGTAGAAAAAAGGCCTTCCATACGCCCCCATCAGTCCCCAAACGTTGCGCACCGTGACTAATGAGTCATTAGTCCCGGGTCGGGAGGAGACCCGCGACAGAAGGTCATGCGTCGCGGGTTGGGAAGCGCGTTGAGGCGCGTGGAGGGCATTAATTCCGGTTGGCGTGGCCGCCCGGGACTAATGGTCCTTTAGTCCCGGTTGGCGTGGTTACCCGGGACTAAAGATCAAACTGCTCGCCTACCCGCGGCGGTTTTTATTTCGCGAGCGAGGCAGAAGGGCGCCATTGCTACAGTGCGCGTCCGAGTCTCTGTTTCTTCCTCTCTTCTCTTCTCTTCCCTCTCTTCGATCTTCCTCCACCAAGCACACCATGGCTGAAGTTTGGGAGAGATACACGGGTCCCACACCATGCGGCAAGCGTCTCGACGTGTGCTACACCAACATTTGCGAGAGTATCCCCGGTGCTCTTGAGCATTTGACCAATCTCTATTTCTCCTCTCCCGATGAACACCGGTTCTTCGGGATTGATCTGGAGTATACGGCGGATCAACGGGATGTTGCCGTCATCCAGATTGCGTTCAAGGAGGCCGTTTTGGTCTTCCAATGGTCAAGGTAACGCACATCTTCGATTTGTTTGTTGCATTTGAAGAATACATGTGTTGCAACATTTCTAACACGTATCAAATTTTTGTTGTTGCAGTAGTTCAAAGAATTCTCCGGCACTTGTTGATTTTCTTGTCAACAAGGGGTATGACTTTTGCAGCGTCGACATCACGCAAGACCGTCCGAAGTTGATGCGCTTGGGTATTGTGATACCTGAAGATCACTACATTGATCTTCATGATCTTATCCAGTTGAACGGGCCAAAGACCGGGATGGCTCGCATGGCAACTGCCTTAATCCACGAGGGCTACGAAACCATGAAGTCTGGTTTCCCCTCGAGGAATCACTTGTATTGGGAGAAGACCCCACTGGACTTGACGAACGTCAAGTATGCAGCCATAGATGCGTACGTCTCCTACGAGTTGTTCCGCATCTACTCGACGGAGCCATAGATGTATGCGTTCAATATAATTGCATGTAATGCGTATCTTAGTATGTAATAGATATCTTAGTATTGTGAGACTTATGTTTGTGTTATGTGTGATCGTAAAACTCTATGTTATGAATGTGATATGATTGTGTTCTATTCATGATTGTGATGTCTCTACTCGTATTTTACTTGTGATTTAATTATCACTTGTCTTTTGTTGTTCATAAAACTATTTTTGTTTCCTAGTTTTAAATGACTTGGAAAAATTTGCAAAGTGTTGCAAAGTGTAATGGATATTATTTATATATTAATTCCTAGCTATACTATTTCTATATTATGTCAAACACACGTTTCAAAACAAGCAAAAATAAAAACACATCAAGAAAACAAACAAAAACACATCAAGAAAACAAAACAGAATTTTTTGATATATTATTTGTATTTTTAAGATTTTAAAATGAATTAGTATTATTTTTCTTAATTTTTTGATATATTATTTGTATTTTTAAGATTTTAAAATGAATTAGTATTATTGTTCTTAATTTTTTGATATATTATTTGTATTTTTAAGATTTTAAAATGAATTAGTATTATTGTTCTTAATTTTTTGATATATTATTGTATTTTTTAAGATTTAAAAATAAATTAGTTTTATTTTCTGAATATTTTGATATATTATTTGTATTTTTAAGATTTTAAAATGAATTAGTATTATTGTCTTAATTTTTTGATATATTATTTGTATTTTTTAAGATTTAAAAATGAATTAGTTTTATTTTCTGAATATCTTGATATATTAATAGTATTTTTAGAAATAATACAAATTAAAAAGTTAATGTTTATTTATTTATTCAAAATTATTAATTACATCATTAATTTTGTTTATTAAAAGATTTATTTGAAATTCAGACAATAAAGAAATGTGGCATCGACCAACATGTTAATAAGATTGATATGATACTACTATCACATACATGCGTGCAAAACACTTGGATGCGGGACGGTATGGAACTCGGAAGTTAAGCGTGCTAGTGCTAGACTAGTGGGAGTATGGGTGACCGAGCGGGAAGTTTGACCATGAGTAAGTAATTTGACTAGAGATAATTGTAGTTAGACGCTAAGCAAATAGTACAAATTCTAAAAAAAAGGGAGTGAAAAAAGGGAGTGCAAAAAGGGAGTGAAAAAAAGGGAGAGAAAAATTGGTGTGAAAAATAATTAGAAACCCAAATGAATTAAGGAGATAACGAAATAAAGTCTAGTCCCGGTTCAGGTGGCCAACCGGGACTAAAGGTCCTCCGCCCCCCGGCTCCGCCACCCGCCCACGTGGCCGGGCCTTCAGTCTCGGTTCGTAATCGGCGCGACTATTGGGGGGGGGGGTCTTTATTCGCGCATAGCTAGTCCCGGTTGCTCGGTCGTGACTACTGGCCCTTACCAACCGGGACTATAGGCCTATTTTCTACCAGTGGCGCTTTCTTTGTTTTTTATCAAAGGCATAAATCGAGGGGGTCCCCCGCTACAGGCCCGATCATATCTCTATATTGAGTTATTGACAATGCTTCCAGTCCACTCTTATATTTTGTGGCCAGTTGTGATCTCGACACTGTGCAAAGATTTGTTTTTTTTTGAAACATTTTCTACTGCAGGGGAGTCCCCCACAGCCCTTTATTACCAACCAAAGAGTTACAATTACAGATATGTACAAATAAACATGGAAATACACTAAGACCGTATATCCCAGGCTAATGTAAGGAGTTAATCCATGAAACTAAAACAACAGCCACAAAAGCACTCAACCTATGCTTAAGCATAAGGAGATCTAACATGAAGCCCACTTTCCATCCCATAAAGGAATGTCTTTCCGATTTAAAAATGACTCCATTCCTCTGCTTCCAAATATTCCAGCAAGCAAGAATCACTATCTCAGTGAAACAGGGCCCTTTGAAATACTTTTTGGCAACAGTAAGATTTTGCACAAGTGTGTTATCACTCCAGCTGATTTGCAAATAATTCCAAATCCGGGAGCTAAAAACACATTGAAAGAACAGATGTATCCAGTCCTCATTGCAATGAGTGCAACAAAGAACACAATAATCAGTACCTTCAATCTTCCAGTTTCTACGTTTGATCATATCCTTTGTATTAATCCTATCCTTGAGGATCAGCCAAGCAAAGAATTTATGTTTTGACATGCATTTGGATTTCCATATCCACTTTGCAGGCCCATCTAGAGGTAAATGAGCAAATTGTAGCTGATAGAATTTGCTGGAGGTATATACGCCTTTATTGAAATTGCATCTCCAACTGTCCTCACTGTCAGACAACTGAACATTATTCACAATGACACTCAGATCATTAAACTCCTGGAAAGCTTCAATTGAAAACGGCAAGTGGAAAGCATCCGAGAGGTCTGTCATCAGTATTAAATCTCTTACTGAGGACAAAGGATCCTTGGCAAAAGAAAATAACCTCGGGAATTTTATAGCCAAAGGTTGTCCTATCCACGAATCCTTCCAGAAAAGCCCCGAAAAACCATTTCCCAAGACGCAAGAGGATAAAGAACACCAGGTATCTGCTAATTGCATAACGCCTCTCCACCAGAAAGAACCACAGGATGTGACAGCATGTGGTACTGTTTGAAAATAATAAGCATTCTTGACTAAATGGACCCAAGGGATATCCAAAGAATTATAGAATTTTGCCAAGAACTTCAGTAACAGAGCTCTATTTTGAATCTGGATATTGATGATCCCTAATCCTCCTTTGGTTTTGGGTCTGCATACCATATCCCAGGCAGCTAAAGAATTCACTCTTTGCTTATTCTTGTCCTTTCTCCATAAGCATCTCCTCCTTGCTTTATCTATTATATCAATGACACCTTTAGGAATTACGAGAGTGCACATGTAGTATGAAGGCAAGGAGGAAAGAACCGAATTCACAAGAACCAAACTTTCTCCATAAGAAAGAAATGAGACTGTAGCCGAAAGTCTCCTCTCAATTCTGTCAATTAAAGGTGCAAAATCCTTGATAGTTGGCTTTGTGGTTCCCATAGGCAAGCCTAAATATGTAAAGGGCATAGAAGCCACGGTGCAATCTAGAACAGAAGCCAAATCAACACTTTCCTGCTGTGATAAATTAATCGGTATCATCGAAGATTTATTATAATTCACCTTTAGCCCAGTGATATTAGCAAAAAGGTTAAGCAGGTCCTTAAAAACCAAAATCCGTGCCGGTTCAGCAGGAAGGATGACCAAGGTGTCATCCGCATATTTCACAATAGGAAAGTCTCCACCAATTGGAATTGGCAGCCTGAGTCTTCCTTCTCTTAGTGCCAGGTTAACAATACTTTGCAACAAATCCCCACCCAACACATAGAGAATTGGGCACAAAGGATCCCCCTGCCTGACACCTCTTTTGCAAACAAAAGTTTTGCCAGGAACTCCATTCAAGAGAACTGATGAAGATCCAGATGCTAGAATTTCCTTGACCCATTTGATTACTAAAGGAGGGAATCCCTTAAATTTCAAAATCTGCAGAATAACAGAATGCTCAATGGTATCAAAAGCCTTCTCAAAATCAATCTTGAAGATCACCACTTTCTGCTTAGATTGTTTACATTGGTGAATGTATTCAAAGCACCATGCCAGACAATCTTGAATAGTTCTGGATTTGATGAAACCATATTGATTAGCATGGATGCAACCAAAGATTTTGTCTTGGAAACGATTAGCCAGAATTTTGCTGATAAATTTCAAACAAGTATTGGTCAGAGAAATAGGTCTGAAATCATTAACTGTCTCAGGAGAATTAATCTTTGGAATCAGAGTAATGAAAGATCCATTAATGCTCTCCAAAGAGATCTTGGCACTGTGAAAATCATTGCATAGCTTGAGAAAATCCTCTTTAATTATACTCCAGCAGTGTTTAATAAAAAGTCCTGTAAAACCATCTGGTCCAGGCGCACGATCAGATTTTAGGTGTTTTACAACACCCTCAATCTCCTCAACAGTGAACGGAATAGCCAAGGTATCCAAACCATCAACCACAGGCAAGAAAACAGACAGATCAAAATCATTCATGGGTGGGCAGGAAACACCAATTCTCTTCTTAAAGCAGGACCAGAAAGCAGCAGCTTTGTCCATATGATCCACCAACAAATTCCCAGAAGCATCAGAGATGGATGGAATAGAATTTCTCCTAAATCTCTCAGTGGCTCTAGCATGAAAATATTTAGTATTCTCACCAGAAAGCTTAGCCCATCGAATAGTACATCTTTGCTTCCAGTACTCAGATTGTAAAGCAAGCAAATTCTTGATATGCTTCTTAACAATAAGTCTGAAATTAAATTCAGGAACACTCAACTGTCGCACATCTTCCAATTGATCCAAAAACAAAATCACTTTACTACTCATATCAATAAGAATCTTTAACTGTGATAAATTCCTTCCCCAATCCTTCAAAGCATATCTGAGATTCTTTAATTTAGCAGTGATTTTGGAAGTAATTGATTTGGCCAAAACAGGGGTATTCCAAACCTTTGTCACAAGATCCATGAAACCAGGTTGCTTAACCCAATGATTTTCAAACCGAAAAATCTTTGCCTTTGGGATGTTAGTTCCAATTTTAACCATACAAGGCAAGTGATCAGAAGTGATTTTAGACATGGGTAACACCATGGTATTAGGGAAGTCCAATGTCCACTGACAAGAAGTAAAGAGCCAATCTAATTGAACCAAAAGCGGATCACTTTGCATATTGGACCAATTGAAATTTCTACCTTTAACTGGCAGCTCCAATAAACCTAGATGGCTGATGACATCATTAAATATAAACATATCATTTAGATCAGCCCCCGGTTTATTTCTATTATCCAGTGATCTAATGAAATTAAAATCACCAAGAATCATCCAGTTCTGATGAATCAGAATGGAAAGATTATATAACCAATTAACAAATTCCTCTCTTTCCACCCCCTTGCAAGGACCATAAACATTCACCAAATTCCAAGAAATTGAATTGTGAGTGGATGTGAATTTAATGTGAATGGCAGAGCGATGAACCTCTAACAATTCTCCACTGAATATGGAACTGTTCCAAAGCACAATTAAACCTCCAGATGCTCCAACGGAGGGAGCGAAGACAAATTGATCAAACCTTTTAGGGCAGAACGACCTAATAAAGGAATGATCAAAATCCTGGCATTTAGTATCCTGTAAGCAAATGATAGAAGCCCGACTTTCCTCAATTTTATTATAAACTGCGTCTCTTTTAGATTTATCATCGAGTCCTCTCACATTCCAGTCAAAGACAATCCAATCCAAATTCAGATTGGCCGTATTATCCATGGAAAAACAGATAGTAAAGAAAGTTGCTGATAATCATAAAAGACCAGCATAGTAGATAACCAAACGATAATACCCATAGAGTAGTACATATGTCATGCAACATAACAAAATGTAACAGGAAAACCAGCAACAACTCCAGGGACCAAACAGGCCCATAAGAAAGAAAAAAGGCCCACTAATCATCAGAACTTGAGGTAGTGGTGGGCTTCTTTGGAGCAGCTTCAAGCTTCTCCACCGTTAATTCTGAATCCTCTATCTGGAGCATGGTTCCCGCCCTCCGCAGAACAGCAACAGTAGTGAAGGGGGGCACTCCCCCTGGAGAGCCTTGAGGACGAGAAGACTTGGCCTTTTTCCTAGGTTCTGGCTTGTCGTAAGCAGGCAGAACCCTGAACCCAGCGTTCTTGGCAAGACTGTGCGTCACTCTACGCTCCTCAAGGACAAGGGGAGTAGACACCTTCCTGGTCCTCTTCTTGGTAGCAGGCACAGGAGTCACAGGTTCAGGAACAGGACATGAATCCATCAGCAGAGGAACATGAGCAGCAGAGGAGACTGGCAACTCAAAAGGCATCAAAGACGACAGAAATTCAAATCTTCTGTCGAAAGTAACCCGAGCTTTGTGCTCCAAAAAATATCTGGACCACTCTACCACAGGGTCAGGCAGTAAGACTTGAAGAATCTGCACGTCATTGTTCAGGTCTGTATCATTTGCTGGGGGTGGTGGAACAAAAGGAAAAATAGCCAGCTGATTTTGTTCCACCTGCTGCTGCAGCTCCACAAATTGTTCCGGGCCTTCAGCTCTGACAACATTCATGGAGTCAATGGAAGCGCCAGAGAATTGAACAGATACAGAAGACTGCACCTGCTCAGGTTCCGGTGCCTGATCAACAGGCTCCTCCGTCTCAGCATTCTCCCCCTGCTCCTCATTGTTCCAGTCTCCCCAACAACCTTGTACAGGCTGAACCGGTGGCACCCATTCCTCAGGGATTGGGAACTCTGGTGCACCAAAAGCTGGGTGTGGATTGCCTCCAGGAGGGAGAAGATCTTCATCCCCCGGCAAAGCGTCGGCAACATCATTGTTCAGAATAAAATCAGGGCAGGTCCAGGAAACAACGTGCCCACCGTAACGCTGGACCTCCCTAATCACAAGCGAACGGGGAACATCAGCGCTGCCACCATAAGTAACCTTGAGCATGGTACGAACAGGGGAAGCATCCTCCCTCCACCAGGTCCGGAGCTTGCCAAACTTGGACACAAACTCACGAAGGAACTCATCAATGCGATAGTCCATGTGCAGATTCAGAATCATAATCCATCCAGTCCTGGTATAGGTTGTTGCTCTAACATTGTCTCCTTCGTCATGTCGAACGAAGGACAACATCCTACCATCTGGAAACATAAAAGGAGGAGAGTGTACCAAAATATCTCTGGCAACTTGGTCCGCCATGCGGAACATGCCAACTCCCACAGCGCTCTCCGAGAAGGAGACAACTTGCAGATGCAGTTCTTGAAGGATGTAATCGACGATTTGCTGCAGAATATCGTCGAGTTCTTCCACCGGGGGCCGCGGAACCAACTGAGCAATGGCCCAAGATTCATGGTGTCGAGGAGGAACCGCAGAGGAGGTGATGTAGAGCCGAGCAGGTCGCTCCTCGGCCGCCCATGGCTCCTCAACATGCATCCCCGCGGGGACGAACCTTGTCGGATCACAGGGGAAGTTCGCCATTGCTGGAGGAGGTTGCGATTCGAGCGGCGATTTCGACGAGGGTTTTCCAGGAACAGTGGCAGGGGCAGGGGATAGAACTGAGGCAGGGGACTTCTCGGTTCCGATAGTCGACGATTTAACTACCCAGCGCAGAGTTCCATTAATTCCCGGGCAGTTTTTGTGGATATGGCCCGAACGTGAACAAGACCAACACTGAATCCGGCCCGTACACTCTTCCGTTGCATGTTTAGCTGAGAGGCAGTTAGAGCAAGGCCAAACCTGGGCCGCCAAATTATCAATTAATTTAGCAAAGCCATCATCCACAGGCACAGAGGCCACGGTAGGGGGTATAGGGATGGGATCCTTAACAGACTCAGTAACAAGAGAATCAGGATCAAAAGATCCAAACTTAATAGCAGGCAACTCACGATCAATAACAGAACCAATTTGTTTAGGAATCGTGGGAGGAGCAGTTGGTGCACGAGTAGCAGATGGTTTTATTAAAGGCTTGTAACGTTTAGTTTTTACCTTTTTTTTCCTCGTGACAAAAGTCCACTCATTTTCCTGATCGTGATTCCACTTTCTCCATTCAGACATCCAATTTGGACCACCGAAACTCCAAAGATAAAAAAAGCACTTGAAGTGAAAGCAAGAAAACCATTTAATCTTCATAATATGAAATCCAACCTCCTTAGAAGAGACCTCAAAAGAGAAAACCCGATCATGGAGACATGTAACATTGAAGGATCCACAATAACCTCCAATCGCCGCTTCAAGAGCCAAAGCAATAGTATTTTCATCAATTTTGAAAGCAGCACGGCCAAAAGATACCACCATTTTGAAAGCGCCGTAATTCTTAGTAGCATGAACGTCCGATCCGAAGAGAATTCAGACTTCCTTAGGAAGAGCTAGACCTCTAGAGAAATCCAGGTCTAAAACCTTAGCTGTATGGACTAAACCCACCGAAGGATCAATGGGATTCCGATCCAAAAGCGGCACCAAAGAATCCACGTCCAGAATAGGAACGATGGCATTTGCATGATCCATAAGAGACCCATTACGTGGAACCAGATGATCCTGAACCCTGGCACGATGACAAGCAAATTGGATCTCAGATCCAGGATGAATGCTCTCACGTACCTTGAGAAAACGTTGATCAAGCACAAAACCCGCTTGATCTACAAGTTGGATCCGCTTGTCCTTCGGATCTAGCAGAACAAAACCCACGTAAATGGGATTGAACTTGAGATCCACTTCGGTGAAGAAGATCGCCCTCCAACGCCAACAAGAGCGATCAAAAAGAGACTTTGCCTTGGTCATTGTAGAGAAAAGGGTGGACGACAATGCCGGAGTGACAGATGCCGTAGGGGAGGAGGCCGACAACGCTGGAGTGACGAAAGTCGGAGAGAGATGGCTAAAACCCTAGATCTCATCGGAGTCGCCATGAGCGCCGCCTAGAAGGGGAGTCGTCATCGCTCAAAAAATATGTTTTCATTTCTTATGGAAGAGAATCAAAGATTTGTTTTCATTTCTTATGGAAGAGAACGTTGTCATTTGATCGGTCTTTCAGAGCAATTTGTTTTTAAACTTTGTTACATTTTCCCTTTAATATATATATATTTTTTTTAAAAGGCAGGGGCACGAGAATATCTTTCAGAATTTCGTTTGATTTGGTGGATGGTCCAAGAGTCCAGGCCATTTGCTAGGAAAGGCTAATGAGATTTGGTATTCAGTACTGCATGTGCTTGGCTAAACAAAGACTGGTCTTTTTTCGTAGAATACAAGCTACAGATGTGCTTTTTTTAAAATTTAGTCAGTGTTTTCTTTTTCTTTCACAAGGAATCAGGGACCACAGTATCCTTTTGCACTTACTCTTTGTTTAGCCCTTGGCCATAGTCGAATGTTCCAAGGCAAGTATCCCAAAATTACATGTAATAGCTCCGCGGGGGCGGCCCGAGCGAACCCTAGCGCTCCTTGACATTTCAATCGTTCCGATTTACGGTTGAAAAAATATTTAAAAAATATGTTTTCTTTGACATTTCGCTGACCATGTGTTTTTGGAAATAAAAAAATAATCGTAATAAGTTTGAAAAAAGTGAAAATATGAAAAAGATGCGTAATTTCACTTGCTTTTCAAAGGTATATCATTCGCTCAATTCTAATAAACGGTTAAAAAATATCCAACATTGTATGCAAAAAAGGAAAAAATAGTAGGGATATTTAACAGGGTGCCCTCAGTTGGCACCACGACCTCAGTTTTACCCCTAGCGCCGAATCGACCTCAATTTTGCCCCTAGTCAGTGCGCAAGGACTGCTTTGGCTGCTCCCACCGTTACTTTCTGCCCCCCGTTAGAATCCTGACCTGTGGGACCCATCTTAGAACCGTTGGCACGGCCTGTGGGCCCCAGCTATTGAGCGTTGGCGCGGCTTGTGGGCCCCAACTGTTGACCGTTGGCGCGGTTTGTGGGCCCTAGCTGTTGACCGTTGCTTGCGGCCGGCGGTTTAAAAGCGGCGGAGCTCGCGGCGGAGCTCGTGGCGGTGAGCAGGAAATCAGCCGAGCTTCTCAGGCAGCGCGTCCCCTTCTTCTCCGGCGGCATGTCGTCGACCTCTGCTTCCGATTCCCACTCCAAATGGCCGCGCTTTGGGGCAGTTCCGATGGGAAGATGCCCTGACTGCCCATGGACGGCGCCCCTGCAGCGGCGGGTCATCGGGAGCGACAGGCACGGCAACCGCGGGCGCGAGTATGTGAAATGCGAGAGCAAAGAACAGCTTGGGGAGGTGATATCTGTGTTCCCCCCTGTCAATTTCGTTTTTTTCCTCAATTTTCAGCCGATTTGGGTTTTCATCCGATTTGGGTTTTCGTATTTGCAGGATCTTCCTCCAGGTGACCATTTCGAGTTGCTTGAGGACTACATAAAGAGGATTCAAAAGGAGGACAAAAAAAAGGTGCCCAATTTGCTACCGGCGGTGGAGCAATTGGGATCTGCTACGGTGCATAATGGGGTGCAGAAGGACGAGTTCAAGAAGATGGCAAAACAGTTGGAGACGCTTGTCGATCTAAAGAAGCAGAGCAATATGATGGCTGTATTTTTTTATTTATGTGCAGTTGTTCTTGGAATTGTGTATTTGCAGATCATTAGTCAAAAATAATGTAGTTACTGTTGTAGTTAGTTTGACATGGTCAATTTGAGTATGGCTAAGACTTGGAATAAATGCGGAATCCACTCCTGATTTCGTTTGTTTCAGTTTGTTTTCAGTCCAGTTCAGTTTTCAGTGTTTAGTTCAGTTTTTAGTGTTCGTATGTACAGGTTCAGTGTTCAGTCCAGTTCAGGTTCAGTTCAGGCAGGCCCATCTAAAACCAAGACAGGCCCAATGTTAAATGAGGCCCAACGTATACTAGCACGGACAAACAGTGGACAAAAATAATTTAAACGTTGGACAAATATAATTTAAACATTTGGACAAAAATAAATTTATAATTTTGGACAAATATAATTTAAACATTCGGACAAATATAATTTAAACATTCGGACAAATATAAATTAAACATTCGGACAAATATAATATAAACATTGACTTCATTTGGGCAAATAGAATTAAAAATAACTTAATTGGCAAACATAATTAAACACTGGACATATATATATATGGATAATCATTGGCCCCACTTTATATATATTTAGTGGGGCCCGTGGACATTACATCTATTAAAAAAAGGGGTGGGCCTAGCCCTAAACCCTAACCGCCCGCGGCATGCATGCGGGCGCCCTTCCGGCCGTCCGGCCAACCGCCGGCGGTTGGCCTACTTCTTCCACTCCGCCGCCCTGATCTTGATCTCATCATCGATCCGGGCGCGGCGATTCGCCTCCTGCCACCTCTCCACGTCGTTCTCACGGGCCCTCTTGATGCGGGCCCAGAGAGCCTTCTCCTCCCTCTCCTCCTTCTCGAGCTCCTTCTTCTCCAGCCGCTCCTCTTTCTTGAGGAGGCGGTTCTTCGTCTTAGGGGAAAGGTTCTCGGCGTCGCGCTCGTCGCTGTCGGGGACGTCGGTCGACGGCGATCGCTCCCGTTTGGGAGATTCGACGGGCACGCGGCCTGTCTCCTCCGGCGTCCAGTCGGGCTCGTACCAAGGCCGAGCCTTGGGGTTGTTGTCCTTGTCGGAGACAGACTCGGGGCTTGAGGGGAGAGAGTAGGAAGACATGGTGTTCGGGGCTTGAAGGGAGAGAAGGCAAAGAGGCTGGAGAGTGATGAGAAGATGGAGGAGGATCGAGTGAAACGGGCTATTTAAAGACACGATGAGACGTGAATTTATTAGGGTAGATGAAGCAAACTGTGTGAAACGTAGGATGCAGTGTAGAAAGTACAGTCGATGCATGGTCAAAGCGGTGTAGAACAGGTGTAGCCGCGTAGGTGTAGGACAGAGCGCTCAGGGAGTCAAAGTGATTTGACGTTGCATGCGTGTATTAAAGAGGTGAAGAGAAGAAATCCAAAGTCTCACGCCAAATCCTGTCTCCATATGCATTGATGCGTATCTTATAAAAACTATGCGTGGAGGGCTGCGTTGCTGCAAATACGACGCGACGTTCACTCGATCTTTTCTTCTTCTGCCACGTTGTTTACTATGAAAAAATGAGGCGTGCATGCACCGGGCTGGTGAACGGGGCCCCAGTAGACAGTGTCCGTTGTTGCATGCAGTTACATTGAGCCAAAACACCCCGTCCATGCACCTGCGTCATTTTCGATCGTTTGATTGTAAGGAACGGTGCAGATAGAGTCCATGCATGCAAACTACGGCGGCAACGGCCTGCAGACGCTAAGACGCGATCCTCTGACTTTAGGTCACTAACAAATGGAGCCCATCACACACCGGACCCACGTGTCATGGGAGAAAGTCAGAGAACATAAGGTGGCAAAGTAAGAGGATCTGGTTCCCTCTGTTTTTAGGGCATGTACAATAGTGTAGACGGGTGCTGTCTGCACTACTCGGCCATGTCATTTCTAGACATTTTTAGAGAAAGTTGGTACAGTGCGGTGACCCCCTAGCTTGTGTTGGGATCCAGACGCTCCGTAGCCCCCCTCCCGGTGAAACCCTAGCCCCGCTGGAGAAATACCGGACTTATACGGAAACACGCGGTAACTGCGTCGAAAGGGGGTAGCAATGTGGAACTATTTGCTTGGTTGTGCTAGTATAGACCATAGTAACACAAAAAAATATGGTAGAACCCACCTCTTCGGAAGATTCACGGTGTTTGGTCCGATACGGGAGTTTCACCTTGTAAGCGCCTACGAGAGAGAAGTGGATGCCGGTGAAGCCGGGTCACACCCTAGAGAGCAATATTTGACATCCAAAGCACACAACACACCTATACTAACATGGTATGGCACCCCCTAGCTTGTGTTGGGATCCAGACGCTCCGTAGCCCCCCTCCCGGTGAAACCCTAGCCCCGCTGGAGAAATACCGGACTTATACGGAAACACGCGGTAACTGCCTCGAAAGGGGGTAGCAATGTGGAACTATTTGCTTGGTTGTGCTAGGATAGACCATAGGAACACAACACAAAAAGGTAGAACCCACCTCTTCGGAAGATTCACGGTGTTTGGTCCGATACGGGAGTTTCACCCTGTAAGCGCCTACGAAGAGAAGTGGATGCCGGTGAAGCCGCGTCACACCCTGGAGAGCAATCTTTGACATCCAAAGTACACAACACACCTATACTAACAAGGTATGTCACCCCCTAGCTTGTGTTGGGATCCAGACGCTCCGTAGCGCCCCTCCAGGTGAAACCCTACCGGCTGGAGAAATACCGGACTTATACGGAAACACGCGGTAACTGCGTCGAAAGGGGGTAGCAATGTGGAACTATTTGCTTTGTTGTGCTAGGATAGACCATAGGAACACAAAAAAAAGGAAGAACCCACCTCTTCGGAAGATTCACGGTGTTTGGTCCGATACGGGAGTTTCACCCTGTAAGCGCCTACGAGAGAGAAGTAGATGCCGGTGAAGCCGGGTCACACCCTGGAGAGAAATCTTTGACATCCAAAGCACACAAAAGACCTATACTAACATGGTATGACACCCCTTTGCTTGTGTTGGGATCGAGACGCTCCGTAGCCCCCCTCCCGGTGAAACCCTAGCCCCGCTGGAGAAATACCGGACTTATACGGAAACACGCGGTAACTGCGTCGAAAGGGGGTAGCAATGTGGAACTATTTGCTTGGTTGTGCTAGGATAGACAATAGGAACACAAAACAAAAAGGTAGAACCCACCTCTTCGGAAAATTCACGGTGTTTGGTCCGATACGGGAGTTTCACCCTGTAAGCGCCTACGAGAGAGAAGTGGATGCCGGTGAAGCCGGTTCACACCCTGGAGAGCAATATTTGACATCCAAAGCACACAACACACCTATACTAACATGGTATGGCACCCCCTAGCTTGTGTTGGGATCCAGACGCTCCGTAGCCCCCCTCCCGGTGAAACCCTAGCCCCGCTGGAGAAATACCGGACTTATACGGAAACACGCGGTAACTGCGTCGAAAGGGGGTAGCAATGTGGAACTATTTTCTTGGTTGTGCTAGGATAGACCATAGGAACACAAAAAAAGGTAGAACCCACCTCTTCGGAAGATTCACGGTGTTTGGTCCCATACGGGAGTTTCACCCTGTAAGCGCCTACGAGAGAGAAGTGGATGCCGGTGAAGCCGGGTCACACCCTGGAGAGCAATCTTTGACATCCAAAGTACACAAAACACCTATACTAACAAGGTATGGCACCCCCTAGCTTGTGTTGGGATCGAGACGCTCCGTAGCCCCCCTCCAGGTGAAACCCTACCGGCTGGAGAAATACCGGACTTATACGGAAACACGCGGTAACTGCGTCGAAAGGGGGTAGCAATGTGGAACTATTTGCTTTGTTGTGCTAGGATAGACCATAGGAACACAAACAAAAGGTAGAACCCACCTCTTCGGAAGATTCACGGTGTTTGGTCCGATACGGGAGTTTCACCCTGTAAGCGCCTACGAGAGAGAAGTGGATGCCGGTGAAGCCAGGTCACACCCTGGAGAGAAATCTTTGACATCCAAAGCACACAAAAGACCTATACTAACATGGTATGACACCCCTTTGCTTGTGTTGGGATCGAGACGCTCCGTAGCCCCCCTCCCGGTGAAACCCTAGCCCCGCTGGAGAAATACCGGACTTATACGGAAACACGCGGTAACTGCGTCGAAAGGGGGTAGCAATGTGGAACTATTTGCTTGGTTGTGCTAGGATAGACAATAGGAACACAAAACAAAAAGGTAGAACCCACCTCTTCGGAAGATTCACGGTGTTTGGTCCGATACGGGAGTTTCACCCTGTAAGCGCCTCCGAGAGAGAAGTGGATGCCGGTGAAGCCGGTTCACACCCTGGAGAGCAATATTTGACTTCCAAAGCACACAACACACCTATACTAACATGGTATGGCACCCCCTAGCTTGTGTTGGGATCCAGACGCTCCGTAGCCCCCCTCCCGGTGAAACCCTAGCCCCGCTGGAGAAATACCGGACTTATACGGAAACACGCGGTAACTGCGTCGAAAGGGGGTAGCAATGTGGAACTATTTTCTTGGTTGTGCTAGGATAGACCATAGGAACACAAAAAAAGGTAGAACCCACCTCTTCGGAAGATTCACGGTGTTTGGTCCGATACGGGAGTTTCACCCTGTAAGCGCCTACGAGAGAGAAGTGGATGCCGGT
The DNA here is from genome assembly GCA_028641055.1 of Alopecurus myosuroides. Taxonomy (NCBI): domain Eukaryota; kingdom Viridiplantae; phylum Streptophyta; class Magnoliopsida; order Poales; family Poaceae; genus Alopecurus; species Alopecurus myosuroides. The sequence goes on along the minus strand of CM054060.1, from coordinate 443,642,235 downwards.
GAAGCCGGGTCACACCCTGGAGAGCAATATTTGACATCCAAAGCACACAACACACATATACTAACATGGTATGGCACCCCCTAGCTTGTGTTGGGATCGAGACGTTCCGTAGCCCCCCTCCCAGTGAAACCCTAGCCCCGCTGGAGAAATACCGGACTTATACGGAAACACGCGGTAACTGCGTCGAAAGGGGGTAGCAATGTGGAACTATTTGCTTGGTTGTGCTAGGATATAACATAGGAACACAAAACAAAAAGGTAGAACCCACCTCTTCGGAAGATTCACGGTGTTTGGTCCGATACGGGAGTTTCACCCTGTAAGCGCCTACGAGAGAGAAGTGGATGCCGGTGAAGCCGGGTCACACCCTGGAGAGCAATATTTGACATCCAAAGCCCACAACACACCTATACTAACATGGTATGGCACCCCCTAGCTTGTGTTGGGATCCAGACGCTCCGTAGCCCCCCTCCCGGTGAAACCCTACCGGCTGGAGAAATACCGGAGTTATACGGAAACACGCGGTAACTGCGTCGAAAGGGGGTAGCAATGTGGAAATATTTGCTTGGTTGTGCTAGTATAGACCATAGGAACACAAAACAAAAAGGTAGAACCCACCTCTTCGGAAGATTCACAATGTTTCCACCTCATATTCTTTGAAATCTCTAGTCTTGTATTCGAGGAATTTCATTTTAGTGATGGCTTTCGTTCTAATGTTTATAAATCCTATTTATATTTTTCCTAGACTTGTATTAGACCTATATAATGCAATTCCGAAGCCCGAAAATTTATTGGATGAATATTCGTATTATTTATTTTCTTTTGAATAATAATGGTTTTAATCGAAAATCGTAAATAAAACAAGTTTAAAACATCAAAATGAAAAAATAACTTTGGATCTTTCTTAGTCACACCAAAATGAAGCTTTGGTGAGATTTTGACCTTATTTGAGTTCAAAAGGTTTGAAACTCATCTCATTATCTTGAACTCTCTACTAGACTGTTCAAGATATCACATGTTACACAAGGCTTTTTCGTTCCATTCTTTATAAGACAGGTTTATATTTTTTTCTCGTTACTATATGACATACCACTACTATGTGCGTCGGCAATATATTTTTTCGATTTTTTTTTGAATTACGTATGCTCATTTCAAGTTTGGTCAACCCTCTGTTTGACCAGCCGAAAAGCTTCTAGAGGGAAACACAGAGATTCGACCTGGGCTGTTGGATCGACGCCTTCTAGAAGGAATCGTGCATCGGACGGATGCGCTCGCAGCCACAGCGATCCGCGAGACGCTCGTTCAGCGCTCTGATTGGTTGGTCCGTTGGCCATAGGGATCGATGGTTTCTATCTGTTCTACATATGATTTCTTTGCTGTTAAGTATTAAACCATGTTATTTAAATTAAAAAAATAGAAGAATACCCTTATTCAAAACATAATGAAACTTCAGATTTACTAGAGCGATGATTTTTATCTGTTTTACATATGAATTTTCTATTAAACCATGTTATTTAAATAAAATATTAAAAAAAGAATTATTGAAAACATAACGAAACTTCAGATTTACACTATATATGTAGAATACTTGTCTAGGAAATTAATTTGGCTGATGTAGACGAGATGCCAAAAAATGTTGAAGCACAAATGGGGGTGTTTACGCTAGCTTCACACCTCATTTGAATCACATTTCTCATGAGAATAGAGCGATGGCTTCAAATGAGCATAAATAATTCAAAAAAAATCAAAATGACATGAATCCAACGCACCATGTTGTTATATGCGATATAGTTGCTCCTCAAATTTATTTGGATAATTTTGACAAGGTAGAATTTTACATTAAATTTCAAACGGGGGTGTCTACCCTAGCTTGAGACCTCATTTGAAGCACATTTTCCTAAAATTTTGAAACGACTTGGTTCAACATCATCCAACATTATTCAAACATCATCCAACTATGTTCTAACTTAGATACATCACCAGTCAACATAAATACAACATTAGTCAACAGAAATGCAACACCAACTTAGTCTAAATAGCGTCGGGGCTTCTTTGTGATCCTTGGCTGTTTTGGTGGCCCTTTGCTCCTTGTGCTCATCTTGCTCACAGCTTATGGTCTTCTCCTCTTGGTAGTCGGTACCTTGGCCTTCTTCTTTGAAACTACACCAGATCTGTACAAAACATAAAGGATCATGATAAATAAATAAAATGAAAAATGAAAACTGGTGAGATCATGGCAGGATTTACATACCCATCTAAGCTTGTAACTGGTGAGATCATGGCAGAATCATCCAATGGAGCATCCAATGAAACTTGTGAGATCATGGCAGAATCATCGACTGGAGCATCCAGTGATTTTGGTGAGATCATGACAGAATCATCGACCGGAGCATCCAGCGGATCATCAGCTGGAGCATCTGGAGCATCTTCTGGAGCATCTGGAGCATCTTCTGGAGCATCTGGAGCGTCATATGAATCATCAGCTGGAGCATCCAGCGGATCATCAGCTGGAGCATCTGGATCATCGAATGGAGCATCATGGACTTGATCATCATATGAATAATCAGTTGGATCATGTACTTGATCATCATTTTGTGGAGCATCTGGAGCATCATCTGGAGCATCTGGAGCATCATCTGAATCACTTGACTGTTGACCATCATTTTCAAATGTTTCATCCGGCTGTTGATCATCATTTTGAAATGCTGCATCCGGCTGCTGACCATCATTTTCATCAGGCATACTCTCTCCAAACCCTGGATCGACTGCGTTATCACAATATTTGCCGAAATGACCAGTCCCACCACACCTTGTGCACTTACGCACCCTCGCTCCACCTCCACCTTCACTGCGACGTCGGTGTCGACTCTTCCTCGGTCTACCTGCAGCTCTCTTCAGAACAGGAGCACAACTTTTGAATCCAGGGTCCAGTCTATCCCACTGCTGTTTTCCCTCCAAAGCAGGCAAGGCATGTGCATATGTGGCTCTGAACATTGCTACAGAGTAGTAATCATGGACATATTGCTGTATATCCCCTGCTGGACCTGTGAGAGAAGTGATGAAAAACAAGGCATGAATGCATGGCAAACCAGTTATCTGCCATTGCCTACAACTGCAAGTTTTCGCTTCTAAATCCACTGGATATCTCCATTCTTTGTTACTTTTATCAAAGAATGATACCTCTGATTTGGTATCCGAGACAAATCTCATGTTCATATTCAAGCCCTCTGTTTTCTGCTTCAACGCCTTCATCACATTCGGGATAATAATGTGGCCCATGAATTTTGCATTAGCTATTTCCAGACGGAAATGAAATTTCTCGGCGTATTCTATCCTTATCCTGTCAAGAAAATCAGCCAAATAAAGATCCTTTAGTCTCCGGATCGTTGAGTTGAAAGATTCTGCAAGATTATTGTGCACATAGTCAACTTTGCTCAATTCACTGAATTGGCTTCTAGACCATAGCTTCGAGTGGTGTGTTTCCATGTATTCCTTCACTTTCTCTTTTGTGTACAACTGCCTCATGTGGTAGTTGTACTTCCTCACACTGCAGGTCGAAGATGCAGGCCATAAATGATCGGTATAAAACTTTCCTTTGAATTTCTTCACTAAATTTGCAGCAAGGTGACGCATACATTCCCTGTGTTCTACTCCTGGGAACACATTATCCACGGCCACTTCTAAACCTTTGCATGCATCTGTGTGGATTACCAATCCATTGGGATGTCCAATAGCCTGGCGCAGATTCTGCAAAAACCATGTCCAGCTCTCCTCGGACTCTGTCTCCAGCACACCGTAGGCGACTGGAAAAACAAAACTGTGTGCATCAACTGCACAAGCTGCTACTAGCTGGCCTTTAAACCTCCCTGTGAGAAAAGTAGCATCAATAGCCAAATAAGGCCTGCACCCTACCAAAAAACCCATTTTGCAAGCTTGAAAGCACACAAAAACCCTCCTAAAGCATTCCTTGGTCCTTGTCACTTTCTTCAATGTGTAATCCACGGCGTGGTGATCAATTTCAACAAACTGTCTTGGCTTGCCCTCTCCACTTCAGCTTTGAATGAATACAACAACTGAAAACTTTCATTCCAGTTACCATGGATAGATTCCAATGCTTTGTTTTTACCACTGAACACCCTCATGTATGGTAAATCTATCTTGAACTTGTCTTTGATGTTTTTCTGCAATTGCTTTGCACTCACTTGATGGTTTTCTGCCACCCATTTTTTTACTTCATCCGCCACCCATCTTGACTTGGCTCTGCTGATTGTTTGCTTTCTAAGGGTTGATTCTTCGCATGTGTGGGGAAAAGGGTTAACTTTTACCTGAACATTGGTGCTGCCACGCATTTTAGATGCGTGCATCCTCCATTGACAATCTTCAGACACATAGTGCACGGTGTAGCGCCTTTTATCACTCTTGTCAACTATAAAGGCACGTTCTACCTTCATGTAGTACGTCCCAAGTGCATTTCTACACTCATCCATGGAAGAAAAAATGCAACCTTCTGCCATAAGAGGGTTCGCAGGGTTCCATTCAACAGGTGTCCGGTCTTCCTCTTCTTCATCGTCACTGTCAGACTGATATTGGATTTCAACCCGAGGTGTCTGTCTTAAATTCCTAATAACATTAGGATATAGCCTCTCTTCATCATCCGCAGAAAGGCAGGCATCCTCCTCCACATCGACATGAACCCTTTTCCCAGTGCCCACACTTGTCAAGCCACCACGTCGAGCTGTTTTTGAACTGTTCTGGCTGGAGTTGGCAGTACGACGTGATGGTCCTGCCACAAAAGATGAACCCGCCACAATTGCCGGCACAAGCACATCATTTTGCAGCTTCACATGATAATTCTCTGCCTCCTTATGCTTAGCAAACATGGTAGCGAGCTCTTCATCATTACTAATTTGGATCCAATCTTTTCCCCCATCAAAGTATCTAAATTCCACTTCATCATGCAAACCCCAAGGATATGGGCTGCAAATTATCTCCCCAAATTGTCTGAAACTCCAGTTACAATCCATTGGGACCGAATAACTGAAACCTCCTCGGTATTTCTTCTTACTGTCTGCATCGACGGTGTAGCGCTCCCTTCTATTGTTTATCAAGAAAGCAAACCGCAACTCCATCCTAACCCACGAAAACAGAGACGCAATCAGATGCAAATCAATGGCATCCCATGTCTAATCGACAATTCAAAGCTCAGTACTTACCCATAGGGAACCCAATCGTGGACGCGGGGTGTCTCCGTCCTAATGGCGCGGCCGCTCTCCATTTCATTCGCCCAATCCATTTCGTCGAGCAGGTGGCGGGCAGAGTGGTGGAACGAGCGCCCCACCAGCGGCGTCGCAGGACGGCCCCGGCGGTGAAGCAGGTGGCCACGCGGAACGGCCGCGGCGGTGCAGGTGGTGCAGGTGGTGCTGGAGGCGCAAATGCGTGATGCTGGCTGCGACACAAGTGGCGACACAGGTGGCGGTGGGGCGCTGGCTGAGGAAGGTGGCGGTGGAGCAGGTGGTGGTGGCGCCGCAGGTGGTGGTGGTGCCGCAGGTGCTCGTCGCGCAGCAGGGGGTGGTGCGGAGGTGGCGGCGGCGAGACCGGCAGCGCACGACGGCGGGGCAACTAAATTGGGCGGCAGCACACGATGGTGGTGGCGGGAACCTCGGGTGTGGACTATTCAGATTAGTCAACTAACTGCGCGGTCCCACCTGTAAGCTCCGGACGGTTTCAACGAGCTGGCAGTCCCACGCGGACCCACTTCGCGAAACGGAGTCTGACTCCTCCGGGCCCACTTCGCCTAACGGATTCGACTCAAAACTGTTGGGAATATGCCCTAGAGGCAATCATGTATGATGTAATTCCCACTGTATTCATAAAGTTATTAAGTTGTCCTTGTTTTGAACATCTGATATATGTCATTGAATATGTGATTCGATTGTGGAACCATATATTCACGTTGTTCATACTAATTGTCCTTGGTCGTTAAGGTTGTGCTGGACACACATCCTAGACTAATGTGAGTGTTGGCTGATGACACGGTTCCACTTGTCATGGGCATGGTGATGCCATTCCAACGTTCACGGACTTGGCTAAAGAGTTTAGCAAGTCGGACTGACCCACATTGAGATGCAACGATCAAGTCGTCATTTGCATGTCTCAATCAATGTAATCCTTAGACCTGAGGTTGTCGCACAATCCGAGTTGTGGATCACCGACTTAGGTTCTGTCAAACGTTGTTCTGTGACAAGGCAACTATAAAGGCAGAGTTCGGGTCGAATGAGAAGCAAGCTGCGTGATGTGGATAATCAAGATGGGATTTTTCCCCTCCGATTGGAGAGATATTCTCTGGGCCCTCTCGAGTGATATGATTCAGGAAGCATGGCCATGCGCGACTCAGTTAAGTGTTAACTGTGTCTATTGACTAAAGAGTTAGTCAGATGAATCACATATCACGGATCGAGAAGAGAGTTGAGCTATTTAAGGGATGACGATAAATCGCCTATAGCTCGACAAGGTATATCGTGAGGCAAAAGGGACTAAGATGAATATCGCATTGAAAGGTATGTCGTCATGACTCAATGGGACTTGGGAGTCGGCACGTTCTGCTAGGAGCCGCTACCGATTGATCGATTGGGAGTAGGACTTCAATCGTGTCCATGTCGCCATGAGCCTGCAGGGTCGCACACTTAAGAGCGGGAGCAAGCATTGGTTGGGTTGGACCCGAACCGGAAATGGACTGAGTTAGTGAGTCGGACTCACGGAGGGAATGGGCCACAAGTGTTGTGAAGCCCATTACCATACGCTATATAAAGAGGGGCGCAGGTTGCCCAGCGGGTACGTTAGTCCACTCTCCCATGCGTTGGGAACCCTAGCCCCACTCAGTCCAGCCGCCGCACCGGACCTAGCAGTCCGCCGTCGGAGCTCCTCCTCGTACGTGTGGATACCGGCAGAGGTGTTGTACGTTCAGCACTTCGACGTTCGAGGGATTGGATCGGCCGGACCGGATCGTGGGACTGCACTGCCCCGACCCGACGCGCTACATCGATAATCCGCACCTCGGCTAGATCTTGGTAGTATCGCGTAGGAAAAAGTTTTCGTTTATCTCTACGCGTGCCAACAAAAACTTACCGTTCCTGCCTCTCCATAGTAGTTGCGCACAGACTAGGGGCAAAACTGAGGTCGATTCGGCGCTAGGGGTAAAACTGAGTACAAGTGGTCCGCTGTGGGCAATTCGATAAATGACCCAAAATAGTAAAACATGCATAACTTTTGCATACAAACTCGAAAAAAAAGATTAATACCTTTAGAAAAACTAGAGCAAATTTCCATCTGGATTCCACCAGGGTTTACCTCGTGAGCAATTTCTCACATTCTCAATTCGAAAAGGAAAAAAGTTATATCACAGAGAGAATTTTTCCTACAAAAAAACATGCAAAAATCAGAAGTTCGAAGACATAATATTATAAAGTTCAGAACAAAAGGATGGTCCGCCAGAAAAATATAATTTTTGAATTATTGGATGAAGTTATTTAGGTGTTGTGAGAAATTTTGAAAGAAAATACAGAAGTTCACTTTACGTTAAAACAGAAGTTCACCGTGCTTTAAACAAAAAGTTCGCACCACGAAGTTCACTTCATATTTAGCGGAAGTTCACACAAAAACAGAAGTTCAGACCACACACTCATTTCTTATTAAACAGAAGTTCAAACTCGCGAAGTTCACTTTGTATTAAACGGGAATTCTACCCGCCATGAATTACTGTATTAAAACAGAGGTATAAACACGCGAAGTTCACTTCGTGTCAAAATTGAGGACGTACAAAAAACAGAAGTTCATAGCACGAGGGCGCAGGAAACAAAAAAAAACATGACTGTCAGTTCACTAAAATATAAACTAGAAGGTCACATTCATTATATTCGGAAGTTCACTGTACTCTGATTTTTGGGAGGAAATTCATTTAAAAAAATTCTTTCTCAGTAAACAAAACAAAACCGCGATCGGAAGTTCACTAACACGTAAATAAGAAGTTCGCGATCGGAATTTTGATACTTGGTAGAAGGAAAAAAGCTGCGCCTAGTCAATTCCTTTCCAATGACATATTATTTGTTACGTTTTGATAAGTGGTTTTAAAGTAATTGCACAAAAACCAACCGCTAGATCTACAAAACCGAAATACAAATTTATTGTTTTCAAAACTGCTCTTAAATTGTAAGAAATTTTGAAACTTGTTAGAAGTAAAAAAAAAAGTTGCGCATTCTGAATACCTTTCGAATGGTGTATTTGAAATTGAGCGATTTTACATGCATAAAAATAGAGCGCGAAAACAGACAGATTCGTCAAACAGTATATTTGAAATTGTTTTTAATCCGTGGGGAATTTCAATACTTGGCGAAAGCAAAAAAGTTGTGCATTTTCCATACATTTCATACGGTATATCGTTTGCGTCAATCGGAAAGGTGGTTTGAAAATGGAAGGAAAAATACAACAGAAAAAACAGAGATATTCGCAAGGTCCGAAAACGGACAGTATATTTGAAATTCTTTTAATCCATGAGAAATTTAAAAATTGGTAGAAGTATAAACGTTATATCGCGTGTGTCATTCCGATAATTTATGATAAGTTCACTGTTTCGTAAAGGGAAGTTCTCTTAGGTAGGGGTGGGCATAAAAAAACCGAGAAACCGAACCCGAGCCGAGACCAAACCGAACAAACCGAATTATAAGGTTAATTCGGTTTTCGGTCCATATATCGGTTCATAACTTTAGAAAACTGAAATTATATCGGTTAGTTCGGTTTTTAGTCCATGTTAACCGAACTGACCAAAAGGACCGATTCATCATGCAATCAAATATTTCAAGACCATGCGACAATCTATATATAGGGAAATAAATCAGTTGTCCCATTAAAAATATATATCATTGCCAACACAATCTCCACCCAAATTCTATTTATTGCATTCTCTTATGCAACTGCAATTAAAGTTCACAACAAATACATACCCATCCACATGTCGTGTAATATTAGCTGTCATGGCACTAGGTTCACACGTCCAGTCGTTCCGGCGAGGCTCCGTAACCCTATTCACTCATTTTTGCTATCTAAGTCTTTATTTGAATTTTCTGCATGTTACAAATTTGGTTAATTCGGTTTAAACCGAAAACCGGACCGAATTTCTGAAGAACCGAATTCTCGGTTCCTGGAAAATGATAGGTTATTTCAGGTGTCACTTTCTAAAAACCGAATTGTTATAAAACCCGAAAAACCGAACCGAAAAGGCCGAAAGAATCGAATGCCCAGCCCTACTATTAGGGTTCCGGTCCTAGAATAGCTAGAACTTAGATAGGAGCGATAAACAGCCAGCAAAGACTTGCATACTTTCAGGGAAGTTTATGTGCCGGGAGGAGGAGGTAACTGCCGTGGAAAGTACAACCTTTCTAGGAAGGTAAACTTCCTATATTTATTTTCCTTCAAGGGCACTTCACCTGCCGGGAATAGTCTAGCATGCGAGGAAAAATCTTCCTCGGCTGTTAAATCTGTCTGTCGGGAATAATATGAGACCGCCAACAATGGTATCTATGTTGGGGCAGGCGGACTGCCGGCAAAGAAAAAATTACCGGCAAAAACCTTTGCCGACAGGGTTATAGAGGGTAGACCAAACTGCCGGAAAAAACTCTTTGCCGGCACTTACCTTTCAGGTGGCTTTTCCCGGCCAACAGTGGTGCTCCTAAATTTCTTCCATGGTGTTGTGGTCGTGGCTTTGTAGAAATGAAAATATTATTAATGACAAAAATTTCTCTCGTTGCACGTATTCTATTGTAGCACATGTATTTTCCGTTTGTGGTCCACATTACAACGTGTGGAATATCGAAGTCACTTTACGGAAATAAAGGGAAGACTAGTGTACTAGCTCCCGGTTGCACATCGCCCTGGGTAGGCTCCGGCCAATTTGGGTCTTTAGTACACAGTCTTTCCTTGTATTTCCACAAGAGGCTACAAAAACAATGAAGATAAAAATTAAGAAAAAGTTCAAGCACCAACAGAGATCGAGCATCAATATCTACGCTTTCTTTGCCTTTCTTTTCCTTGTGAAAGGCTTAAATCAAGTTGGTTACTTTTTCTTTGTTAAGGGGGTTCCTTAACGAGTAAATTCCATTGTTTTCTACTTTGTTCCTTTTTCTCTTTAATATAATTTTTCCTTTCCAAATGTGTTAAGGGCAACAGAATATCTTTAAGGATTACTTTTTATTTATTTAGTGAATGGTCCAAAAGTCCGGGCCATGTGCTCGGAAAGGATACTTCATGCAGTTGCATACTCAGTAATGCATGTGCATGGCTAAACAATGACCACAATTTACGTAATTCAGTAGGATACAAGCTATGGCATCTGTGCTACAAAAGTGCTTTGTAATTTAAGTCGGTGTGTTCTTTTTCTTTTACTTGGAAATCAGGGACCACAATTTCCTTTGGCATTTACTCCTCGTGAAGCCAAGGCAAGTATCCCAAAAGTATGTGTAATGTGTGAGCTGCATAGTACTTTGATAGCAATCGTCACTGAATCGTACCGACCAGCACCTCTACATTATTTTGGACTATCTTGTGCTGATATAATACATACACAGTGGATGACTGGTCTAAACTTTGTTTTGGGCAAAGGTACTCAAGAGTCAAGACACCACGGTATCCTTGTTAATTTCCTTCTAATATATCACGGGTGGTATCATTTCGTCCATATTGATCTTTCATTGGTTAATTTGGCTGGTCTTACTTATCTATATATAACAATGGTTGGACAAGGGCTTCCACGGAGTTTAAATCACGCTATCACGCCCTCAGTTTAGAATTTATATGCTCAATGCTGGTATAATAAATACATGAACCGAGTGGAAATTTTGTCAATTGTACGCTACTGCATGTGCTCATTTCATGATCGATTTCACATACTTTTGGCTTCTTTTGTGTCTTCTTGTGTTCTCTTTTTGCTTTCATGTACATTATTGTTTTCAGACACGATAAAGTAACCAAAATATTCTTACTTGGGAATTCACTTTTACCTTGCCGTTTTCACATGCTAATTTTATCCATATGAGGTATTTTCTCTTTATTAGTTTTATTTATTACTTTACTCTTACAGAGCATGAATTGGCTCAGTAAAAAATGTATAGCCGAGATGTGCCAATTTGAGGTATTTTTTTAAAATGAAAGGCCCGAGCGTAGCCCAGATTTAAATTAATAAGTCCCCATCTGCAACTTGGGGTATGCTACATACACACACATACACGGCATAACTTGAAATATATGATGTAAATAAAAAACAAGATAAATATACCACTCGATACATAAGAAGAAGAATTATAAGCTATCCATACGGAGCCCGACAAACGAATGCTGCTACGGTACCCCGGAGATCAGTAGGTACAGTTGGTGTAGGGAGTCAGAGTTTGGTTAACGAAGTTCACCGGGAAACAGGATACCCTGATGATGTACGGCCGTGTGCGGGCCAGCCCGACCTTGAACAACACATTAGCCATCACCACCACCGTGCAGTTTGGCCATTGACCCTCAATAGAATCCTGCGGAGAGTCAGTCTTCTTATCAATCTGGAAATACTCGGCCCACCCGGGGACCTTCGTCACGTTCTGTGGTGACTGGACATACCCCTCATGGAATTCGCTCATGTCCATGTCCACTGAATACCACACAGTCGGATCAGTCCATATCTCGGTGTCAAGGGTAATGTAGTGCACCTCCATGTTTGCGCTCGTATTATTGGCCAAGAGGGTGAAATTGTAGAACATCTGCCTATCCGAGCCCTCGTTGATGCCTGCATCTTTGATGGAGAATAGGATTTGTGGTGGAGTGAGACTGATGATTACAAGGACCGCGATGGCGACGACGGCCAAGGTTCCTATCGCGGCTGCAACTACAATGTGCTTGCTGCTCCATCTCTTAATGGCCATGGCAAATATGAGTTTGTCTAGCTATGTCTGGCTGGCTGGGTAGCTAGGCATGTTGATCTCGAGTATAAATGGGCAGATGCATGTACTAGTATCTAACATACATATGATGGTAAGTTGCCTCTTTTTTCTTTCTCAACTTTATAATGGTCCATGGCTTGTAGAGACAAAGAAATGTATATGGTTTCATCAAGCTTTATAATTACCATGTTTTTGTGCATCCAATGTTCATTTTTTTTGCAAAACTGCTAAATAACTTAGGTCGCTATAATATTTCTTTTTGGGAAATAATCCACCTCCTTACAGGTCCAACCACATTGTAGGTCTCCAGTACATAGGCATATTTTCATGTTCTGGCCAAAAATCATCTTAATGAATAAGTAGTTTCATTTTTTTCCCCTACATTCCTCCGAAAGCCACAGCACCCTCCACATGGTCGAGCCATCACTTATTTCTTAAGGTAATTTCAGTCTGCGGAATTTATTGATTTCTAACAATAGTTACACCAGTTACCAGAAAAAAAGACAAAATAAACCGGGTCAATCGATATAAAAGGAATGTCGAGATTTGTGCAGCTTCGTGAGAAGCCGCACGATCTTCGCCACACATCGCCAGTTAACTGCGGTGATGTTGTGCTGTGGGAACGTATCCTGTGCCCCCTCGATTCTCCCGAGGGAAAACACAATAATTGATTTCTTCTGTTTGATGTTGTGTTGAAACTATCGTGAGGCCACACTTTGACCGAAACGAGACCGTCAGACCTGACAATGGTTAGAGTAAGGTGATCTGGTTGGCAGATTCCGCGTCATGTGGCACACTTCTTATCCAGCTAATTTACATCATAAATCTCAATGGATATAATTTCCGCTTATGTACGGTTGGAGGTTCATCTGTTTCTTTGGGAATGCTATGGGTTCAACAACAACCTTACGAAGACAAGGAGAAGAAGTCGTCCACCTTGGAGTACAATCTTCTCAGATCTCCATTGTAAATCCGAGGTCTTTGTTTCTTAGTCGTTTAGATCTCCCTTGTAAACTCTAGGTGTGGCCGCATATATAAGCTGCCATAATGGAAAATTTTGGTGAACAACTAACACCTAGCTACGCTAATCCGCTAGACCGATAAAAACTGCTCAAGATGATGAATACCACCAATGACCTGGCAACATCGGCGACCTCCCTCGAGGAGGACCGCCGGGCCCAATGACGACATTAGGATGGAACAGCCGTGGACTGGGGCAATCTGCGACTGTTCAAGAACTTGTTTGCCTTGTGAAAACATACAAGCTCAGTCTAGTTTTTATCTGTGAAACTAGACAGAGTAAAGAGAGAGTTTAAAATCTTCGATTCAGATTAGGCATGAAAGAGTGCTTCCATGATAAAGGTGAAGGCAAAGGACGAGGGTTAGCCCTCTACTGGACAGAGGATGTTACAGTTGATCTTCTATCATATAGCAAATTCCATATTGATGTGCCCGTGAGTGGAGGTCTGTATGATCACATGTGGAGAGGGACTTTTATCTACGGAGAACCAAAAGCATCTGATCGCCATCTCATGTGGACAAGACTCCGACAACTAAAAACCCGATCATCGTGCCCCTGGATGATACTCGGTGACTTCAATGAGGCCATGTGGCAAGAGGAACACTTCTCCCAAACAACTAGATCGGAAAGACTTATGCAAGATTTCCGAGATTTCCTCTCCTTTTCGGATCTTCATGATATTGGATTTATGGGTGTCCCTTGGACCTTTGATAACAAGCAAAAAGAAGACCGAAATGTCAAAGTGAGGCTAGACAGAGTGGTAGCTACACCGGCTTGGTCTAATATTTTTCCGGAGCACAGACTACGTCATATTGCTCCCCCAGATCGGACCACTGTCCGATTCTTCTATACGCAGATGACCAAAGTATACGCAGACCCAATCAGCGTATTAGACGCTATGAAGTTGCATGGGAGAGAGAACCATCCCTAGCAGATGCTGTGGAGGTGGCCTGGTCTCGGTGCGTACCATGTAGCGACCAAGGCGATATGACTGCCTCGCTGCATTATGTGATGAGCACCCTGCAGGACTGGCCCAAGAGTAATTTTAAATCTATCCCTATGGAAATGGAGAAGAAAAGGGCAATGTTAGCAGAACTACAAGACCATTCCGATGCTGCAAATGTAGAGACCAGGATCACTATTGACAAGGAGATGGATGAATTGCTCTATAGAGAGGAAATTATGTGGATGCAACGCTCGAGGATTGCATGGCTCAGAGAGGGTGACCGTAATACAAAATATTTTTACCGACGGACTTCTTTGAGAAGGCGAAAAATAAAGTACGACGGCTCAAACGTGAGGACGGGACTTGGACATGTGATACTGCAGAGATGGAAACAATGGCAAAAAAAATTCACACTCACGAGGAGAACCTTGACCCGGGTCCTGTTATTGAGGTCATGAACTCATGCGTGGACGACACAATGAATGAGAAACTATGTGCGCCCTTTTCCGAGAAAGAGATCAGCGATGCTCTTTTTAAAATCGGCCCTCTCAAAGCTCCCGAGCCCGATGGATTCCGTGGTCGGTTCTTACAACGTAATTGGGAAATTTTGAAGCATGACTTAATAGTAGCAGTACATGCGTTCTTTCATTCAGGATCCATGCCAGATGGGGTCAATGAAACAACGATTGTGCTTATCCCAAATAAAAATGACCCGGAGGAACTAAGGATTCAGACCAATTAGCATGCGTAATGTGATCTTTAAAGTTGTCTCAAAATGCTTGGTTAACAGATTGCGACCATTTTTGCAGGACATTATCTCCCCGACCCAGAGAGCGTTTATCCCGGGGCGGCTCATAACGGATAAGGTCGTCTCCAATGTTTAATTTCAGTTCAGACCATAAGTTAGGAACCACAACATATGTTATAGCAGACTCAAAAGCTCACAATGTTTAATGTCCAGCTGGACCTTAAGGTGGAGCCCACATAGCAGAACTTTTTGACCAATTACAAAATACAAACAATGTAAAGTAGGTGAGAGAAGCATTACTTTGATTTATTAAATTCCTTATGGCAAGACCATAGTGGTATGGGTGGGTATTAAGAATTTAAGCTTAAGGTCTAGTCCAACAATGTATAGGGGTGTGTCTTAAGACCACTTTTTTGCTTAAGACCTTTCCTTATTTCTACTTTGGAGACGCCCTAATGCATTAATGACGTTTGAGTGTATACACTCGATTCATAATGGACCTACATCTCTAAGGAATTTTTGCGTATACAAGTTGGATATGGCCACGGCATATGACCGTGTGGATTGGAGATTTCTAGAAGGGGTTTTAGCGAAGCTGGGCTTTCATAGCAAATGGATTCGGTGGGTGATGGAGTGTGTCACCACTGTCCGATATTCGATTCGCTTTAATGGGAAAATGTTGGACTCCTTCGTTCCATCCCGCGGCATCCGGCAAGGTGATCCCCTTTCTCCGTATTTGTTCCTTTTTGTTGCTGATGGTCTTTCTTGTCTCATTCGAAAGGAAATTGAGAACTCCTCACTTCGTGAGCTACACATATGCCAGAGAGCACCGGGGATCTCCCACTTACTTTTTGCTCACGATAGCCTCTTATTATTTGAGGGATCGATGGACCAAGCTATTATCATTAAGGGTATTCTCAACCGGTATGAACAGTGCACTGGTCAGCTGGTGAGTCTTGGTAAATGCTCAATCATGTATGGAGCAAACTGTACACCTGAGGTACGAGCTGAAATCAAAGGGATATTGAATTATGACACTTCATGTTTTGAAGAAAAATATCTTGGGCTCCCTGTTCCAGAAGGGAGACTTACAAAAGGAAAGTTTAAATCAGTTAAGGGCAAATTCTCCAAACATGCGTCGGACTGGTCGGAAAAATATATGTCAACGGGAGCAAAGGAGGTTCTTATCAAATTGATACTTCAGTCTATTTCTACCTATGCTATGGGCATTTTCAAATTCCCTTTGGGATTGATCAATGAGTTGGAACACATTATTCGCAACTTTTGGTGGGGAGATGAAACAAATAAAAGGAAGATGCATTGGATGTCCTGGGACAAATTGGCTAGACCGAAGTGCCAAGGAGGCATGGGTTTACGTAACCTGAAGATTTTTAATCAAGCACGGCTTGCTAGGCAAGCGTGGAGGCTGATCTCCTGTCCTGACAGTTTATGTGCGCGGCTGCTAAAGGCGAGGTATTACCCGACTGGCTCTCTACTGGATACCGCGTTCATTAAATACCAGTCTCATACATGGCAGGGTATTACTTTCGGCTTGGAACTGTTGAAAAAGGGAGTAATATGGCGCATTGGTTCGGGTACCGGTGTGAGGATATTCTGTGATAATTGGCTACCTAGGCCAGGTGCACTTAAAGTTGACAAGAGAAGAGGGCCAACACGGAAGAAGTGGGTCTCGGAATTGATCGATCAAGAGACCAGACAATGGGATGAGGTGGCTTTGCGCGAGTGTTGCCCACATTACGACACGGATGTTATCTTAAGTATCAAAACCCCGTCCCGAGCGACGGATGATTTTATTGCTCGGAGCGGGGAACCAAACGGCGTTTTTAGTGTCAGATCGGCTTATAGGATTGGTCTAAATCCTAAATTACAAAGTATCAGTGTTGGACAATCGAGTGCAGCTCCATCGGGAGACCGGAAAGTCTGGGACATAATTTGGAAGCTAAACGTCCCTCCTAAGCTTCGGGTGTTCACATGGAGAGTGGCCTCGGATTCTCTTGGGGTTCGGTCTAATATCAACCGAAGAGTTCCGAAGTTCGACCCCATTTGTTCGATTTGTGGACACGGTATCGAGGACGGTCATCACGCTCTAATTACATGCACTATGGCTCGGGGCCTCCGCGACCAGATTCGCGAGCACTGGGATCTCCCGCCTGATAATGCATTATGTGTGAGGGAGAACGAATGTATCCTGCGCCTGCTTGGTAACTCTAGCCCCAACCGAAGACAGATGATCGTTTTCCTCTTATGGCGAGTCTGGCAGGGTCGGCGGCCGCCCCGGGCCCCCGAATCCAAGGGGCCCCAAATTCCAGGTTCTAAGGGATATGCAGCAATGGGCATAAGTAATTTGGCGGCAGTGCCATGGTTGTTGTAACTCCTTCTAGGTTGGGCTTTTTCGTCTATATCCGCGTATGCCATGTTTCTTTGGTTAGCTCTAAAGGCCTTAAGTGGGCCCTGGTTAATTAATATGCTGAGGTGAGGACGTTAGCCAAAAATACGGGTGATGCATTAGATCTATAATCTACTTGTACGGTAGACCAGGGCATGAAATAACACATATCCATTAATGTAGCATATAATTTACTCGATTTTTCTTTCCACTCAAAATACTTAACTCACCTTCCATTTTCATTGCGCTTTGATTTTTCAGACAAATTTTCTACTGGATGCGTTTTGTGCATTTAATTCTAAAACATTATCGACGTGATAATTAATATGATTCATATTGGTATGCATCATCTGTGCTTTGCAATTAGTAATGTTAGAAGAAAATTTGAAAACAATACGTAGATAGCAATATTGTATTATGCGCATTATAAAATTATTTTTAGACATATTTTCTGAATTCATCAGTAATAATTTATATATATTTTTGATAAATAATACTTTAGATATATAGATATATAAATTATTAATTTGATACTTATAGGGCCCCACATTCTAGTTCCGCCCTGGGCCCCAAAAACCTCAGGACCGGCCCTGGGTATATTTTCTCCTTTTCCTTTTTTTTTTACTAAAGTATAGGACAGGCTAGTAATACAACTAATCGATCGAATCACCAGAATTAAAGACAAATTAAAGCACCAAGTACGTATAGAACACTTCTCTCACCTTGAGGAAAGATCCCAACACAGAATTTCTGGACCATAGACCATCGTTTAAAGGATCAAGCTTTTGTTCTCTCCAAGAAACCTATATTCCTAGCCAACTTTTTAGCTTTGATTTCAGCAGACAATCGTTTCCTAAAGTGCTGTGACGTGGACGAATTTTTTCAATTCATGGGTATGGCGTAGAAGAGCACTTAGAGCCGGTACAATATATAACAAGTGATCGGGCGAGTCACTAGTCCATCAAACCTATAGAAACCAAGAGAAAAATATGGGGCTGGATGGCGAGCACACAAGATTCCAGTTCCTAGCCACGGTGCGCTCATTGGTTGCCACTGTGGTCACCGTGCTCGCCTTTGCCGTGGTGGTGATGGTCATCGTTGTCGTCAACCGCCCTGTTGACATGTCCTTGGAGTACTTCCGCTATGTCCAGGCAGACGATTGGTCTCGTATAGTGGCTAATACCACACCTCGGCACGCAGTTTCACCGTCGTATTTGTACGGGCCTGCGTTGGAGGCAAATATAAAGTTGGAGCTCACTGCTGTCAACCCCAGCGGCCGCGGTGCGATCAAGGGAAGCATCAACATCATCCGCGTCGTTGACATCGAAAACATGGTGCAGTTCGTCTTGTTCCAGACCAAGTTTGACGCGAAGGCTTCTGTTAACTTCAACCTGCCGCCGCACAGCTCGCACGATTATAGCAGGTGGGTGACAATTTCGAACACAAAACAACTGCAGTACCTCTATGACAACCGCCGCCATGACATGCTCGGATTCAGCGTGCTTGTGGTGGTGGAAACCACCTATCATCGGCCACGGCCGCACTCGGCCAAGACCATGGTCTATTATTGCTCTCCGCTCATGTTCCTCGTAAGCATCCCGTTGGAAATTAATGCCGGCGATGTTGGGATCCCTTGCAAGACGGCCAAAGAAATGGGGTACACGCCATCCTTCACATCAGTAGAATAACTTCTGCTAGTCACGCGCGTCTGTCTTTGTTGATCGGCGCTGTGTCTTCTACTTGTATTTTTTGCGTGAGATTTGCTTTGTCGTGTTCTCCTTCCCCAAACACGTTTTTGCTGCTTTCAACTGTGATTATGGCAGAATTAATTGTTGATAGTCCTCTAGATTGTGTTGTAACTCCTTTTTAGTACATATATTCTTCAATGAGAAGTAACGTTTTCATTTTATTTGCTCTAGATGTTGATGACGAGCAAGCTTGAGTAGTTTTGATGGCTTCATGTGTAAGAGCATCTTGATCGGACCGTGTGGATCCTAGGCACGCAGAGGCCGGATCCAACAAATTATTTATGGCATCACCTTGATCTTGACGTAACAACTATGATTAAAAAAAGAATCTAGAGTTCGTTCCCTGAAAATAAAACTCTAGAGCTTTTTTCCTCTCCAGAAAGCACCTGCTCCAGATTCCACGGTGAGCCGAATGCCACACACCCAAATCCGCCGACTCAAAAGTGGACCAAGCGACCAAACCCAACAAAAGGAATTGTTGCTCCGACTTCACCACAAACCACAAGGGTCGCGCCCGTGCATAGACGCCTATGGATCTCAAAATCACTCGTTGTCGACTACCTCCATACTGCACAACAAACCAAACTCCAATGTTGTGAGTGCCTCTCTGGGAAAATCTAGATTTTGGGTCCCCTGAATCGGACGATGGCGACGCTAAAGTGTCGTTCAATCTCGGGGGCTTCCTCTTGGAGCAGGTGCTTGCTCGAGACGTTAGGATCACGTGGATCAGCACGCCATCTACCATGCCGATGATGGTGGGCCTCGATGACGCACGATGGCGGTGCTCATGCAGCACCACCTTCTTGAAGGATTTCTCGTCGCAGTCATGTCTCCTCTCTCGGGTTGCATTGGGAAACCAAGATATGGGACTTCCGGATCGTACGATGGCGACGCTAAAGTGACGTTCCCCTCCTAGGGGCTTCGTCTTGGAGCACGAGCTTGCCAGAGATGTCAGGATCAGGATCAGACGATGGCTACGATAAAGTGTCGTTGCCACCCGAGGTCTTCCTCTCTTGGAAGACCATATAGTTTTGCATATGTCACCCTTGGGGTATCTGGACTCAAATGGAACAGTTGTTCTGTCCACCTCCCTTTACATCTAACACCTTTAGGGTTGTGGACCCACATGTACCACTCTAAGCCATCTATGTCTCCCCCGACCACCTTCGGGCATGTGGACCAATATGCAACACTCTTAGCCAGCACTGTGAGTACACATGATGGCTACGGATGAATAGACATGACTAACTAGGAGTGGTGCATATGGATGCATATGTCACGAATGGGGGTAGATGTGTAACTAGATGGTTATGAGTGATGCATTTGGACCCACATGGATAAAGAGTCTAGGGGGCCCTATTTTTGTATGGTTGTTGCATGTGGGGTCCCGGCGAGTGGAAGGTGGTAGGTTCTACCCTTTACCACCTATGATATATGTTGACCTATATGCAACGCCCCTAATTTCCAATTTTAAGTTTTTATTTTGTATTTTAGTTTCCTACATGTTATACACTGATACGTCATAAACGTATCCTTAATTTCTTATACAACTTATACAACTTATGTCATTTTTATCGACTTCCGGGACTAACCTATTAACAACATGCCACACAGCCAGTTCCATGTTTTCTGCTGTTTTTTTGTTTCAGACAAGTTGTTCTGGAAATATTCTCGGAATTGGAAAATTCGAAGCCAGAAAGTATTAGAATTCCCGAAGGTTTCACGGAGTCACGAACAGACCGGGGGTCACACCATAGGGTGGCGCGCCCCCCGGTGGCGCCTGAGAGTGGTCTGGGACCCCCCCCCCGTGTTCCCTCTGTCATCGCTCTTTCGCCTATATAATCCCCCCGAAATATCAACCCCCAAAACATACCAATTTTTCCCGAGAAACCCCGAGGCTGCCGTCATCGTCATCCCGAGATCGGGTTGGTTCTGGAGCTCTCCCCGGAACCCTGCCGGGAGAGAAATTCATCACCGGAGGGGTCTACACCACCATGCCCTCCTGTGAAGTGATGCATGAGTAGTTCATCCGTGGACTACGGGTCCATATAAGTATCTACATGGTTGTCTCCTCCACTTTATGTCTCATTTTTAGATCTCGTGAGCTGCCTCACATGACCGGGATCATCTTTATATAATGCTACATGTTGTGTTTGCTGGGATCCGATGAATGTTGAATGCTATGTCTTCTGATTATCAATCTATCATGTTATCTTCATGTATATGTTATTTATGATCTTGCATGTTCTCCCTTATTAGTAGATGCTCTGGCACAGTGGATGCTAGTAACTCCAATAGGGAGTATTTATGCTCGATAGTGGGTTGATGCCTCCTTTGCATCTGTGCTCGAGTGACAGAAACGTGACAGATGGTGGATGTGTTGTTGCCATTAGGGAGAAAACAACAATGCTTTTTCTAAGGATGATTTTGTTGTTTACATTACACACTTTCCTTACTGCGATTATCTGTTACTTGCAACTTAATACCCAATGTTGGCTCGGATGACACTCCGAGGGTGGATTATTAGTGATAGATGAAGTTGGATGACGTCTATGTAACTTGTTGTATTGCCCGCATGAATCACATAGTAATCTTTATATCTTGCATATGCACAACAGTGCAGCCTTCATTTCTGTCAATTTCCCAACTATAATTTGTTCACCACACATGTTATTTATCTTTCATGGAGATACACCACTAGTGAACTATGGGCCCCGGTCCATTTTTCTCATACTGATAATACACACATTGATTCCACTGTTTTAGGTCGGACCGGGGCTCCACTCTCTTTCTTTCTGTGTGGGACGATGTCGGGGAATGTGTCGAGGCGGCGAATAACCACACTGCTGCTACTAATTTCTTACTATTCTCACACTGTTTTCCACACCATACGTTTAACCTCTTTGTTTTCAGAAAAAACGGTGAGATTGACAACCTCACTACTTCGTTGGAGCAAAGTGATTTAATTGTGTTGTGTAGGTTCCACATTACTCCTGAACATGTAGTGTGCCCTGCCATCTCAGCTGCATCAACCTTTTGAAGTTACTCCTTCCTCCTACAGGTCGATTCAACCTTGGTTTCTTTTCTGAGGGAAAACTTGCCGCTGCACTCTTCACAACCTTTCCCTTGGGGTTTACCAACGTCAGCCATCAACAAGTTTTCTGGCGCCGTTGCCGCGGATTTCAAAGTCTCGAAGAGAAAGCAGCCTCCAGTCAACTACACACCATCAAGTTATCTGGCGCCGTTGCCGGGGAGGAAGAGAATTTATGCAAGGGGAGTGTATAACTTACAATCTCTTTACTTTGTTTTAGTTTTTCTTAGTTTAATTTATTTTGTCTTGTTTATTTCTCTATATCAAAAACATAAAAAAATTAGTTCTTATTCGAGTTGTATTTTTTATTCTGTTTTTAATCTTGCTAAAATGACTACTCCTGAGAACACTAAGTTGTGTGATTTTACACATGATTTCATTAGCACACCTATTGATACACCTATTCCTACTGTTGATTTTTATGAGATTAAGCATGCACTATTAAATCTTGTTATGAGAGAGCAATTTTCTGGTGGTAGTACACATGATGCTGATGCCTATCTTAATAATTTTGTTGAAATTTTGTTGAACTATGTTGGATGCAAAAATATAAAGATGTAGATGAAGATATTATTAAACTAAAATTGTTTCCTTTCTCTTTGAGAGGAAGAGCTAAAGAATGGTTGCTATCTTTGCCTAGAAATAGTATTGATTCTTGGACTAAGTGTACAGATGCTTTCATTGGAAAATATTATCCTCCTGCTAAGATTATATCTTTAAGAAGTAGCATTATTAATTTTAAGCAACTTTATAATGAGCATGTTTCTAAAGCTTGGGAAATAATGAAATCTTTAGTAAAGAATTTTCCCACTCATGGACGGACTACTTGGATGCTCATCCAAACCTTTTATGCAGGACTGAATTTTCTTCAAGAAACCTTCTAAATTCAGCTGCTGGAGGAACGTTTGTGTCCATGACCTTGTGGGCAGCAACAAAGCTTCTTGATAATATGTTGGTAAATTATTCTAAATGGCATACTGAGAGAGCTACAACTTGTAAGAAGGTAAATTATGTTAAAGAAACCTCCTTTTTATTGATAGACTTCATGCTATTATGTCTATTCTTGTTAATGGCCATGCTCCTGTTTATTCAAACATGTTCCTTTAGCTTCTTTGGTTGCTCAAAAAGAGCATGTTGATGTGAACTTTATTAAAAATAATAATTTCAACAATAATGCTTATAGGAATAATTTTGGTAGCAATAATTATAGGCCATATCCTCCAAAATAATAGTAATTCTTATGATAATTCTTATAACAACAACAAAAGTGTACCCACTGATCTTGAGAATATTCTTAAGAATTTTATTAGTAGACAAACTTCTTTCAATAAATGTGTTGAGGAAAAATTTGGCAAAATTGATGTTCTTGCTTCTAAAGTTGACAGCCTTGCTCTTGATGTTGATTTACTGAAACTAAATTTATGCCACATGATGTTAAAGAAATCAAAACTTTGAATTCCATCCAAATTCTAATTGATGATAATGTTAGAATGTTAGCTGAATTGCATGCTAGATGGGAAAGAGAAGATGAAATAGCTAGAAAGAATAATATATCTATTGTTTGCACCATTACCACCACTAGTAAGACTGAAGCCTCTCATGCTAGTAAACCTTCTACTATAAATGGTAAATTAATTGGTGTTTCCAATATTTCCACTTCTGGTATTAAAAATGCAAGATTACCCGAAACTGCTAAAAATGCCCGTGATAATAGTGCTGAATTTTTTAGAAACATGGGAGAGACAATGGTCCCATTACCTTTGATAAAAAACGATCTTAACTTTTATGGTTGCAACATAAATGAAGTGATTAAGTTCTTACACAAGCTTGCTAGTTGTCCTAATGCTAGTGCTATGAATAGGATTTCACAAAACATATTACAAATGCTCTCATGCAAATTAGAGAGCATGAATTAAGATGTGAATCTATATCCCTAGGAAGTTAGATGATGGGTTATAACCCATTATTAAAATGGAAGTGAATGATTTTAATTTCAATGCTCTATGTGATATTGGTTCAAGTATCTCTGTTATGCCTAAAAGACTTTATGATATTCTTGATTTGAACCCTGTTATTTGGATGTTTGTCTTATTAATAATTTTAGAAAGAACCCTTTGGTGGTATTTGATTATGCTCTTATCATGGTTAATAATAATCTTGTCCCCGTTGATTTGTTTTCTTGAATATTGAATGCAATGCTTCTTGTCCAATTATTTTGGGAAGGCATTTTTAGAACTGTAGGTGCTAACATTGATATGAAAGAGGGGAATATTAAATTTCAGTTCTCACTCAAGAAAGGTAAGAAACACTTTCCTATAAAGAGAATGAAGTTTAATTTTTATTTTATTATTATAATAAATTATGAATTGGATGCTTCTTCACTTGAAAACACTTGATTCCACTTTTCTGGACTAGCTAAAAGGCCTTAAAGAAAATCACTTTTTTGGAGATAACCCATGGTTTTATTTTTTTGCTTTGTTTTTCTCTATTTTCTTTCAGTCAAGGGGATCTATAATTCTATATAAACTCCTTTCAATCTTAACTTTCATGTATTAGTCGTGCCAAGTAAAGTTTCTGATGAAAGTTGGAGTTGGTTTTGGGATCTCTGCGCAGGAAAAAGATTTCTGCTGTCCACCATAAAAAATCGTGAAAAATCCAGAAAGATCAGAATGACCTGAATTTTATTTTGATTATTCCTCGGCTAATTCCGCAACTTTTTTGTTCTTTATGTTTTTTTATTTGAGTACTGTAAGTGCTCCGAAAAATCCGTCTTTACAGACTATTCTGGTTTTGGCAGATTCTGCAATTTTTCTTGCATTTGCTCTTTTACGATGTCAAGTGGAATTCTTTGCTTCACAAAACATCAGTAGATGTAGCTAATGTTTAAAAGTATCAATAGAACTTGTGCCCATACAGAACCCATAGCTTTTTGATTGTTGCACTAACCCTCTAATGTGAATTACTCTTTGAGTGTGGTGTGAAGGAAGTTTTCAAGGGTCAAGAGAAGAGGGTGATATATGTGATCAAGAAGAGTGCATGGTCAAAGCTTGGGGATTCCCCGATGGTTCATCCCAACAAATTATAAGAAGACTCAAGCATCTAAGCTTGGGGATAACCAAGGAATCCCCTTCTTCATCAACCATTTATTACGTCACTTCTAGTAAAACTATATTTTTATTCGGCCACATCGTATGATTATCGGGTGGGTTTTTAATTTGTTGGGCCGGTAGAAAATTCTTGGGCCGGTTGATTCCGATCCAGCAGGAGAGTTTTGTCCTAGTTATTCACTTCACCTCCAAGTCTTCACAACAACAATTCAACATTATTAATGTTTATGGCCCATGTGATGGAATCGCTAGAGACAATTTTATTGCTTGGTTGTTTAGGCTTGACTTTTCGGATGAGGACTTATGGATGATCATAAGCGACTTCAATTTTTATAGATATTTTGATAGTTGCAACAAGCTAGGTGCCAACATAGTGGATATTAATACTTTTAATGAGGTTATCAGTTATTTAGGTCTGATCAAATTTCCAATCAAAGGTCGTGCGTACACATAGAGTAATATGTAATCCGACCCTACCCTTACTCAACTTGATTATTTTTTCACTTCTTTTCCCTAACACTGTGGTTAATCCCCTTGCCCGCCCCACTTCGGACCATATACCATGTGTTATATCTACTGGTACTGATATTCCTAAGACACAAGTGTTCCGTTTTGAGAATCACTGGGTTCCCAAGCCAGGGTTCATGGATGGTGTCTCTGCTATATCGGATATCCATTGTCCAGGGGATAGTGCTAAATGTCTTTCATCTAAGTTTAAGTTGCTGCGTAAAGGCCTTCGGAAATGGAGCACCAGTCTATCTGTGATTAATATCATTATTGGTAAATGCAAGGACACTATTATCATGCTTGGTGACATGAAGGACCAACTTGCTCTTCATATAACTGAATGGAATTTCAGATGTATTGTTAAACGCAAATTATCTCATTTAGTCAACTCTAAGTTCATGTATTGGCGCAAGAGATGTACCGCTCGTTGGGCAAAATTTTGTAGCGATAATACAACCTTTTTTCACTCCACGACGACTATCCAGTACAAACATAATTCCATTGCATCATTGCAGAGAGAGGATGGCTCAGTTGCTACTGATCATCACGAGAAGGCTGGGATCCTGAGACAAGCATTCAAGGGCCATTTAGGTAGGTTAAATGATATGGGGCCAACATTTGATTTTCAGCCTACCTGACGCACCATTCTGGACTTGAATCTCTTACTGTTCTTTCACCCATAAGGAGATTGATGATAGTGTGGCTAACCACCCCATTGATAAAGCCCCTGCCCTGATGGATTTAATGCATTATTCTTTAAAACTTGCTGGCAGATTGTCAAATAGGATTACTCCAGGATTTGTGAGGAATTTTGGAGTGGTCAAGTAATTCTTCGAAGCATCAATGATGCTTATATTACTCTGATTCCTAAGACCAACTCCCCTGAGAAACCACATGATTACAGACCCATCTCCCTGCTAAATTCCTCATTTAAGCTGATTACCAAGTTATTAGCCAATATATTGCAGAGTAGAATTCTCAAGATTGTTCATCGCAACCAATACAATTTTTTACAATCCATGACCATTCAAGATTGTATTGCTTGGGCCTATGAATATATTCATCGGGTCAAGCATTCTGGTTATCAAACTATTATTATTAAATTGGATTTTACTAAGGAATTTGATTTGATTGAGCATCAGGTCATTATCAATATTCTTAGAGCCAGTGGACTTGTCATCATGGAGTTAGACAAGGAGATTCCTTATCCCCGATTTTGTTTGTGGAAGTCGCGAATCTGCTTCAGTCGATAATCAATGGGTTATCAATCTCGGGTGATCTCCATGCACTCATCTCACGACCAAGATATTTTCCCATCGTTCAATATGCCGACGATACATTGATGAGCATGCAAGCATGTCCTACTCAGCTGCTGCTTCTCAAGGAAACCTTACTTCAATTTTCTAAGGCTAATGGACTTCACGTTAATTACCAAAAAACATGCATGATGCCTATTAATATCACGGATCAACGACTGATTGAGTTGGCACATGTATTTTGATGTGCTACCGGCTCTTTTCCATTCGCATATCTTGGCTTGCCTCGTGGCACTATGAGACCAACCATTGCTGACCTCTCCCCGCTTGCGGGCCAGGTTGAGCGCATACTTAATGCATGTGCACGATATTTTGATTATGGTGGCGGCTTGACTTTGGTTCAATATGTCTTGTCCTCCCTTCCTACTCATTATTTGAGTTCACTTAAATTACCAAAGACCTTCATTAAACATTTTAATCCTGTTAGGCGCCATTGTCTTTGGGCTAAGGAATATTTGTCGAGTACACCTCATTCATTGGCTGTGTGGCCATTAGCATGCCGCCCTAAGAATAGGGGTTTACTAGGGGTCATTAACTTGGAATTGAAGAAGAAGGCACTATTGCTCAAGCACCTCCTTAAATTTTACTCTCATGACGATACTGTAACGGCCGAGATTTCCCCAAATAGGAATTGTTTGTTTGGTTTTTTTTTTGTGCATCATGTCATCATGCCATCTGCATCATAAAACTCACCAAACATTTAAAAAAATTGTCAATCCTATTTTTCATGAAAATTGAGTTGAGTTTGTGGCTCTAAAACTTATTTTTGGTTTTCTTAGTGCCTAAAACAATTTCTGGAAAATATTAAAACTAATCAAGAGAAGAAAAAAAATGTTTAAGGGAGAGAGAGAGCAGCCCAGCCCATCTCCTCTCCACCCGGCCCATCTCCTCTCCACCCAGCCCACCTCCCCTTTCTTCTTCGTACGGACAGGAGGTCACGTACAGAACGTGACCATGGCCCCCACCTCCACCTGCTCCCCCTCCCCTATACCTACCCCTCTCCCCTCCAAACCCTAGCCCTCTCACCCTTCTTCCTCCTCCAGCCGCCACCTTCTCCTTTCTCCCCTCTTCCTTTCCCTACCTCCTCTCTGTAATTTCTTCTCTGAACCTTTCCCATGGCCTCCATGGCCGAAACTTGAGCTCTCCACCGCCGCCTCTACGCTCCCCGTCGAGGCTCCCTCTCCCTGGGAACGGAACCGGGAGGGTTCCCTCTCCCCTTTTGCCTAAGGGAGTGAGGCCCGGGAGGCCGCCGTCCGCCTCCGCCAAGCCGCCGTCGACCGCCGCTCTTCTCTGTCGCTGCGCCACCTCCTCCTGTCGCCGCTCCCGAGCAGCGAGCCCACGGTGAGCACTCGCTCTCCCCTCTCTCCCTCTCCCCTCTGCTCCACAGGCCACACGCGCCCAACGCCCCGCGCGCCCCCGTCGCCCTCGCCGGCAGCCGCGGCGAGCAGCAGGTCGCCGTCGTTCTTCTCCTATCGGATGCAGTTAACCGTACGCGTTCAGTTTCGTCAGTATCCGCACCCTTTGCCTCAAAAACCCAGCTCCCCTATATCCATCAACAAAGCCGCAGCAGCCCACTGGTAGCGCCCGTGCGCGCACGCCCAGCAGCCCCGGGTTCGAATCCCCCCCGGCGCAAAGCCACCCCCTTTTGCCTCCTTTTTCTTTTTATTTTGCGAATTCCAGAAAACAGATCTGATTCTTGAACTCTAAAATCAATAACAAATTGAATATTGCTCCAAATTCAATGATTCAAGTTTCTGTGGATTCATAATTTTGTGCTCTTCCTGTTAATGTCAAAGTTTCAACATGTTTCTGTAATAATTTTTGAACTAAATAATTAAATACCTAAATGGCTATTAAAAGTTGAAACTTTGGAATTTCATAACTTGAGTTCTGTTCATCCAAATTGAGCAAACTTGGGCTCTAAAATTTTTTCTTAACAAACTCTACACAGTGGTATTTCATTTGGTCACAATTGAATTAAATTTGAACATGTTTCCTTCTGTTTACTAAAAGGGGCAGAATAAAAATGCTTATAAATAATTCAAATGAACTCCAAATTTAAAATGTAAAATATGGTATCCATGCAAAATTGAACAAGCTTTCTAAATATAAACTTTGTTTTCTATTTTGAATAAATTAAATGGCTGAAAACAACTATTTCTTAATTAATGCATTTAAAATTGTCAATTTAATAACTTGCTCATCTAAAATCCAAATTCAACAAATGAAATATGTATTCCATCTAAAATTTTGTGTTCTTTCCAAATATAAATTTTGTTATCTGTTTTGAACATTTAAAATTGGTGAAAACAACAAATGCTTGAGTAACTCATTTAAGAAGCCAAATTTCATAACTTAATAAATAAAATTTCCAAACTTGGTAAACACCTTTTCAAATTGAAGCTATTGTTGTTTTCTCTTTGTTTTCATCCTTCATGCATCATCCTAATCAAATTTCACATGATGGTTATTTGTATATCAATTAATTCAACATTAATTCATGGGCTTTTCCATATGCAATCCAAATTGCATATGGGCCCATTTAAAAATGTTTACCATGTCAACTAGTTTATCTTTGATGCATCCTTAAACTTGTCATGCATCCATATCTTGATCATGCTGGATCTTTTGCCGTAGAAGTAATTGTTGCATCCGGTGTTTGTTCTAGTTCGTTGCTTCTTCGCGGATAGGACGTTGAGATGATGTGAGCAACGACAAGTTCGGATGTACCTCTACTTGCTGGATCTCAGGAAAGTATACTCACTTGCTACCTATGGCTGCCTTTCATCACTTGTTATCGATTCTTTCCGTTGTTCTTATGCTAGCCTTATGATTCGATGCTTGTGTCTCGATCCTATCATATGTTTACCTTGCAGCCATGATATAGCCTTTCCTTCCACTTCCTATTAACTGTTGCTTGTTTACCTTGTTGGCCCTCGTGTCGTAGTTGCATCCTTAGTGTTGTTTGCGCTCAAGTCTTGTTGTCCGTCTTATCACCTGTTTAGTTTGATAGTTGGGTTTCAACTTAATCAACAACATGTTAATGTTTTGGGTAATAATAATTTGATGATAAGGCACCGGCAGGAGGCCCGGCGTGGTTTTGAGGCCTGCTAGTGTCGAACTTAATTAGGAAAAGGGTCTTGCCCTCCGATCCATGATGAGCGCACTAACCGCATGTGGGAAGCGAGTATGGGCGCCCCCCGCAACTTTGATTCGATTCGCATCTCGTCCAAATCGCCTCATTTAGTTCGGGTTTTCCATTTGCCGCATGCATATGCAGGTGCGAACCTTTGGCGCCAGGGTGGAACTTTTGTAGTCGGCATTTAGGGAGACACGTTCTTAGAGTGCTATGAGGGTCCCCTTTTCTTCGTGGGGCTTGATTAGCCGTGCGCTCAATTGCACGAGGTTCTTTGGGCTTGATGCGAGGAAGAGTTGAGTTGTGTTGAGTGCCCCGCTTGGTGGAAGGGCCATTCCATCTGGCGGGTTATTCTTACGTGTACGGCCAAATTGGTGCATCCCTGCAGGGTTAAATCTTCTCGAGAAGCCGTGTTGTCCGCGGTTATGGGTGACTTGGTGAAAGTGCTGGCTAACAAGTACTCAGACAACTTACACCTAACTATAATAACTTGACTAGTAACAGAGATTACTTCCACCATAAGAATGATGTCACCTTAATCCAACTGTGTGAGTTTTCCTCGGATTGCTTCTTTGGATAAGGGGCGAGATCCATGATGGGTTTGTTTGAAGTTAGTTGGTAGTTGGTTCCGATACGCTATCTTATCTTCTCTCTATTAGCCGGAAGTTGTAGCGTGTCTCTGTAGTTGGTTAGAGCAGCCCGCTGCCGCACTTTTATATCACCTATTCTTCCGTTGAACCCAAAGCATCTGTGCTTGGTGTTGTCGGGTACACTTTGGTATCTTGTGCGTCTTGCTTGCCAGTACTTGTCTGTACTGACCCTTTGGGGCTGTGGTTTCCGCAGACTACGTTTCCGAGGATCCCCATGGTGGCTACTACGTGGAGTATGACGAGGCTGTTGACGAGTAGATAGCGGACCCGGGCAGGATCCGAGACTTCCTGGATGGGCTCCGTTTTCCTTTCATTTCCGGCCTCTTCGGACTATTTGGATCTTGTCTGTACTCAGGAACTTTGGATGCTTCCGCTATGATGTAATTATGAATTGTTTGGACATGTGTCCTCTGGATGATTGTATTTGCTATCTCTGCTCTAGTGCGAGCTATTTGCAACTTATTTCCATCTTTTGTGTCTTAGAGATGTGTTGTGTTATCACTTGTTTAAAAGCCGTTGACGTACCATGTGGGAATGGTATGAAGTACGTCAATGGTAGTATCCTGATTTCTATGGGATGGTTTGCGTAGACGATGAACAGTAGGGGTTGGTTGTCACACGTATACGTGTTGGCCTACTCGTAAGAGGTGCGGGTGCAGGTAGGCCCCGTAATCCAATCATCTGCTGTTCAACGGAACTGCGAGTATCCTCTAGAAGTCCGGGTGCGACAAATGGTATCAGAGCCCGTCTGCCTGTAGGATCCCTTTTACTGGTCGCAGTTGAGTCTAGAAACTATTTTGTAGCTATATAGGAAAAATGAAACGTGAGAGTAGGAATTCTGTTCTTTTATTTCTTTCCCCACCCACCCTCCCTTTTCTGCTAAGGAAGTGGAATGTTGTTTTCTCTTCTCATCTAAAATTTCAAGTTAGGATTTCACGTATCCTGGTTTCTCTAGGATAGTTATATCTACTAGACCATAGGAATGGAGGTGGTTGTGACATGATTTATCATGTTGCCTACTCACGATTGAGAACGGAGGCGTGTAAGCCCCGGAAGCAGATCCTCTGTTCCTTAAGCAGTAGAGATTGAACCTTTAGAAGCCCGGATGGGGTTTCCGTAGTACCTCAGGAGTGTTTTGGTCTCGTGTTTCCCGAATGTTGCTTCGATATCCTGTTCTTCTCAAGATCCTTTTCGTCCGTTGAAACCTTGTTGTTGCTTGCCACTTTAGTTCTTCTACCGGCATCTAATCAAAACTCCCCGGTCATCTGCAGATGGATCTCAGGTTCTACCCGCAGGTGCTTCCTATGACTCGTTGCGAGAGCACTGCCGGTTATCCGGAGATGCTGAGA
Source organism: Alopecurus myosuroides (assembly GCA_028641055.1). Taxonomy (NCBI): domain Eukaryota; kingdom Viridiplantae; phylum Streptophyta; class Magnoliopsida; order Poales; family Poaceae; genus Alopecurus; species Alopecurus myosuroides. The sequence continues at coordinate 443,610,240 of CM054060.1, read as the reverse complement.
GACAAGGTCACTTATCTGGGGTTCCATTGGGCACCAGAGTACCAGGTCTACGAGCAGCAGCGAGAGTTTGAGCAGACCTACTACCAGGCTATCGTCTACATCCTGTCAGATGATGGCATGAGCGTAGTTCACCGCTACGAGGCAGTGGGTTCCACAGTGGATATGGCTGTGCAGCAGGCAGCTTATGTGAGTCTCACCGTCCTTCGTGCTGACTACTAGGGATTTGACGATTCTATCTATCGCCACATCCCCCGTGGTTACATCACTGTGGAGGGAGCTCACTTCACTCTCTACGACAACTTGGATGTTTACGAGCATGATAACTCCAGGCTGCACACCACCGCTCAGTTTGTGAGACACAGTGATGCAGTTGCCACCACACTATCTCAGGAGTTGGCTTCAGTCAGAGAGCAGCTTCACCTTGCTTTGACTCGTCTGGCGACTTACACCACAGACTTTGTTGGAGACGAGCACTTTGCACGTTTTGATCAGCCAGTTGGACGTCGTCTGCCAGATGCTGGATGTTACGAGCCGATCAGAGGTCCACTCCTTAACCTTGGCGCTGGTTACACTGGGATTCCACGCTTTGGAGCACAGGGAGTCGACGCTATGTTCTTCACCACACCTAGATTCTCTCTCAGAGCACGTCCGATCTACGTGGATCGTCGTTCTACCTACTTTCGTGGGCGTCCTCCTCACCGTACCTCTCGCCGTACTCCTAGCCGCCGTCCTGCGTGATGACCATGGGAGTACCAATGTATCCATTCTTAGCTATGTTTAGTTATCCTTTGGCATTCGAACCATTTATGGTGTATTGGATATTCTGATGTATTTGAACATGTTATGATGTACCTGTTGGTTATCTATTCATGCGTCGGAATAATCTCTCTTTCGGTTGCCAAGTCTATCCTTTTCTATTGTTGTGCTAAAATGCATTTCCATTCAGGATGCCGCCAACAAGGAACAGCCCGCCTGAGCCACCGCCAATCGTGGAGCTATTGACCCAGATGACCCAAGTCATGACGCAGATGGCCCAGTTTCAGGCTAATGAGCACATCAACCAGACCGCTCCATGGGTCAGCATCAAGGACTTTCTCAGTCTGGGCCCAAGAGCTTTCGTGGCAACACGCGAGCCTCTGGACGCTGATGACTGGATCCGTGAGATAGCCAAGGCTCTGGAGATTGCACACGTAGCTGAAGAAGACAAGGTCAAGTATGCCTCCTATCTGCTGAAGGGTCAGGCAGCTTCATGGTGGGAAAACTTTCAGGCCATGAGAACCGGCATGCCAATCACATGGGATTGTTTCAAGGAAGCCTTCCTGAAGCACCACATTCCAGATGGTCTCATGGAAAGGATGCGTGAAGAGTTTTGCTCTCTCAAGCAAGGCAAGTTGGACGTCATCGACTATCAGAGTGAGTTCAATCGCCTCGCTCGTTATGCTGGAGATGAGGTGTTCACTGAAGCTAAAAAGATGGCAAGGTTCCGCAGAGGTTTTAACCCGGAACTCAAGTATGCTCTCACCAATGTCAAGGCCAACAGCTTCGAGGATCTCGTTAACACCGTGCTCAATGAAGAAAATGGGCGCAAGGCGTTCGAGGAGTCTCGCAAGCACTCACGTGAGGGTGGTAACTCCTCCAACATGACCACCCCTCCGCAGAAGCGCCGCATCTGGGTGCCAAATGGTGCTGTCACTCGGGCTCCATATGCCCAAGCTTCTCCAGGCTTCGCTCCCCGCCCACCCAACCCTGCTCAGCTGAATGATCCAAGGGCTTCGATGGGGCAGCCGAGGCCAGGGCCTCCTCGTGTCGTCACTTGCTACAAGTGCAAGCAGAGGCATCTACCTCCACCACCACCTCGTCCCAACACAAACCAGGCAATGGTGCGCGCTCCCCCTCCTAAGGCCTTCAACTCCAACAACAGGCATGTCGGGAGGACCGCAAGGGTGAATCATGTCAAGATCGACAAAGCTGAGGAAGCTCCTGACGTTGTTCTCGGTACATTCCCCGTAAACTTTATCCCAGCTAAAGTGTTGTTTGATACCGGAGCATCACATTCTTTTGTGTCAAAGACTTTTGCCGCAACAAACAACCTAATTGTGGTTCCACTAAGCAACCAAATCACTGCTCACTCCCCGGGATCTCAAATGTTGACTTCCAAGATAAGTAAGGACAATCAAATCCTAATTGGAGGTCGCATATTCCTTGCTTCTCTCATGTTGCTGGGAAATTCTGACATTGATGTCATTCTTGGTATGGATTGGTTGAAGGCCAATAAAGCTAAAATTGACTGTGCTCAAAAGTCAATAACTCTGTTCCACCCTTCTGGCCAGATAGTCTATTCTCCACATGAATCAAGTTCCATTCAGCTATGCACCCTCGATTCAAAACCTCTACCTTTACTTGAAAATGTTCCGGTGGTTTGCGAATTCTCTGACGTCTTTCCAGAAGAGTTGCCAGGGATGCCTCCGGACAGAGCAGTTGAGTTCGTGATCGAACTTGAACCAGGTACTGCTCCAATCTCTAAGCATCCTTACAAGATAGGAACTCCCGAGCTGAAGTTGTTGAAGGAACAAATTGATATGTACATGGAGAAAGGTTACATTCAACCTAGTTCCTCGGCCTGGGGTTGCCCAACTCTGTTTGTTGCGAAGAAGGATCACACAAAGAGACTCGTGGTTGACTATCGTCCTCTTAACGAGAAAACCATAAAAAACAAGTATCCAATTCCTCGTATCGATGATCTTTTTGATCAACTTGCTGGAGCCTCAATATTCTCCAAGTTGGACTTGAGGATGGGTTACCATCAAATAAAGATCAGAAAAGAGGATATTCCAAAAACAGCTTTCACCACTCGCTACGGTCTATATGAATTTACCGTCATGTCCTTTGGTCTCACCAATGCACCGACGACCTTCTCTCGACTCATGAATTCTGTCTTCCATGAATACCTCGACAAGTTCGTTGTGGTATATCTTGATGACATTCTTGTCTACTCAAAATCTGAGGAAGAGCATGAAGAACATCTTCGTCTCACTCTCATGAAGCTTCGCGAGCATCGTATTTATGCCAAGTTCTCCAAATGTGAGTTCTGGATTTCAGAAGTTGCTTACCCGTGTCATATCATCTCTGCCAAGGGCATAGCCATTGATCCAGAAAAGGTTAAAGCAATTGTTGATTGGAAACCTCCAAAGACGGTGAAGCAAGTAAGAAGTTTTCTTGGCTTGGCTAGATATTGCCGTCGTTTCGTCCAAAACTTCTCCAAGATTGCCAAACCTCTCACTGACCTCACAAAGAAGGACAAGAAGTTCGTTTGGTCTCCACAATGTGATGAAAGTTTCAATCTCCTGAAGACTAAACTCACTTCTACACCAGTTCTGGTTGGCCCAGATCCTTCCAAACCTTTCCAAATATTCTGTGATGCTTCTCTCCAAGGTCTAGGTGCAGTTCTTATGCAAGAACGTCAAGTTGTGGCTTATGCTTCACGTCAGTTGAACACCCATGAGCTCAATTATCCCACACATGACCTTGAACTTGCAGCAGTTGTGTTTGCCCTCAAGAAATGGAGACAATACTTGTTGGGTAATCGCACTGAAATCTTTTCCGATCATAAGAGTCTGAAATACATCTTCACTCAACCAGATCTAAACCTCAGGCAAAGGAGATGGATTGAAACGATTAAAGACTTTGATCTTACCATCTCTTACACTCCAGGCAAGGCTAATGTTATGGCCGATACTCTCAGTCGCAAGTCGTATTGCAATAATCTCATGATCATGGAAAGCCAACCTCCTCTTCATGAAGAATTCCAAAAGCTAAACCTTGGTCTTGTTCCTCAAGGATATCTTGCAAGCTTGACAGCCAGTCCAACTCTCGAGGACAAGGTTCGTTCTGAACAACTTCGTGATGCTGAAATCAAGAAGATGGTAGAGCATATCAAAGAAGGCAAGGAGAAATTTAAGTCCTTCTCAATTGATGACAAGGGAACTGTGTTCTTCGAAGGACGCATTGCAGTTCCTCAAGTTCAAAGTCTCAAAGATGTCATTCTCAAGGAGGCTCATGAAACTCCTCTCTCCATACACCCTGGAAGTACAAAGATGTACCAGGATCTCAAGACACTGTATTGGTGGCCTAGCATGAAACGTGAAATTTCTCAATACGTTTCTGAATGCGACGTTTGTCTACATGTTAAGGCAGTTCATCAGAAAACAGCCGGCCTTCTCCAACCTCTGAAAATCCCTGAGTGGAAGTGGGACATGATTGAAATGTACTTCGTCACTGGTTTTCCAAAATCCAAGAGGGGCAACGATGCAATCTTCATTGTCATTGATCGTCTCACTAAAGTAGCTCACTTCTTTCTTGTCAAAGAGACAATCTCAGCTAGCCAGTTAGCAGAGCTATACACAGCAAAGATTGTTCCCCTTCATGGTGTTCCATTGGAAATAAGCTCAGACCGTGGAAGCATATTCACTTCTCATTTCTGGAAAAGCTTCCAAGAAGCATTGGGCACCAAACTTCTGTTAAGCGCAGCTTATCACCCTCAGTCTCAAGGGCAAGTCGAAAGAGTCAATCAGATTCTCGAGGATATGCTCAGAGCATGTGGTATCTACTTTGGCATGAAATGGGAGGAATGTCTTACATATGCTGGATTCTCCTACAACAACAGCTTCCAGGCAAGCCTAGGCATGGCACCATTTGAGGCTCTCTATGGCCGCAGATGCAGGAGTCCAATCAATTGGTCTGGAGCTGGTGAACGTTCACTCTTAGGCCCTAACATTGTTAAGGAAGCCGAAGAGAAAGTTCGCATCATTCGTGACAATCTCAAGGTTGCTCAGTCTCGTCAGAAAAGCTACTATGACAGCAAACACAGGGACATGGTCTATGCAGCTGGTGACAAAGCATATCTCCGTGTAACTCCCCTCAGAGGCACTCATCGTTTTGGTGTCAAAGGAAAACTTGCACCAAGATATATTGGTCCTTTCAACATTCTCTCAAGGCATGCAGAAAATGCTTATCGTCTTAACTTCCAGAAAAGCTATCCAAGGTGCACGATGTGTTTCACGTTTCACAGCTCAAGAGGTGTTTCAAAGATCCAGATCGTGCAGTTGATCATGATTCCATTGAACTGCAAGAAGATCTATCTTATGAAGAGCATCATGTTCGCATTCTCGATGAGACCGAGCGTAAGACTCGCAACAAGAGCACCAAGTTCTTGGAAGTGCAGTGGTCTCATCATTCCGATAAAGAGGCAACGTGGGAGACCGAAGAGGATCTTCGCAAGAAGTATCTGGACCTTTTCTCTTCTCAGTAGGAATCTCGGGGCGCGATTCCTTCAAGGGGGGGGGGGCGTTTTGTAACATCCCAAGTATGAAAACAATCCTAGAATGTTTGTTTCTTGTTTTATTTCAAATGCATCATGTCATCATATCCACACATGTGTTTATTTTAAATTTTCAAATCAAAATTCAAATCCCTTTGTTTCATACTTGTTCTGTTACAATTTTTTTTTCAAATAAAAAGTTCAAATCAAAACATCAAATTGTTTCCAATAACTTGGAAGTTCAAACCCTTTAAATTTCTTCTTTTCAATATTTTAATTAATACCAAAAATTGCTCAAATTCAATTGAATTACAAACAGCAACACCATTTGAAATTTTTGAAAAACAAAAGTTTGTACATTGGTGCTGTTACAATAAATAACCTATACAAATTTTTCCCTAAATTTTTCCAACCCTAAAACTATGCTTTTCTTCCCTTTTTCTTTTTCTGCAAAAAAAAACAGAATCAGTAAAAACAGAAAAAAATAACAGAGAGGGGAGAGGGCAGGCCAGTGGGCTGAGCCCAACCCACCAGCCACGCCATGCGTACCCCCTCGTCCCTTACCTCTGTACGGCACGCATCGGCGTTGCCCACGTCGACAGCAGAGGGGGGGGGAACGGCCAGCAGCACCTCCCCCTCCTCCTTATAATCGGTGCTGCCCTAGCTTCCTCCTCCTCTCTCTCTCACCGCGCCGCCATTTTTTCCCTTCTCCTCCTCCCTCTGCTCCTCTCTCTCTGTCTCTCTGCACCTCCACCGCACCACCACCGCAGCTGAATTCCGGCGATCGCCATCGCCATGTTGAGACTCCGCGCGGGATAAGCACGGGAACGAGTCCCCCGTACGTCCACCTCCCTCCGACACCGCCACGGGACCCGGGAACAGCTGCAGCGCCGCTGTCGTCCACCTCCCTGTCGCCGCCGTCGTCGACTGTCTCATCCCGAGCATGTCCACCCCTTCTTCTACCCCCCTCCTGGTGAGCACGTCCCTCTGCCCTCCTCCTCTCTTCCCTCTGCATCCACGTCGCCTGCACCCACACGCACACGGTGCCCTGCACCTGTCCACGCGCACACGGCAGCCCGCAGCGCAGCAGTTGACGCCGGCGTCCACCGTCCTCCCTGCAAGATTCAGTTAACTGACGAACAACACCACAAAACGGCGCGCGCCCCTCTACTGTCAATATACAGCAGCGCAGCGCACTGGCAACAGCACTGCGCGCACGCACACGCGGTCGTGGGTTCGAATCCCAGCCTCACGGGATTAAATCCCACCCCTTTTGCACCGCGCGCTGACAGGTGCGGCCTCCCTGTCAGCGACGCGTGCAGCCACGCGCGCACACACACTGCCACGCAACGCCACCGTGGCCCAGGGCCCCCTCGTCAGTGGACTAGGCTGGGCCACTGCGAGGAGTAATTCGTTCTGGCCTTTTTCTTTTAAATCCAGTCCATGTTTCTTTACAGATTGGTCCCTGAAATTCAAACCATCATAGATCCCTCAAATCAAATTCAAATTCAACATATTAAATATGTTTTCTGTACCAAATTTAATTCTCTACATGTTTAAATCATTTGTTTACTGTTTTGAACATTTCAAATGTTTTCAAAATTCAAATTCAAACTACTAATTAAAATTTGGTCAAATTCATAACTAATTTAAATTTAATTCAAATGCAACATATGAAATATGCTTTCCATGCAAAATTGAACCACCCTTCCAAATATAAACTTTGTTACCTGTTTTGACTAATTAAAATTGGTTAAATAATTTAAACCTTATTTAAATCATTTAAAATTGCTAAATTCATAACTTGGTCAAATTAAATTCTTTTTGAACATATAAAATATGTTTTCAAACCAGAAAATTATAATCTTTTCAAATATGAATTTCATTTAATGTTTTGAACAAATAAAAATTCAAGTAAATTCATACTTGAATTAAATTCATTTAAATCTTGTTCAAACTTGTTTAATTCATAATTAATTCATTTTAATTCCTTTCTCAACAAATGAAACATGTATTCCACCTAAAATTTTGTGTTCTTTTCAATTATGAACTTTGTTATCTATTTTGAACAATTAAAATTGGTGAAAACAACAAATGCTTGTGTAACTCTTTAAGAAGCCAAAATCTCTTAACTTAATAAATAAATTTCCAAACTTGGTAAACTTCATTTCAAATTGAAGCTATTCTTGTTTCCCTATTGTTTTCATCATCCATGCATCATGCTAATCCACTTTCACATGTTGGTTATTTGTAAATCATTTAATCCAACCTTAATTCATGGGCTTTCCATATGCAATCTAAATTGCATATGGGTCCATTTAATTATGTTACCATGTCAACTAGTTTATTTTGATGCATCAATTAAATTGACATGCATCATCCCATGTTTGTGCATTATGCCATGTTATTGATTGTTTGTCTCTCTGCGTTGTTTGTTTGCTTCTTCTCGAATAGACGACGACGTTGAGACAGACGAGGTTTACGACACTACTTCTGAGGAGTTAGCCCAGTACCAGGCTACTGAGTTTGCAGGCAAGTATTCACTCACATGAACCATTGTGTTCCTTTCCACATTGGATACCGATACTTTCCGTTGTCTATCCTGCTAGCCTTATGAATCGTTGCTTGTGTTCCGATCCTATCACATGTTATCCTTTAACCCTGATATGGCCTCACCTCCCCACCTATAACCCCGTTGCTTGTTGCCCGTGTCTTACTAGCACGCTTAGGGTTGTTGTGCTCGAGTATGATGTCCGTTACTTTCTGTTACCATATTTATTTATGTTCTGGGGCTCGATGTTTAAACAACAATCATGTTAATGTTATGGGTAATAATAATTTGATGATAAGGCACCGGCAGGAGGACCGGCGTGGTTTTGAGGCCTACTAGTGTCGACCCTAATTAGGAAAAGGGTCTTGTCTACTGATCCATGATGAGCGCACTAACCGCATGTGGGAAGCGTGTATGGGCGCCCCCCTCAATTTGATTCGATTCGCATCTCGTCCAAATCGCCTCATTTAGTTCGGGTTTTCCATTTGCCGCATGCATATGCAGGTGCGAACCCGAGGCCAGGGTGGTAACTTTTGTAGTCGGCATTTAGGGAGACACGTTCTTAGAGTGCTATGAGGGTCCACTTTTCTTCGTGGGGCTTGATTAGCCGTGCGCTCAATTGCACGGGGTTCTTTGGGCTTGATGCGAAGAAGAGTTGAGTTGTGTTGAGTGCCCCGCTTGGTGGAAGGGCCATTCCATCTGGCGGGTTATTCTTACGTGTACGGCCAAATTGGTGCATCCCTGCAGGGTTAAATCTTCTCGAGAAGCCGTGTTGTCCGCGGTTATGGATGACTTAGTGAAAGTGCTGGCTAACAAGTACTCAAACAACTTACACCTAACTATAATAACTTGACTAGTAACAGAGATTACTTCCACCATAAGAATGATGTCACCTTAATCCAACTGTGTGAGTTATCCTCGGATTGCTTCTTTGGATAAGGGGCGAGATCCAGGATGGGTTTGTTTGAAGTTAGTTGGTAGTTGGTTCCGATACGCTATCTTATCTTCTCTCTATTAGCCGGAAGTTGTAGCGTGTCTCTGTAGTTTGTTAGAGCAGCCCGCTGCCGCACTTTTATATCACCTATTCTTCCGTTGAACCCAAAGCATCTGTGCTTGGTGTTGTCGGGTACACTTTGGATCTTGTGCATCTTGCTTGCCAGTACTTGTCTGTACTGACCCCTTTGGGGCTGTGGTTTCCGCAGACTACGTTTCCGAGGATCCCCATGGTGGCTACTAGGTGGAGTATGACGAGGCTGTTGACGAGTAGATAGCGGACCCGGGCAGGATCCGAGACTTCCTGGATGGGCTCCGTTTTCCTTTCATTTCCCGCCTCTTAGGCCTATTTGGATCTTGTCTGTACTCAGGCACTTTGGATGCTTACGCTGTGATGTAATGATGAATTGTTGGGACATGTGTCCTTTGGATGATTATATTTGCTATCTCTGCTCTAGTGAGAGATATTTGCAACTTATTTCCATCTTTTGTGTCTTAGAGATGTGTTGTGTTATCACTTGTTTAAAAGCCGTTGACGTACCATGTGTGAATGGTATGAAGTACGTCAATGGTAGTATCCTGATTTCTATGGGATGATTTGCGTAGACGATGAACAGTAGGGGTTGGTTGTCACACGTATACGTGTTGGCCTACTCGTAAGAGGTGCGGATGCAGGTAGGCCCCGTAATCCAATCATCTGCTGTTCAACGGAACTGCGAGTATCCTCTAGAAGTCCGGGTGCGACAATAGCGCACTTTTTTTTTGCTCAGATATGCTCCTTCATCAACATAGGGTTAGTACTTCTTTAGTGCAATCCTTCATTAACTGGACCAAGTCTGTTTCAACTTAATGTACTCTCAGTTAACGTTCTTCCCGCCTTGATGTATTTTTGATTCACCTCCATAGTAATACCAAAAAAAAGTTTTATTATCTTTTGAAGTATCTTCTTCAACAATGAAAACTTTAAAACCTTGCAACCATGATCGATCTTTTATCAATCATGGATAGAAAACCTAAGTATAGCATACCCACACAAGTCATACATCATACTTGCATTCTTTTATCTTTATGTTCAGATGTCTTGCGAGTACAATCAAATGTAATCATAATTGTTTCGTCCATAACTATTATTATTTCTAGATTTTGAGAACGAGCAACCCCAGGAGGATTTATTCAAAGATGGTTTTCGCTGACGACTATGCAAACTAGGAAGGTCTTCTTGTAACATGGAGGTAGTCAAGGCACAATTTGGGGTTTACCACGATTGTGTTTTAGGACTTCTGCTGTTTGGTGTTTTCTTCTGTCCTGCGTGGTAGTTATTTAACACTTAGTCGTGTGAACCAGTTGTTTAAACCTTGAAGTTTTTTTTGTAATGGATGATGTAATATGCAATGCCAAGTCGACTATGTCGTTTATCATGGGATCGTTAATGTATGCATATTGTAGGTTTCAGACTTCTAGTGTGGGATCCCCACACTACCCTCTTTCGGCGCACATGTATGGGGTAGCCGGGAAAGCTAGGGTTTTCTCCAGCGCGTCTAGTGTTTCGCCGGAGAGGGGCTCCTGATTCTCCGAATCCCACCAAAACATATGTGGTGCCATATCACTAGTGTAAACGTGTGTTTTTTTATTTTAGATGTCCAAGACCCCAAAGTGTGGTGGAATGTTGAAAGATCCAAAAACATATTCCACAATATGATCCTCTTTGGAGACATGCGTTGTCACTTAGCTAGGAAGGCTCCGTACTTTAATTATTAAGGGGGAACTCCCTGTTTTGGTGAAACGGGGTAGAATCTTTTGATAGCTTAGGCTCAAATATGAATTGTAATATTTTTTTAAATGAACAAAAATGTGTGAGAGATAATATTGACAGACATGCCATATAAAACTTACGCAATTTCTCGACGTGTATCTGTGAGAGATAACATTTGCTACGTCATTTTAATTGGACGGAGACCGCTATCCTGAGGGCACAAATTGCTCCAATTGGTAAAACTATATAACCATACTAAACTAGTTGAGAGTAGTAAAGAAGTATGTACCATAAAAATGAAGAGCAAAAAAAGAACATATCCATAAAAATGAAGAAAAAATAAATTAGATGTGCTCACAGCTTAGCCGTCGGTGTAGCTGTGCATTCTAGTAAGCTACGTCTAGGGCTTACGTATGCCAACAGCTGTCATCGGCACATAGGACATACACCGACGACTGTTTTATGTTGACGGTGGTCGTCGGCCTTAAAAGATCTATGCCAACAACGTATTTTACCCCCATAGCCAGGCGTTGGGATGGCCTGGCTCGAATCTATGCTGACGGCCATGACAAAAAGCCGCCGACGTAGACCTGGGCTGTCGCCGGAGTGGAGCGTTCCTTTGGCGTCGTGTCATCCATCTTTTCATGGTTGACATCCAGTAGTGGCAAGACCCAGAAGTCGAGCTTCGTTGGGCGATGACGTGCCCCGCAATGCAGCTCGAAATAGAGCCCCGCCACATTCGCCTCCGTTAGCATGTCGATAACCAATATCCATTCGACACATGTCAAGCAGCTATTTCCGTGAGAACACGATGAGACCGCTCGATATGGGAAATCGCTGTGGATTATTTGTGGCTGCCACCTAAGGTGTTCACAAAATGTGCCGCTGGAAAGGTGGAAGAATTAGTTGTGCCAAGGGGCCCTTGAACCCGACGCATTTGGTACAGCTTGTGCCATATGTCCACGAATTGGAGGGTCCAAACAAATTATGTAAGCTACGTACAAACCGCTAATCTGAAGTCCAGAAGGTAATAAGGCTGGGCATCCTGCTGCTGCGCTGGCCCATGTCGCGTTTGTAAACTCTTCCTCTCGACTGGCCTGCCTTATCTTTTTGCTCCCCCAACTTTGTCCACCTGACGCATCTTATTAGAGCTTCCCCATGGTCCGAGCAGGAAACGAAGCCGGAGAGGAAGAAAGAAGCGGATAGACGGGACGAGGTGGCCGACGGAGCCTAAGCAGGAGCCGGCGACGTGGCGAAGAAATCTCCGGTGAGCTATGACCGAGCCAGAAACGGGTAGGGTTAACCATGAGCAAGCAATGCTCGTCCGTAAATGTTCGAGGCTTCCTTCCGTACAATTTAGTAGTCGTGAGAGGGAGTAGTATTATCTAAGATCTACCGCCCATTATATTGGTATTCTCACATTTCCCTCTGGATAATTCATATTCCGTAAATTAAGCAAACCTCATATCCCACTACTAGGAAACACGACGATAATAGGTATGTCACGTGTTGCGGAGTGCCAAAACACGGGCCATTCCACAACGAGATTTTTTTTTTTTTTTTTTGAAATGGAAACCCAGCCTCTGCATCGCATTGATGCACACGGCTAATTCCACAACGAGGTATATGTCATATACTCTCGTTAACCAAGTACATGTCGGCAGAGCCCTCCTCTGTCGTGCAAGAGCTCATGGCAGGTTATAGATGTTACATTATCTTTCATTTTGTATGATGAAGCTCCCTATCTTTGACTTGGTCTTCATTGTCTTGCTCTGCCAATTGGCTATGTTTATATAACGGGTTAAGCAAGTGGCGATAAAATATGCTTCTGGCCTCTGGCCACACCACCACCACCAGCCACACCGCAGGCAAGAAGAACACGGCAGCGATCGCGGTGGAGAGCGTTAGCGTCGACGAGGCATGTATACTTCTGGCCTCTGGCCAGCACGGCTACATCGACGTGCGGATGTGGGAGGACTTCGACGCGGGCCACGTCGCCGGCGCCCGCAATGTGCCCTACTACCTCTCCGTCGCGCCACGCGGAAGTCCGAAGAAGAACGGCTGCTTCGTGAAGCAGGTTGGAGCACTCCATGGGAAGGAGGACCACATACTTGTTGACTGCCGGCAGGGCGTACGGTCCCGGCTCGCCACCGCAGTCCTTGTCCAAGCGGTAAGTTGATTAGGTGCTGATAGATCAATCATTCTGTTAACCTGATATTGTGAAGCTAGCTGTGCTTAACAAGTGGATCACCTTTTGCAGGGGTTCAAGAATGTGAAGAACGTCCAAGGTGGCTACCTTTCCTTGCTCAAGAGCACCAATCCTCAGCCAGCGGCTTACCACCAGGAACCAACCACCAGTTATTTGTCAGGAATAAGTATGTCATGTTAGACACCATCGTTGGTCTCAACAACAACAAGCAGATGAAGAAGAAGAAAAAGAAAGAGCGGAGAACCTGAAATTTATGATGAAAATAAAATCAAATGTATATGAATCATCTAGTGGAGCAACAACTAGTGCGACTTGAATCTAGTGGAGCAACAACTATATGTCTGCCAGTATAGTAGTCTGGTACCAGATTTTTTTAGTACTTCTCCAAAAGAAAAATAGTCATGTCACGCATTATCATGGACATATTCATGTTGATTTGGACCTGTTTATCTCTTACCTAACTTTGGTCGGCCTTGCTTGATTGGTGCATGTGTATATACACAGATGTCCGACAGTTCAAGTCTTCAAGATGCACCTCCGATTTTCGCATCAGCCATATAAGGGCTTCTTTCGATTATAGGATTACAAAACAGACACTACTAGGGAAAAGGCTACCGCAGGCGCACCAAATTAGGCTACCGCAGGCGAATTACAGTTCGCCTGGGACCACGTCGCCAGCGGTAATGGCTTACCCCAGGCGAATAACACAATGCGCCTGTGGTAAGTTCGCATACCCCAGGCGAATACACCTTGTGCGCCTGGGGTAAAACTCTTACCTGTGGCGAACAAGCACTGTGCGCCTGGGGTACAGATGCTTCTGGGGTACTGTGTACTGTTCGCCTGGGGTATGGTTTGCTGTATCAAAAAATAAAAGAAAAACCAAAATAACAGAATTACAGGAAAATGACAGAATAACAGCAAAATGACACAATTAAGTTTTATAACATAAATATTTTCGATCATCAACACATAGTCTCGATCATCAACACATAGTTTAACAAAATTACATAGTCTCGAACAGAACCATGCTACTAATAAATCCAGGAGTTAGCTAGTGAGATGGAAATAATTATTTGTTCTAATTTAATTAAACTCGTCATCTACAGCTCTAGCGGGCTGATGTAGTGGATGACCATCATCATGTCCAAGTTGGGGACGTCACAATTCCTCATGGTGATCAGAATAGCTCGTCCAACTGCCATACCAACTCTTGCGGAATGGAACTGCCTCCATGCTTGAGATTTGAGGATGACCCGACCATCAGCATTATCCCTGGTGATCGGAACTGCGGTGACATGTCCGGATTCTCCACGGCGTACTCCAATGGTACCGGGCTCCATGCCAGCACTGTCCGCTACCGCCATGGGTATTTTCTAGAACACAATTCCAAGATAGAATAAAAGCACAAAGTCACATACCGGCCACATTATAACATAAGCAACTACAGGAATAAGAAAGTGTTAAGAAACATACCATGACATGTCCATTGGAGATGTTAGTATTGGTGATGCGATGCACGAAAGGAAAACCGATGTAGCTATCTATCTCGGCAAGTTTCTGAAGGACACGGTCCTTCTCAATCTCGCTAAGATTCGCTCTTTGAGTAACCACCACATGTTTCCATGGGTCCTCCTCGTCCATATCATCCTCAGTGTCCATATCATCCTCAGTGTTCCCAATATCCTCCTCACTCCCGGCATTCTCGCTCGTAATCCCGCCCATATACACAATTTTGATACGAGGTTGTGGTCCTTCCATTGAGAAGTGAATGTAATCACTTCCGCTTAAATTGTACGTGGCGATGATAGCCTGCAAATGTTCCCCGTAGAAGTATGTCTTCGTTCTTTCTTTTTTCACTCGAAGAATGTAGGTGGTCCCGTGAACATTGAAGTCCACATTATTGCCAACTAACTGGTTGAACTCTTGGCGAATATTGCATGGAAGAATCTAAAAAAGAAATATAAAGAATAAACACAAGTCTCAAACTAGATAGTAAAACGAAAGAACAAGTTAACATAAAAAGAATTGTTAATTACCAACGAATCAACGTCACCGTCGTGGAGCTGAAGCATAAAAGAAGTCCCACTGAATCGTCCTTCGGCACATCGGGACCGACATACGCCGCAAGCCATGTTCTATTAAATTAAGAAAGTACACATAGAGGTTAGAGGAGCATAGCTATCACAAAACAAAGACAAATGGCAGCACCTACCTCTAGTAGTATAATAAGGCAATTGACAGCAGTACAAACGAAATGGAACCTGTCGGAGAGTTTAGGTGATACTTCCAACAGTACACTTTCTTATTTAATCTCACAATTCACAATTCACAATACTCTAGTAGTATAATAAGGCAATTGACAGCAGTACACACGAAATGTTGTTATTGTGCGTGTTTTTACTCCTATTTAATCTCACAATTCACATTCCTTTTTACTAGTGAAACCTGTCAATTCACATTCACAATTCTTAGCCTTTCGGCTTGCCCACCTGTGTGTGGTGCTGTGTTTTGTTCTACGGCTTTTGCCGTTTGTAAGGAACCTGCTAAAACTTTGCTGTTCGTGATTTCAATGAAATCGGGGGGCAGCCCCTTTTAGTCTAAAAAAAATGCACTACAAAGATCCGCTAAGAGCACTGAATCCTGGAGATATAATGCACATTCCTCTGGATCGATCCACGACGACGGGAGCACCGCGGCCACCAGAAGCAGGCGCACATCCTCCACAACGATGACGGGAGGGCCGGAGTGGGCTGGGATGGAGGGGGGATGGGAGGGAGAGGGGCTGACCTGGATCAACGACGACGACAACGACGGAGTGGGCGACGACCTGCTCTGGTCCTCTCGACACTGGCGACGGCGGCGGCGGCGGCGTGTGGGTTCGTGTGGGTGCGGGTGCGGGTGAGATCTGGTCACTTAGAATACTAAAGCATTGAGCTAAGCACATTGGCACCGGTTTCTAATACAAACCGGTTCGAAAAGGATATGTCCACTGGGCCCCACACCCTGCCGCAAATGGCCTCATGGCCTTTAGGACCGGTTTGTGGTACCAACCGGTTCGAAAAGGATCTGTCCACTGGGCCCCACACCCTGCCGCAAATGGCCTCATGGCCTTTAGGACCGGTTTGTCGTACCAACCGGTTCTAAAGGATCTGTCCCCTGGGCCCCCTACCTACCCGCAACAAATGGCCGCAGGCCTTTAGGACCGGTTTGTGATACAAACCGGTCCTAAAGGCCTGCGGCACCGCAAACGCGTTACCTAGATAATGCGCCTGCGCTAAATTTCGTAGGATTTTGGTTTGCGCGGTCCCACATGGCATTACCCCAGGCGCATGTCCTGTCAAAAGCGCCTGTGATAAAGATTACCCCAGGCGCATTTTCTCGATGATGCGCCTGTGCTAAGATTTTCTAAATTACACTGCCCCGCGGCCTGGGACACATCGAGCAATACGAATGCTATAATATGTGGCTCCCCCACGTTGGTTTTCACTTAAAAAATACATACATATGAAAGTTAACATGTGCAAAAAAAAATTAATGTCGCATCGAGCGTAAATAGATTGGTTTAGCGAGATACCGCAAGTGTTTCTCTCTAAAAACACATTGTACATATAGCTATTAGCATGTTATATCGCGAGTATTTCCCTCTCTCAACCTTTCGTCACAATATTAGTCTTGCCTTTCTTGGTCGATGTTGAATACGTGACCGCCATATTGTGACTTCTTCTTGTGAATGGAAGACCTGCCCTAGGTAGTGTGGTCCTGCTTCTTCTTGTGGTGTATGGTGCATCGTCTTCACCGGGTTCTTCCATCATCGGGTCTCCGACTAAGCCGTCGAAGTCCTTCTCATCGGCGACTCCATCCATTCCTACGAGGGCCCTTTTTCCTCTCCTTACGACAACACGACTAGGCTTTGCCGGGTCGGTTATGAAGAAGCATTGCTCCACGTGCTTAGCCAATACCCAGGGCTCATTTTGCGCGGTGGGGTTCTTGGACTTGGGTTTGTTGGCTTCAGACATCGACATAGTGGTGAAATATTCGTCTTCTTTCGTGACGTTTGTAGCCCATCTGACATGGAACATCGGCAGCTTTACCCCAACGTAGTCAAGCTCCCAGATTTTCTCGATCTTTCCGTACTATCTTCTAACCTCTTCGCCCGTGTAAGATTCCATCGTTATAGACGAGTTTTGATAGTCGCTACTTTTATCTCTTTCCTCCGTGTAGAATGTGTACCCATTGATGTCGTATGCTTGATAAGTCATCAGATTGGGCGCGGGGCCATATGACAAGGCCAATACAATTTTATCTTTCTCACATGTCATTGGCGGGGGATCGGCATCAATCTGCTTCTTGAACCATGTCGCGAAAGAGGAGTTGTGTGCTCTAAATATCTCATCTTCCGTCATCGGCCTGCGAGCACTGTTTTTTATCGCGGTTTTGTGCTCTTCTATCCAAGGGTCGACATCGTCGATGTGTTGTAACACTACTAGGTGGGCCCTTTCAAAGTCGGCTCTCCGACCACAGGAGTCCGCGTCCATTACCCTTTTGCCAGTGTTGTGGCCTACCCCCATGAACCTGTCAAGGTGCTTGTTCGCGGGCAAACCAACAGCTGGCTTCTCATCGCCTAGGAAATTCTTGCAGAAAGAGATGCATTCTTCGGTGAGAAATCCCTGGACAATGCTTCCATCCGGGTGTGCCCTATTACGAACGAATGATTTGATGATCCCGTTCATTCTTTCTAACGCCATCATGTTGTGCAAGAATGCCGGCCCAAGATTGGTGATATCGTCCACGATATGGACCAAGAGATGTACCATAATATCAAAGAAGGCAGGTGGGAAATACATCTCAAGCTCGCATAGGATGGTGACGATCTCTTCCTCCAGCCTTCCGAGTTTCTTCACGCTTATCGACTTCCGAGTGATGACATCGAAAAAGTTACAAAGGCCAATGAGCGTTTGACGGACGTGCGGTTCCATTATCCCTCTGATTGCAACCGGAAGTATCTGCGTCATCATCACGTGACAGTCATGAGACTTCATCCCGCTGAAGATTTTTTTCTCCGCGTCTAGGTATCTGCTTATCAGCCCCGCGTAACCTAAGGGAAATTTCACTCCGAGGAGGCATGTGAATATTTGCGCGAGCTCGTCGGGGCTTAGAGTGAAGCAAGAGGGTTTCAGGCGGTGAGTTTGGTGTTTCTTAGCCGTTTTCCGCTTGCGGTCGTCCATCTCCTCCACCCCATCCTCGTCCTCCTCCGTCTGTTCACGCGTAGAAGGCGGTAAGTGAAGCTCGCTCCTGATATTCAGGGCCATCAGGTCGTATCTTGATTTTGGCCCGTCTTTGGTCCTATCTGGCATGTTGAACAGGGTGCCAAGCAAGCTCTCACACACATTCTTCGTGATATGCATGACATCAAGGCAGTGAGGCACTCCGAGGATTGGCCAGTACCGCAAGTCCCAAAACACCGGACATTTGATCTGGTCCGCGTGCTCGTTACGGTAAATTATGCAGTCACGGACGCAAGCGTGGTATTTTGTGTGCGGTAAATCGAGGGGGCACACGATTTTCTTGGCCTCCTGTAGACTACTAGCACATGTGTTCCCTTCAGGTAAGTGCGTCTTCAGGTATCGCAGAAGATCGTCCATGCTTGTGTCGGTCCATCCGTGTTTTGCCTTCATCTCAAGAAGATCCAGAGCTACTCTCAAGCGTGACTCCTCCGCCCCGCGACTTGCGTCATACAACGGAGTTGCAGAGTCTATCTCTAGTTGCGTGATCTTAGATTTACGTCTGGCGTCGGTCGACGTGTTCTTGAGAAGAAGATCTTGAACATGAGGGTCCCGCACGACTGAAGTTAGCGGAGTGTTCATGTCCTCGTCTGCATGTTGCTGATCACCATGACTCCCTTCTTCTTCATTATAGTCGTCTCCGTGGACAGCCGCCTCTTCGTCCTCTCCATTGCCATGTTCAGACTTCTCCTGATCATCTTCACATGTCGCCGCCCAATTGGTCTCGACGTTATCATCGTCTTCATCGTCATCCATCCACTTAGTGTGGCCCTCCATGATACTATACCTGAGCAGGTGCTTCTCCACATTACCAGAATCTGGTTTGAACAAAGACCCCAGCTTGCATTTCCGACACGGACACTCTATCTCGGTGCGGTTGTTTCGATGCATCTCGGCCGTCGCGCGTCGCACGTACCTATGAACCACGCTTGTCCTCATCGAAATGACCATTGCTACAAAATGCAAGAGAGAGAGGTTTCATTAACTAGATCCGGTTTTCAACGGAAAAATTCGGCATGACCTTCCTACAAAAGGTGTAACGCGGAGCGCCAGAAATTTGCCGAAAAGGAAATGAATCAACATTTCGGCAAAACATTGGAAACTCATCCTCATGGCAACACAATAAAATGAAAAAGAGAACGAATTCTCATCCACCGACCAATCCCACGCACCTATTAAGATGACACACAATGCAAAATATATAGACGCGATGACGACGTCGAAGATCACCGAAGAGACGACCGATAAGAGATTGATAGATCTAGAAGTAGCTAGTGGTGCATTTGTGGTGAGATCTAGTGTCCGGTTAGTATATCTAGTGGAGAGATTTGGAAGAGGGAAAGTGGGGTAGCATACTAGCTAAAATATAACAAACGTGATTGGTTAAATTAGCTAAAAATGGTGGAGGGGTATGGGGGATTGAGCTAGGAGCACTAATGGCTCGAGTTTGGACTAGTGAGTGAGTGAGTAGGGTGGATAGGGGTGGTGGTGGGTGGCTGGCCGCACTTATATTGGGGACAAATATTACCCCAGGCGAATATGCTATGGGAAGCGCCTGCGCTAAGTGGTGCTACCCCAGGCTATTCTTTGTCCCAGGCGAACAACGAACCTGTGCGCCTGCGCTAAAGGGAGCTACCCCAGTCCACTTTTTACCCCAGGCGCTTCGTTGCTTACTCGCCTGTGGTATCTGTTATACCGCAGGCGAACTGGGAATCTATTCGCCTGCGGTAAAGGAAGCGTGCCAGGGTCGGCCGTGGTTGGCCCTGCCACACTTTACCCCATGCGCTTCCGGTTTCTGTTCGCCTGGGGTAACAGTCCTACCCCAGGCGCACCTGCTGGCGCTTCGCCTGCGCTAATTAACCCAGGCGCACAGGCTTTCTTGTTCGCCTGTGGTAGGATATACTGCTATAAGCAAATCTCTAGTAGTGAGAAGAACTGAGAGAACATAGGAATTTCATAGGATTGTAGGTGTAAAACATATTTGGATGCAACCACAGGAAAATTCCCTGGATTCTACGCCAATGAGTGTTAAAAAAGAGGTTAGAGTGGATGTTGAAATTCCTATGGAATGGGGTGTATAAATACAATACATAGGAATTTTGTAGGTGTCATTTCTTTAATCCAAAGGCATTCTTAGGAAAGAATCCTATTGATTTGAATCCTCCAAAATTTATTTCAAAATATTTCAATCCTAAGAGGCATGATGAGAACATGACCCCTCGTTACCATAAATCTTAATTGTTTAGTAGGAAGCAAAATAAGACAACTTGTTCCATGATATTTAACAACTTGCAAGATGATACATCAAGTAGTTGACTTTTTCAGCCGAATCGTGTCGCCGCGTCATTATCGATCATGGCAACCTGGACATGTTCCATGATCTATCATGGCTGGTTAGATGCACCTTGATTTAGTTATCATTGTTTGCATCAACCATACACATGCAACCCATGATAATGTCGCACATGACTTCTGGCTGATATATACTTGCCATTATAAACTTCTTAAGGGGCCTTTTCATTCTCACTTGTGTTTTTTTAATGGGTTTCTTGATTAGACCGAATAGTTGTAGAAGTCAAGCATGTGTTTTATCATTGAGGGAATATATTTGCCTCATCTCTTTAATTAAGAAGGAGGTTTTACAAATCACAGAAGACACCTCCATGTGAGCAATACAGGTACTTCTCTCCTGGCATCATTGGTCGCAATTTTCTAACTCAATGACCTCCCCTCATTCTTTATTTTCGGCATGATTATGTAGGGTAGGAAAGAGTGGGGCTGGAAGATCCTATTATATTTTTCTTTCTAAATCTCCCAAGAGACCAGCATATATAACCATAAAGCCATGACCTCCCGTCGGCCTTTTGTGAGAAGAGGAAAAACCACTTATCTCATTGTAGGCTAATAATTGACGTTACAACTCCATCTCTCGTTATTGACTGAGAAATTATCAAGCCAATGCATTACAGACAAGACCTCATCTGACTTGGCGGTTAGGATTAGAGCTTAAACAGAGCTATGGGGAATTCTATGGTTGAAGTCAACCACTTTTTCTTAAACGAGAAAAAGTTTTGCCTCATTTCATCTAGTAAGAAGGACGTTAACAAATTATGAACGGGCGTGAAAGTGACGAAAATAACAACTATTGTCACGACATGATAGATCATAATTTATTAGTCCAAACCGTCAACTCATCATTTATTTTTGCCATGAGTGCGGAGGCTAGGGAAGTGTGTTTGCTGAAACACGTTCAGATTTATTTTATTCCACATCTCTGGAGGGAGTAATGTAACCAAAGAAGAAATTTCCTTTTGTCAACCTCCTTTTAACCTATAAAATTTAAATCAACTAAGATCTAGTTGCAATTCGAGATTTACCATGGATCTAAATATAACACGTCCAAGCGGGCAATGGGAACCCTGGGAGCTAAGTTATGACTTGGCCATGTCCACGGCTACAGGAGACACGATACATAAACTTGCCATTTTTTGGTGACTTGACTACGATGGGCATAAAATACCTGCATGGTGGTCACAAGTATAACTACAACAACCAAAAAAATTTCCCTATCGACTGAAGTAACATATGTGACTATGGGATCTAGCTCCTAACTTCATTCTTCCATTTCTCGTCGAAGGACTTCCGGATTAACATCTTGATGGTCTAGCGCATCAAATGTCTCTCAACACCAGGACATCACATCCTAGCAGGACTATGATTTGGTCAATTCTTACATGGAGGAGTCTACAAGGTTCGTCACCATGCTTGTTAGCAACAAACCTGCCGAGCAAGACTCTTCAAAACATCGAATTTATTTTTTAGTTATTTGTATCTTAATGCTTGTCAAGTTAGTAGTCAATAAAGTTTGTCATTTTTGTTCATGTAACCTCTCTTTTATTTGTATCATTATTCATATAAATTCATTGTATATTGTTGGGACAGAAACCTTTTATTTAAAATCATATTATGAAAAACAAGTACTACATATGATGCCAATATTTATCTCATGACTTATGGTATATATTTTATTAAAGGTTGCCGAGATAGGGAGGCCATGAGCTGGTTGAAATGAGCTTCAATTCAGTTTAATAAATAAATAGTAAAATCAAAATCCTCCTTGGTTGAAATTTGGACAACTAAAAGTTATTAGTATATCTTTATGTAGATTTATATTCACATATTTTTAAACATCTTGGTAGAGGATTCTAGAGGATACGAGTAAAACTAGATAGTTCTAAAAATTTATTTTGTATTGTTGATACTTTAGTCTAGACAAATGCCTATATTAGTCTTGTTTAAGCTGATTACCAAGTTATTAGCCAATAGATTGCAGAGTAGAATTATCAAGTTTGTTCACCGCAACCAATACAGTTTTTGACAATCCAGGACCATTCAAGATTGTATTGCTTGGGCCTATGCATATATTCATCAGGTCAAGCATTATGGTTGTCAGGCTGTTATTCTTAAATTGGATTTTACTAAGGCATTTGATTTGATTGAGCATCAGGCCATTATCAATATTCTTAGAGCAAGTGGATTTGATGACAAATGGATAAATTGTATTCAGGCCATTTTTACCACGGGGACATCATCTGTATTGCTTAATGGTGTACCCAGAAATAAATTCCCTTGTCGTCGTGGAGTTAGAAAGGAGATCCATTATCTCCGATATTGTTTGTGGAAGGCGCAGATCTGCTTCAGCCGATGGTCAATCGGTTAGTAATCTCGGGTGATCTCCATGCACCCATCTCGTGACTAGGAGTTTTCCCATTGTTCAGTATGTTGACGATACATTGATGATCATGCAAGCATGTCCTACTTAGTTGCTTCTTCTCAAGGAAACCTTACTTCAATTTTCTAAGGCTACTGGACTTCAGGTTAATTATCAAAAAACATGCATGATGCTTATTAATGTCATGGCTGAAAGACCGATTGAGTTGGCACAAGTATTTGGATGTGCTACGGGCTCTCTTCCATTCTCATATCTTGGCTTGCCTCTTGGCACTACCAGACAAACCATTGCTGACCTCTCCCCGCTTGCGTGCTAGGTTGAGCGCAAATTTAATGCATGTGTATGATATTTGGATTATGGTGGCCGTCTAAGATTGGTTCAATCTGTCTTGTCCTTCCTTCCTACTCATTATTTGAGTTCACTTAAAAAATACATACATATGAAAGTTAACATGTGCAAAAAAAAATTAATGTCGCATCGAGCGTAAATAGATTGGTTTAGCGAGATACCGCAAGTGTTTCTCTCTAAAAACACATTGTACATATAGCTATTAGCATGTTATATCGCGAGTATTTCCCTCTCTCAACCTTTCGTCACAATATTAGTCTTGCCTTTCTTGGTCGATGTTGAATACGTGACCGCCATATTGTGACTTCTTCTTGTGAATGGAAGACCTGCCCTAGGTAGTGTGGTCCTGCTTCTTCTTGTGGTGTATGGTGCATCGTCTTCACCGGGTTCTTCCATCATCGGGTCTCCGACTAAGCCGTCGAAGTCCTTCTCATCGGCGACTCCATCCATTCCTACGAGGGCCCTTTTTCCTCTCCTTACGACAACACGACTAGGCTTTGCCGGGTCGGTTATGAAGAAGCATTGCTCCACGTGCTTAGCCAATACCCAGGGCTCATTTTGCGCGGTGGGGTTCTTGGACTTGGGTTTGTTGGCTTCAGACATCGACATAGTGGTGAAATATTCGTCTTCTTTCGTGACGTTTGTAGCCCATCTGACATGGAACATCGGCAGCTTTACCCCAACGTAGTCAAGCTCCCAGATTTCCTCGATCTTTCCGTACTATCTTCTAACCTCTTCGCCCGTGTAAGATTCCATCGTTATAGACGAGTTTTGATAGTCGCTACTTTTATCTCTTTCCTCCGTGTAGAATGTGTACCCATTGATGTCGTATGCTTGATAAGTCATCAGATTGGGCGCGGGGCCATATGACAAGGCCAATACAATTTTATCTTTCTCACATGTCATTGGCGGGGGATCGGCATCAATCTGCTTCTTGAACCATGTCGCGAAAGAGGAGTTGTGTGCTCTAAATATCTCATCTTCCGTCATCGGCCTGCGAGCACTGTTTTTTATCGCGGTTTTGTGCTCTTCTATCCAAGGGTCGACATCGTCGATGTGTTGTAACACTACTAGGTGGGCCCTTTCAAAGTCGGCTCTCCGACCACAGGAGTCCGCGTCCATTACCCTTTTGCCAGTGTTGTGGCCTACCCCCATGAACCTGTCAAGGTGCTTGTTCGCGGGCAAACCAACAGTTGGCTTCTCATCGCCTAGGAAATTCTTGCAGAAAGAGATGCATTCTTCGGTGAGAAATCCCTGGACAATGCTTCCATCCGGGTGTGCCCTATTACGAACGAATGATTTGATGATCCCGTTCATTCTTTCTAACGCCATCATGTTGTGCAAGAATGCCGGCCCAAGATTGGTGATATCGTCCACGATATGGACCAAGAGATGTACCATAATATCAAAGAAGGCAGGTGGGAAATACATCTCAAGCTCGCATAGGATGGTGACGATCTCTTCCTGCAGCCTTCCGAGTTTCTTCACGCTTATCGACTTCCGAGTGATGACATCGAAAAAGTTACAAAGGCCAGTGAGCGTTTGACGGACGTGCGGTTCCATTATCCCTCTGATTGCAACCGGAAGTATCTGCGTCATCATCACGTGACAGTCATGAGACTTCATCCCGCTGAAGATTTTTTTCTCCGCGTCTAGGTATCTGCTTATCAGCCCCGCGTAACCTAAGGGAAATTTCACTCCGAGGAGGCATGTGAATATTTGCGCGAGCTCGTCGGGGCTTAGAGTGAAGCAAGAGGGTTTCATGCGGTGAGTTTGGTGTTTCTTAGCCGTTTTCCGCTTGCGGTCGTCCATCTCCTCCACCCCATCCTCGTCCTCCTCCGTCTGTTCACGCGTAGAAGGCGGTAAGTGAAGCTCGCTCCTGATATTCAGGGCCATCAGGTCGTATCTTGATTTTGGCCCGTCTTTGGTCCTATCTGGCATGTTGAACAGGGTGCCAAGCAAGCTCTCACACACATTCTTCGTGATATGCATGACATCAAGGCAGTGAGGCACTCCGAGGATTGGCCAGTACCGCAAGTCCCAAAACACCGGACATTTGATCTGGTCCGCGTGCTCGTTACGGTAAATTATGCAGTCACGGACGCAAGCGTGGTATTTTGTGTGCGGTAAATCGAGGGGGCACACGATTTTCTTGGCCTCCTGTAGACTACTAGCACATGTGTTCCCTTCAGGTAAGTGCGTCTTCAGGTATCGCAGAAGATCGTCCATGCTTGTGTCGGTCCATCCGTGTTTTGCCTTCATCTCAAGAAGATCCAGAGCTACTCTCAAGCGTGACTCCTCCGCCCCGCGACTTGCGTCATACAACGGAGTTGCAGAGTCTATCTCTAGTTGCGTGATCTTAGATTTACGTCTGGCGTCGGTCGACGTGTTCTTGAGAAGAAGATCTTGAACATGAGGGTCCCGCACGACTGAAGTTAGCGGAGTGTTCATGTCCTCGTCTGCATGTTGCTGATCACCATGACTCCCTTCTTCTTCATTATAGTCGTCTCCGTGGACAGCCGCCTCTTCGTCCTCTCCATTGCCATGTTCAGACTCCTCCTGATCATCTTCACATGTCGCCGCCCAATTGGTCTCGACGTTATCATCGTCTTCATCGTCATCCATCCACTTAGTGTGGCCCTCCATGATACTATACCTGAGCAGGTGCTTCTCCACATTACCAGAATCTGGTTTGAACAAAGACCCCAGCTTGCATTTCCGACACGGACACTCTATCTCGGTGCGGTTGTTTCGATGCATCTCGGCCGTCGCGCGTCGCACGTACCTATGCACCACGCTTGTCCTCATCGAAATGACCATTGCTACAAAATGCAAGAGAGAGAGGTTTCATTAACTAGATCCGGTTTTCAACGGAAAAATTCGGCATGACCTTCCTACAAAAGGTGTAACGCGGAGCGCCAGAAATTTGCCGAAAAGGAAATGAATCAACATTTCGGCAAAACATTGGAAACTCATCCTCATGGCAACACAATAAAATGAA
Organism: Alopecurus myosuroides; assembly: GCA_028641055.1. Taxonomy (NCBI): domain Eukaryota; kingdom Viridiplantae; phylum Streptophyta; class Magnoliopsida; order Poales; family Poaceae; genus Alopecurus; species Alopecurus myosuroides. The sequence continues at coordinate 443,584,054 of CM054060.1, read as the reverse complement.
AAAGAGAACGAATTCTAATCCACCGACCAATCCCACGCACCTATTAAGATGACACACAATGCAAAATATATAGACGCGATGACGACGTCGAAGATCACCGAAGAGACGACCGATAAGAGATTGATAGATCTAGAAGTAGCTAGTGGTGCATTTGTGGTGAGATCTAGTGTCCGGTTAGTATATCTAGTGGAGAGATTTGGAAGAGGGAAAGTGGGGTAGCATACTAGCTAAAATATAACAAACGTGATTGGTTAAATTAGCTAAAAATGGTGGAGGGGTATGGGGGATTGAGCTAGGAGCACTAATGGCTCGAGTTTGGACTAGTGAGTGAGTGAGTAGGGTGGATAGGGGTGGTGGTGGGTGGCTGGCCGCACTTATATTGGGGACAAATATTACCCCAGGCGAATATGCTATGGGAAGCGCCTGCGCTAAGTGGTGCTACCCCAGGCTATTCTTTGTCCCAGGCGAACAACGAACCTGTGCGCCTGCGCTAAAGGGAGCTACCCCAGTCCACTTTTTACCCCAGGCGCTTCGTTGCTTACTCGCCTGTGGTATCTGTTATACCGCAGGCGAACTGGGAATCTATTCGCCTGCGGTAAAGGAAGCGTGCCAGGGTCGGCCGTGGTTGGCCCTGCCACACTTTACCCCATGCGCTTCCGGTTTCTGTTCGCCTGGGGTAACAGTCCTACCCCAGGCGCACCTGCTGGCGCTTCGCCTGCGCTAATTAACCCAGGCGCACAGGCTTTCTTGTTCGCCTGTGGTAGGATATACTGCTATAAGCAAATCTCTAGTAGTGAGAAGAACTGAGAGAACATAGGAATTTCATAGGATTGTAGGTGTAAAACATATTTGGATGCAACCACAGGAAAATTCCCTGGATTCTACGCCAATGAGTGTTAAAAAAGAGGTTAGAGTGGATGTTGAAATTTCTATGGAATGGGGTGTATAAATACAATACATAGGAATTTTGTAGGTGTCATTTCTTTAATCCAAAGGCATTCTTAGGAAAGAATCCTATTGATTTGAATCCTCCAAAATTTATTTCAAAATATTTCAATCCTAAGAGGCATGATGAGAACATGACCCCTCGTTACCATAAATCTTAATTGTTTAGTAGGAAGCAAAATAAGACAACTTGTTCCATGATATTTAACAACTTGCAAGATGATACATCAAGTAGTTGACTTTTTCAGCCGAATCGTGTCGCCGCGTCATTATCGATCATGGCAACCTGGACATGTTCCATGATCTATCATGGCTGGTTAGATGCACCTTGATTTAGTTATCATTGTTTGCATCAACCATACACATGCAACCCATGATAATGTCGCACATGACTTCTGGCTGATATATACTTGCCATTATAAACTTCTTAAGGGGCCTTTTCATTCTCACTTGTGTTTTTTTAATGGGTTTCTTGATTAGACCGAATAGTTGTAGAAGTCAAGCATGTGTTTTATCATTGAGGGAATATATTTGCCTCATCTCTTTAATTAAGAAGGAGGTTTTACAAATCACAGAAGACACCTCCATGTGAGCAATACAGGTACTTCTCTCCTGGCATCATTGGTCGCAATTTTCTAACTCAATGACCTCCCCTCATTCTTTATTTTCGGCATGATTATGTAGGGTAGGAAAGAGTGGGGCTGGAAGATCCTATTATATTTTTCTTTCTAAATCTCCCAAGAGACCAGCATATATAACCATAAAGCCATGACCTCCCGTCGGCCTTTTGTGAGAAGAGGAAAAACCACTTATCTCATTGTAGGCTAATAATTGACGTTACAACTCCATCTCTCGTTATTGACTGAGAAATTATCAAGCCAATGCATTACAGACAAGACCTCATCTGACTTGGCGGTTAGGATTAGAGCTTAAACAGAGCTATGGGGAATTATATGGTTGAAGTCAACCACTTTTTCTTAAACGAGAAAAAGTTTTGCCTCATTTCATCTAGTAAGAAGGACGTTAACAAATTATGAACGGGCGTGAAAGTGACGAAAATAACAACTATTGTCACGACATGATAGATCATAATTTATTAGTCCAAACCGTCAACTCATCATTTATTTTTGCCATGAGTGCGGAGGCTAGGGAAGTGTGTTTGCTGAAACACGTTCAGATTTATTTTATTCCACATCTCTGGAGGGAGTAATGTAACCAAAGAAGAAATTTCCTTTTGTCAACCTCCTTTTAACCTATAAAATTTAAATCAACTAAGATCTAGTTGCAATTCGAGATTTACCATGGATCTAAATATAACACGTCCAAGCGGGCAATGGGAACCCTGGGAGCTAAGTTATGACTTGGCCATGTCCACGGCTACAGGAGACACGATACATAAACTTGCCATTTTTTGGTGACTTGACTACGATGGGCATAAAATACCTGCATGGTGGTCACAAGTATAACTACAACAACCAAAAAAATTTCCCTATCGACTGAAGTAACATATGTGACTATGGGATCTAGCTCCTAACTTCATTCTTCCATTTCTCGTCGAAGGACTTCCGGATTAACATCTTGATGGTCTAGTGCATCAAATGTCTCTCAACACCAGGACATCACATCCTAGCAGGACTATGATTTGGTCAATTCTTACATGGAGGAGTCTACAAGGTTCGTCACCATGCTTGTTAGCAACAAACCTGCCGAGCAAGACTCTTCAAAACATCGAATTTATTTTTTAGTTATTTGTATCTTAATGCTTGTCAAGTTAGTAGTCAATAAAGTTTGTCATTTTTGTTCATGTAACCTCTCTTTTATTTGTATCATTATTCATATAAATTCATTGTATATTGTTGGGACAGAAACCTTTTATTTAAAATCATATTATGAAAAACAAGTACTACATATGATGCCAATATTTATCTCATGACTTATGGTATATATTTTATTAAAGGTTGCCGAGATAGGGAGGCCATGAGCTGGTTGAAATGAGCTTCAATTCAGTTTAATAAATAAATAGTAAAATCAAAATCCTCCTTGGTTGAAATTTGGACAACTAAAAGTTATTAGTATATCTTTATGTAGATTTATATTCACATATTTTTAAACATCTTGGTAGAGGATTCTAGAGGATACGAGTAAAACTAGATAGTTCTAAAAATTTATTTTGTATTGTTGATACTTTAGTCTAGACAAATGCCTATATTAGTCTTGTTTAAGCTGATTACCAAGTTATTAGCCAATAGATTGCAGAGTAGAATTATCAAGTTTGTTCACCGCAACCAATACAGTTTTTGACAATCCAGGACCATTCAAGATTGTATTGCTTGGGCCTATGCATATATTCATCAGGTCAAGCATTATGGTTGTCAGGCTGTTATTCTTAAATTGGATTTTACTAAGGCATTTGATTTGATTGAGCATCAGGCCATTATCAATATTCTTAGAGCAAGTGGATTTGATGACAAATGGATAAATTGTATTCAGGCCATTTTTACCACGGGGACATCATCTGTATTGCTTAATGGTGTACCCAGAAATAAATTCCCTTGTCGTCGTGGAGTTAGAAAGGAGATCCATTATCTCCGATATTGTTTGTGGAAGGCGCAGATCTGCTTCAGCCGATGGTCAATCGGTTAGTAATCTCGGGTGATCTCCATGCACCCATCTCGTGACTAGGAGTTTTCCCATTGTTCAGTATGTTGACGATACATTGATGATCATGCAAGCATGTCCTACTTAGTTGCTTCTTCTCAAGGAAACCTTACTTCAATTTTCTAAGGCTACTGGACTTCAGGTTAATTATCAAAAAACATGCATGATGCTTATTAATGTCATGGCTGAAAGACCGATTGAGTTGGCACAAGTATTTGGATGTGCTACGGGCTCTCTTCCATTCTCATATCTTGGCTTGCCTCTTGGCACTACCAGACAAACCATTGCTGACCTCTCCCCGCTTGCGTGCTAGGTTGAGCGCAAATTTAATGCATGTGTATGATATTTGGATTATGGTGGCCGTCTAAGATTGGTTCAATCTGTCTTGTCCTTCCTTCCTACTCATTATTTGAGTTCACTTAAATTACCGAAGACCTTCATTAAACATTTCGATCTTTCTAGGCGCCATTATCTTTGGGCTAAGGAAGATTTGTCGAGAACACCTCAGTCATGGGATGCGTGTCCATTAGTATGCCGCCCTAAGAATAGGGGGGCCTACGGGTCATTAATTTGGAATTGCAGAACAAGGCACTATTGCTCAAGCACCTCCATAAATTTTAATCTCGTGACGATACCCCTTGGGTATTCCTCGTCTGGTCACTTTATGATCATGGCCCACATCATGCACAGAGGACTAGAGGATCCTTCTGGTGGCGGGATGTATTCAGTTTGATTGGTCTCTATCGAGGTATATCGAGATCCGTTATTGGCAATGGTACTACTACCCTCTTTTGGAAGGATTTTTGGCATGGAAATTCTCTGTTATGTGACCAATTCACGCACATATACTCATTTGCACTTAATGAAGACTCATCAGTAGAGAGTTTATCTTCTATTGGCAAGTTGGTTGTGGCATTTGCCCTCCCACTCTCTAATCAAGCATTCTTGGAATATTAGTTCATGACCAATATTTTAGATGAGTGTAGGCCTCTTCATGTCCAAAATTATCTTTGTGTTTGATGTTGGGGAAGGAACACATATTCATCGTCTAGGTTGTAAAACTTTATGTTTGCCTCGGTTCCTTGTGCACCAAAAATCAAGAAGATTTGGAAGTCAAAATGCCTCCGAAAGCTCAAGGTCTTTCTCTAGCTTCTTTTCCTGGATAGACTAAACACTAAAGACCTCATGATCTGTAGGAAGTGGACATTGGAAGATGGTAATCATTGTGTGCTATGTTCACGGGGACTTCTGGAGACTAGAGACCATCTCTTTTTTTATTCCTCATTTGTTAAGATGTGTTGGCAGTCGATACAGATTGAATCCATATTCCATATGGCTATTTCGGAGAGGATCATTAATCTACGAACTCCTTTTCGTGGTCCATGTTTTTTTGAAATTATGGCACGTGCATCATGGAATATTTGGAAATTTCGTAATGACCTTATATTCAACAAGATTACCCCCATTAACTCAAGGTGGCGCACTTTTTTCTGCTCGGATATGTTCCGTCACCAACATAGGGTTATGTAACATCCCAAGTATGAAAAATAGCCATTAGAATGTTTGCTCCTTGTTATTTTATGTTTTGCATCATGACATCATGTTGATTGCAATTGTTTTGCTTGTTTTCCTTTTGTTTTCCTCTGTTTTCATTTGTTTTCCAACTGTTTTCATTTGTTTTCCTTTGTTTTCTATTTGAATTTCAAACCAAAATTCAAACCTTTTGTTTCATCCTTGTGATGTTACAATTTCCAAATTGATATTTCAAATCAAAACAATCATCTGTTTCCATTAAAGTTGTGATTCCAAAAACTGTTGTTTTGTTTCTATCAAAATTCATTTAATACCAAACCCTTTTCAAATTCAATTAATTTCCAAAATAGCAACCCTTTTGGAAAATTATGAAAATGACAAAACCCTTTCATCATTTGTTTCCATTAAACTAAGGTTCAAACTAATTAAATTGTTGCTTTCAATATTTCACTTAATACCCAAAATTCATTTAAATTGCATTCCAATTCATTTAATTTTCCAAACAACAACCATTTGAATCAATGAAACAAAACAATCCAATCAATTTGCTTCAAAATAACTTGAGGGCCCAAAAACCAATTATATGTTTCTTTTTAATAATAACTCACTTAATTTCAAATTATTTCAAATGTCAATCAAATTACAAATAGTATTTATATTTGAACTTTTTGTAAAATAAAATTTGGCAAGTGGTTGATGTTAACCTAAATAACTATAACAAAAATTTTCCCTAAAATGTTCTACCCCAAATCTATCTCCTTTCTTCCTATTACATTTCAGCACAAAAAAAATAGAAGGACAAAATAAAAATAAAAGCCAACAGCTAGCAGGAGAGAGGGGCATGGCCCAGCCCAACTCCCCCTAAAGGCCCAATACCCCTTCCCCCAGTCGTCTTCTTCGTACGGCACAGCATCCGTGCTCCCACGTCGACATCGGAGTTACAGGCAACGGCCATCCTTCTCCCCCTCCTCCTATATCTATGCCCTAGGGCTCCTGCCATCCCTAACCCTACCCTAGCTCCCTCCTCCTCTTTCTCCCCCGCCTCCATCTTCCCTCTGCTCTCTCTCCCTGCAACCTTCCCCTTCTCTGTACCCAAAGTGAACCGAAATTCTCCTCATCTTTCCCCGGCGATCGCCGGAGTTCTGGCCACCCACCGGCCAGGGCGGGTGCGAGAATGGAATCCCCGCACCACCCTCGTCCTCCTCCACCCCGCGGCAGCGGCCGGGAGCTAGCACGGCGCCGCCGCCGTCCGCTCCAAGCCTCCGGTCGCCACCCCTGCTCCGCCCGACAACCTGCCCCGACCGCCTCCTGCCTGGCTCGATGTGAGCCCTTCCCTTTCCTCCCGCTCGCTCCCCTCCCTCTCTCTCCTTTACCTCGCAGCAGCAGCACCCCACGAGCAGCAACCGCCCCGGAGATGGCCGCCGGCGTCCGTCCTTTCCGCCCTGTCGAGTTACAGCGACCTGTACATGAACAGGTTCAGTTAACTCGTCGGGCCATGCTCAAAACACAACTCGATCCCGTATGTATCAACCAACCGCAGCCACCCCACTGTTAGCGCATGCGCGCAGCGAACCCACAGCTCGCGGCTTCGACTCCCCATCCCCACCCTTTTCTCTGTTCATTTTTTCCAATTAAATTTCCGTGCAGTATCTGAACCTTAAGCCCCCTCGCCCCCCTTATCTGTCAACACAGCAGCTCCAGCCCAGTTGGTTTGCTCCCCTTTGCGCAGCAGGAGGTGGGGGGTTCGAATCCCCCCTCCCACAATAAAACCACACTTTTTATTTTCATTTGTTTGGTCACAGCAACTTCACAGAATCACAGAACAGTCCCTGTATATTTCTTTCTAGGCCCTGTAAAATTATTTTCTAGTCCCTATAGGTGATAAAAATGGCAGATTTGCACCAAATCTTGTAAAATGCATAATTAATTCATCTTAACTCCAATTTTAACTTTTTAAATATGTTTTCTGTCCCAAATTAAATGTTCTATCCAAATATAAAATTTGTTTACGGTTTTGAATATTTTAAATTGGTGAAATATTTAAAAACTTTCTTAATTCACTTAAACTTGCAAAATTCATAACTTGAGCATAAAAATTCCAAATTCCACAAACTAAATATGTTTTCCAATCAACTTTTCATGTACTTTCAAATATTTTTTTTTTGCTGTTTTGAATAATTTAAATTGCTGAAAACAACTGTTTCTTAATTATTGCATTTAAAATTGCCAAAATAATAACTTGCTCATTTTAAATCCAATTTCAACAAATGAAATATGTTTTCCATGCAAAATTAAACCACCTTTTCAAATATAAAAGTTGTTTCATGTTTTGAATAATTAAAATTGGTTAAATGATTTAAACCTTGTTTAAATCATTTAATATTGTTAAATTCATAACTTGATCAAATCAAATTCTTTTGGGACATATAAAATATGTTTTCAAACCATAAAAGCATAACCTTTTCAAATATGAACTTTGTTATCTGTTTTGAACAATTTAACTTGATGAAAACAACAAATTCTTGTGTGACACCTTTAAGAAACCAAAATTTCTTAACTTAATAAATGAATTTCTAAACTTGGTAAACCTTATTTCCAATTGCTTCTATTGTTGTTATTTTGCTGTTTTCTTCATCCATGCATCATGCTAATCAACTTTCACATGATGATTAGTTGTAGAACAATTAATTCAACCATAGTTCATGGGCTTTCCATATGCAATCCCAATTGCATGTGGGTCCATTTAATCATGTTATGTTATCTTGTCAACTAGTTTATTTTTGGATGCATCAATTAAACTATCATGCATCATCCCATGTTTGTGCACCTATGCCATGTTATTGATTGTTTATCTTTCTGCATTGTTTGTTTGCTTCTTCTCGGATAAACGACGACGTTGAGACCGACGATACTTACGACACCCCTTCTAAGGAGTTAGCTCAGTACCGGGCTACTGGGTTTGCAGGCAAGTATTCACTCACATGAACCACTGTGTTCCTTTCAACATTGGTTACCGATCCTTTTCCGTTGTCTATTCTGGTAGCCCTATGAATAGTTGTTTCTGATACGAACCTATCACATGATACCCTGAACCCTGATATTGCCTCACCTCCAAACCTATAACCCCTTTGCTTGTTGCCCGTGTCTTACTAGCATGCTTAGATTGTTTTGCTCGAGTCTGTTACCCGTTACTTTCCGTTACTAGATTACTTTTATGTTCTGGGGGCTCGATGTTTAATCAATCAATCATGCTACTGTTATTGTTAAATAATAATTTGATGATAAGGCACCGGCAGGAGGCCCTGCGTGGTTTTGAGGCCTGCTAGTGTCGACCCTAATAGGAAAAGGGTCTTTTCTACTGATCCATGATGAGCGCACTAACCGCATGTGGGAAGCGAGTATGGGCGCCTCCCTCAATTTGATTCGATTCGCATCTCGTCCAAATCGCCACACGTAGTTCGGGCTTTCCATTTGATGCATGCATGTTTTTGCGAGCCCAGGCCAGGGTGGAACTTTTGTAGTCGGCATTTAGGGCGGCGTGGTCTTAGAGTGCTATGAGGGTCCCCTTTTCTTCATGGGGCTCGATTAGCCGCGCACGCACAGCATGTGGTTCTTTGGGCTTGATGCGAAGAAGAGTTGAGTTGTGTTGAGTACCTCGCTTGGTGGGTTGATCCCCCGTCTGGCGGGTTATTCTTACGTGTACGGCCAAATTGGTGCACCCCTGCAGGGTAAATCTTCTCGAGAAGCCGTGTTTTCCGCGGTTATGGACTACTTGGTGAAAGTACTGGCTAACAAGTACTCAGGACAACTTAAACCTTATGATTAAGAACCTTACACCCAATGATTAACAACTTGACTAGTAATAGGCTTATTGACACAATAATCTGAACCATCATTATTCCAACTATGTGAGTTATCCTCGGATTGCTTCTTTGGATAAGGGGCGAGATCCAGGTTGGGTTTGTTTGGTGGTTAGCTATAGTTGGTTACGATACGCGATCTTATCTCCTTTCTGTTAGACGAAAGTTGTAGAATGTTTCTGTAGTTGGTTAGAGCAGCCAGTTGCAGCATCTTTCATATACCCCCTTTCTTCCGTTGAACCCAAAGCATCTGTGCTTGGTGTTGACGGGTTACACTTTGGTGAATTGTGAGTCTTGCTTGCCAGTACGTTTAAGTACTGACCCCTTTGGGGCTGTGGTTTCCGCAGACCTACGTTTCCGAGGATCCCCATGGTGGCTACTACGTGGAGTATGACGCGACTGCTGACGAGTAGATAGCGGACCGGGCAGGATCCGAGACTTCGTGGATGGGCTCCGTCTGTTCGTTTCCGGCCTCTTAGGCCTATTTGGTTCTTGTCTGTACTCAGACATTTTGGATGCTTCCGCTGTGATGTAATGATGTTATGTTGGGACATGTGTCCTCTGTATGATTGTATTTGCTATCTCTGCTCTAATGAGAGCTATTTGCGACTTATTTTCATCTTTTGTGTCGTAGAGATCTGTTGTGATATCAATTGTTCAAACGCCGTTGACGTACCATGTGTGTATGGGTTGAAGTACGTCAATGGAAGTATCCTGATTTCTATGGGATAGTTTACATCGACGGAGGATAGTAGAGATTGGTTGTCACACATAAGTGTTGGCCTACTCTTAAGAGGACGCGGGAGCAGATAAGCCCCGTAATCCAATCATCTACTATTCAGTTCGGCCCGGTGAGTATCCCCTAGAAGTCCGGGTGCGACAGGTTAGGACTTCTTTAGTGAAACCCTTTATTGACTGGACCAAGTCTGTTTCAACTTAATGTACTCTCACTTAACGTTCTTCCCACCTTGATGTATTTTTGACTCACCTCCATATTAATATAAAAAATCAACCGTAGGATTTTTCTCTACAATAGGTGTTTCAACAAAAAAAAGTTTTATTATCTTTTGAAGTATCTTCTTCAACAATGAAAACTTTAAAACCTTGAAACAATGATCGATCTTTTATCAATCATGGATAGAAAACCTAAGTATAGCCTACCCACACAAGTCATGCCTCATACTTACATTCTCTTATCTTTATGTTGAGATGTCTTGCGAGTACAATTAAATGTACTCATAATGGTTCCGTCCCTAACTATTATGACGGCTATATTTTGAGAACGAGTAGCCTCAGGAGGATTTATACAAAGATGATGTTGTTGCCGACTATGCAAACTAGGAAAGTCTTCCAGTCAGTAACATGGAGGTAGTCAAGGCATGACTTGGGATTTACCACGATTGTGTTTTAGGACTTCCTCTGTTCGGTGTTCTCTTTTGTCCTGCGTGGTAGTTATTTAAGACTAAGTCGTGTGAACCAGTTGTTTAAACCTTGAACTTGTTTTTTAATGGATGATGTAATATGCAATGCCAAGTCCAATATGTCATTCATCATGGGATCGTGAATATATGCATACTAGAGGTCTCAGACTGGTAGTGTGGGGTCCCCACACTATCCTCTTTCGAAGCACATGTATGGTGTAGCCGGGAAAGCTAGGATTTTCTCTAGCGGGTCTATTGTTTCGCCAGAGAATGGGCTTCTGATTATCTGAATCCAACCAAAACATGTGTGGTGCCATATCACTAGTATAAAAGTGTGTTTTTTATTTTATATGTCCAATATCCCACTGCGGCATGTGACCAGCTTCACCACCATCACCTTCTCTCTTTGATTTTATTGATTTATAGCTTAAAACTTCATCTTTGGGTGAATCAAGGGGAACATAACACAACCAGGGAAATGGTTGCACTTTGCTAGCCTCTTCCGGCGCACGTGTACGGGGTACCCTCATAGGAAACAACGCTTTGCTGCATCTGAATACCTCCAAACACTGATAGAAAATAGGCCTTTAGTCCCGGTTCGCAAAGGCCATTAATCCCGGCCGTGCAACCGGGACTAAGTAGGCGCGACTAAAGGCCCCGTACCTTTAGTCGCCCCTCTTACGAACCGCGGCTAAAGACCCGTCCACGTGGGCGGGTGGCGTGCGCCGGGGGCGGAGGACCTTTAGTTCCGATTGGCAACACGAACCGGGACTACATGCTATTTCGTTATTTCTTTAATTCATTTGGGTTTCTAATTATTTTTCACTCCCTTTTTTTCACTCCCTTTTTTTCACTCCAATTTTTCACTCTTTTTTTTTCAGAATTTTTATTATTTGCTTAGTGTCTAACTACAATTATCTCTAGTCAAATTACTTACTCGTGGTCAAACTTCCCGCTCGGTCAACCATCCTCCCACTACTCTAGCGAACATAACACAACCAGGGAAATGGTTGCAGTTTGCTAGCCTCTTCCGGCGCACGTGTAAGGGGTACCCTCATAGGAAACAACGCTTTGATGCATCTGAATACCTCCAAACATTGATAGAAAATAGGCCTTTAGTCCCGGTTCGCAACGGCCATTAATCCCGGCCGTGCAACTGGGACTAAGTAGGCGCGACTAAAGGCCCCCCCTTTAGTCGCCCCTCTTACGAACCGCGGCTAAAGTCCCGTCCACGTGGGCGGGTGGCGTGTGCCGGGGGCGGAGGACCTTTAGTCCCGGTTGGCAACACGAACCGGGACTACATGTTATTTCGTTATTTCTTTAATTCATTTGGGTTTCTAACAATTTTTTACTCCAATTTTTCACTCCCTTTTTTTCACTCTCTTTTTTTCACTCCAATTTTTCACTCCCTTTTTTTTCAGAATTTTTATTATTTGCTTAGTGTCTAACTACAATTATCTCTAGTCAAATTACTTACTCGTGGTCAAACTTCCCGCTCGTTCACCCATCCTCCCACTACTCTAGCGAACATAACACAACCAGGGAAATGGTTGCAGTTTGCTAGCCTCTTCAGGCGCACGTGTACGGGGTACCCTCATAGGAAACAACGCTTTGTTGCATCTGAATACCTCCAAACACTGATAGAAAATAGGCCTTTAGTCCCGGTTCGCAACGGCCATTAATCCCGGCCGTGCAACCGGGACTAAGTAGGCGCGACTAAAGGCCCTCCCCCTCTTTAGTCGCCCCTCTTACGAACCGCGGCTAAAGGCCCGTCCACGTGGGCGGGTGGCGTGCGCCGAGGGCGGAGTACCTTTAGTCCCGGTTGGCAACACGAACCGGGACTACATGTTATTTCGTTATTTCTTTAATTCATTTGGGTTTCTAATTATTTTTCACTCCAATTTTTCACTCCAATTATTCACTCCCTTTTTTTTTCAGAATTTTTATTATTTGCTTAGTGTCTAACTACAATTATCTCTAGTCAAATTACTTACTCGTGGTCAAACTTCCCGCTCGGTAAACCATCCTCCCACTACTCTAGCGAACATAACACAACCAGGGAAATGGTTGCAGTTTGCTAGCCTCTTCCGGCGCACGTGTAAGGGGTACCCTCATAGGAAACAACGCTTTGCTGCATCTGAATACCTCCAAACATTGATAGAAAATAGGCCTTTAGTCCCGGTTCGCAACGGCCATTAATCCCGGCCGTGCAACTGGGACTAACTAGGTGCGACTAAAGGCCCCCCCCCTTTAGTCGCCCCTCTTTCGAACCGCGGCTAAAGGCCCGTCCACGTGGGCGGGTGGTGTGTGCCGGGGGCGGAGGACCTTTAGTCCCGGTTGGCAACACGAACCGGGACTACATGTTATTTCGTTATTTCTTTAATTCATTTGGGTTTCTAACTATTTTTCACTCCAATTTTTCACTCCCTTTTTTTCACTCCCTTTTTTTCACTCCAATTTTTCACTCCCTTTTTTTTCAGAATTTTTATTATTTGCTTAGTGTCTAACTACAATTATCTCTAGTCAAATTACTTACTCGTGGTCAAACTTCCCGCTCGTTCACCCATCCTCCCAGTACTCTAGAGAACATAACACAACCAGGGAAATGGTTGCAGTTTGCTAGCCTCTTCCGGCGCACGTGTACGGGGTACCCTCATAGGAAACAACGCTTTGTTGCATCTGAATACCTCCAAACACTGATAAAAAATAGGCCTTTAGTCCCGGTTCGCAACAGCCATTAATCCCGGCCGTGCAACCGGGACTAAGTAGGCGCGACTAAAGGCCCCCCCTCTTTAGTCGCCCCTCTTACGAACAGCGGCTAAAGGCCCGTCCACGTGGGCGGGTGGCGTGCGCCGAGGGCGGAGTACCTTTAGTCCCGGTTGGCAACACGAACCGGGACTACATGTTATTTCGTTATTTCTTTAATTCATTTGGGTTTCTAATTATTTTTCACTCCAATTTTTCACTCTCTTTTTTTCACTCCAATTATTCACTCTCTTTTTTTTCAGAATTTTTATTATTTGCTTAGTGTCTAACTACAATTATCTCTAGTCAAATTACTTACTCGTGGTCAAACTTCCCGCTCGGTCAACCATCCTCCCACTACTCTAGCGAACATAACACAACCAGGGAAATGGTTGCAGTTTGCTAGCCTCTTCCGGCGCACGTGTAAGGGGTACCCTCATAGGAAACAACGGTTTGCTGCATCTGAATACCTCCAAACATTGATAGAAAATAGGCCTTTAGTCCCGGTTCGCAACGGCCATTAATCCCGGCCGTGCAACTGGGACTAAGTAGGCGCGACTAAAGGCCCCCCCCTTTAGTCGCCCCTCTTACGAACCGCGGCTAAAGGCCCGTCCACGTGGGCGGGTGGCGTGTGCCGGGGGCGGAGGACCTTTAGTCCCGGTTGGCAACACGAACCGGGACTACATGTTATTTCGTTATTTCTTTAATTCATTTGGGTTTCTAACTATTTTTCACTCCAATTTTTCACTCCCTTTTTTTCACTCCCTTTTTTTTCAGAATTTTTATTATTTGCTTAGTGTCTAACTACAATTATGTCTAGTCAAATTACTTACTCGTGGTCAAACTTCCCGCTCGTTCACCCATCCTCCCACTACTCTAGCGAACATAACACAACCAGGGAAATGGTTGCAGTTTGCTAGCCTCTTCCGGCGCACGTGTACTGGGTACCCTCATAGGAAACAACGCTTTGTTGCATCTGAATACCTCCAAACACTGATAGAAAATAGGCCTTTAGTCCCGGTTCGCAACGGCCATTAATCCCGGCCGTGCAACCGGGACTAAGTAGGCGCGACTAAAGGCCCCCCCCTCTTTAGTCGCCCCTCTTACGAACCGCGGCTAAAGGCCCGTCCACGTGGGCGGGTGGCGTGCGCCGAGGGCGGAGTACCTTTAGTCCCGGTTGGCAACACGAACCGGGACTACATGTTATTTCGTTATTTCTTTAATTCATTTGGGTTTCTAATTATTTTTCACTCCAATTTTTCACTCCCTTTTTTTCACTCCAATTATTCACCCCCTTTTTTTAAGAATTTTTTTTATTTGCTTAGTGTCTAACTACAATTATCTCTAGTCAAATTATTTACTCGTGGTCAAACTTCCCGCTCGGTCACCCATCCTCCCACTACTCTAGCGAACATAACACAACCAGGGAAATTGTTGCACTTAGCTAGCCTCTTCCGGCGCACGTGTACGGGGTACCCTCATAGGAAACAACGCTTTGCTGCATCTGAATACCTCCAAACACTGATAGAAAATAGGCCTTTAGTCCCGGTTCGCAACGGCCATTAATCCCGGCCATGCAACCGGGACTAAGTAGACGCGACTAAAGGCCCCCCCTTTAGTCGCCCCTCTTACGAACCGCGGCTAAAGGCCCGTCCACGTGGGCGGGTGGCGTGCGCCGGGGGCGGAGAACCTTTAGTCCCGGTTGGCAACACGAACCGGGACTACATGTTATTTCGTTATTTCTTTAATTCATTTGGGTTTCTAATTATTTTTCACTCCAATTTTTCACTCCCTTTTTTTCACTCTTTTTTTTTCAGAATTTTTATTATTTGCTTAGTGTCTAACTACAATTATCTCTAGTCAAATTACTTACTCGTGGTCAAACTTCCGCTCGGTCACCCATCCTCCCACTACTCTAGCGAACATAACACAACCAGGGAAATGGTTGCACTTTGCTAGCCTCTTCCGGCGCACGTGTACGGGGTACCCTCATAGGAAACAACGCTTTGTTGCATCTGAATACCTCCAAACACTAATAGAAAATAGGCATTTAGTCCCGGTTCGCAACGGCCATTAATCCCGGCCGTGCAACCGGGACTAAGTAGGCGCGACTAAAGGCCCCCCCCCCTTTAGTCGCCCCTCTTACGAACCGCGGTTAAAGGCCCGTCCACGTGGGCGGGTGGCATGCACCGGGGGCGGAGGACCTTTAGTCCCGGTTGGCAACACGAACCGGGACTACATGCTATTTCGTTATTTCTTTAATTCATTTGGGTTTCTAATTATTTTTCACTCCAATTTTTCACTCCCTTTTTTAGTCCATTCTTTCACTCCCTTTTTTTCAGAATTTTTATTATTTGCTTAGTGTCTAACTACAATTATCTCTAGTCAAATTACTTACTCGTGGTCAAACTTCCTGCTCGGTCACCCATCCTCCCACTAATCTAGCACTAGCACGCTTAACTTCCTAGTTCCATCCCGTCCCGCAACCAAGTGTTTCGCACGCATGTATGTGATACTAGTATCATATCAATCCTATTAACATATTGGTCGATGCCACATTTCTTTATTGTCTGAATTTTAAATAAATCTTTTAATAAACAAAAGTAATGATGTAATTAATAATTTTGAATAAATAAATAAACATTAACTTTTAATTTGTATTATTTCTAAAAAATATTCCGAAAAATAAAACTAACTTATTTTAAAATCTTAAAAATACAAATAATATATCAAAATATTCGGAAAAATAAAACTAATTCATTTTAAAATCTTAAAAATACAAATAATATATAAAAAATTCAGAAAAATAGAACTAATTCATTTTCCCCTTTCCAAAATGGAAATTAATCTGATAAAATTCATGAACCAAACCATATGAAATCTAAACCATATAAAATTTGCAGATTCAAAGTTTGGACTATTATTTTGGACACAAGAACTGTTTTGGCAATGACTATCTGTGAGAATGATTTGAACCTAACTTTTAAAATACATAACCAAAGTGGACAAACTAATGTTCTGGATAGATATTGAAAAGATCTATCCATAGCACTTAGCCTCACATCAAGGTCAGCAACCAAATGAAAAAACCATCCTTTTTATTAAAAGACCAGTAGGCTCTTTTATGATTTTTAGAATGAGTTCAAAAATGAATTTTGAAGTAAATCCAACTGGATGAGTTTGGTATTGACTAGATATATGTTTTCCTGGCTTAGATTAATTTTTGGAGCTCTACATTTATTTTTGGTGAACAGATATAGAAATAGTAGTTTTTCTGTTTTGTTTTCTTGATGTGTTTTTGTTTATTTTGAAATGTGTGTTTGATCTTATCTTCTTTCCTAGCTTGTATAGAGTGTTAGGACTTGATATTAGGTTGTTTTCTTGCAGAACATCTACCTTAGAAAGTGTGTGCATTATTGGAAACCCAAATAAAAATAGAACTAGCATTTGTTACTTTCTAGTTTTATTATTTTGGAATTGTGTGTGAGCTAGATCTTTGTGTGATTGCTTTCTTAAATTTTGTGCTATGTTTAACCCGTGATTTTATTTGAGCCATTACATAACATAGCGGTACATATATCCATTACATAATATAGAAATAATATAGCTAGGAATTAATATAGAAATAATATAGGAATTAATAGAAAGACATATATCCATTACATATATCGAACGCAACATAGCGGTACATAGATGCGGTACACAAACAACATCTACTCGAGCTCCGAAGAGTAGATGCGGAACAACTCGAAGGCAACGTATGCATCTATTGCTGCATACTCAAGATTGATCCGGTCAAGTGGGTTCTTCCCCCAATACATGTGATTCCTCGAGGGGAAACCTGTCTTCATGGTTTTGTAGTCGGGATGGAGGAAGGCAGTTGCCATCTGAGCCATCCCGGTCTTGTGCCCGTATAGCTCATCAAAATGGATAAGGTCCTGAAGATCAATGTAGTGATCTTCAGGTATCTCTATACCCAACGTGCGCATCAACTTCTGCCGGTCTTGAGTGATGTCAACGCTACAGAAGTCGTAACCCTTGTTGACAACAAAATCAACAAGTTCTTGAGATTGATTTGAACTACTGCAACAACAAAAATGGAACACGTGTTAATTTTGTTGCAACACGTGTATTCTTCCAATGCAACAACAAATCGAAAATGCAACAACTATCCTAAGAGAGATTGTACGTGTGCGTACCTTGACCATTGGAAGACCAAAACGGTCTCCTTGAAGGCAATCTGGATGACGGCAACATCCTTCTGATTCGTCGTATACTGTAGATCAAGCCCGAAAAACTTATGGTGTTTATCGGCTTCTTCATAGAGATCGACCAAACGGTTAAGAGCATAGGGGAGCCTCTCGCATATATTGGTATATGCCACGTCGAGACTCTTGTGGCATGGTGTGGGCACACGGAGAACGTTCCAAACGGGAGAATCCATGGGTGCTTGGTGGAGGAAGAAGAGAAGAGAGGAAGAAGAAACAGAGAGTCTCGGATGCGCACTTTAGCAATGGCCTTCTGCCTCTCGCTCGCGAAATAAAACCGCGTGGGAGGCGTCAATTTGGATCTTTAGTCGCGGGTGGCCAGGCCAACCGGAATTAAAGCCCTCCGCGCGCTTCCCAAACCGCGACGCATGACCTTCAGTCGCGGGTCGCCTCCCGAACCGCGACTAAAACCCATTTAGTCACGGTGCGTATATTTTGGGGACTGAAGGGGGCGTATGGAAGGCCTTTTTTCTACCCGTGAAACTTTGCATGTGAGCCTAGCATATGTGTGAAAGTGTGGTGGAATGTTGAAAGATCAAAAAACATGTTCCACAATATGATCCTCTTTGCACACACGCATTGTCACCTAGTTAGGAAGGCCCCGTACTTTAATAGCTTGATAGGTTAGTCTCAAATATGGTTTGTAATGATCTTTTAAATAAACCAAAATGTGTGAGTGATAATATTGACAAACATGCCATATAAAAGTTACGCAATTTCCCGACGTGCATCTATGAGAGATACCATTTGCGATGTCATTTTAATTGGGTGGAGACCGCTATCCGGATGACACGAACTTCTCCAATTGGTAAAAAACACATAATCGTACTAAACTAGTTCAGAGTAATAAACAAATACGTACCATAAAAATGAAGAGTAAAAAAAACATCCATAAAAATGAAGAATTTTTTTTAGATGTGCCCACGGCTTAGCCGTCGGCGTAGCTGTGGATTAAAGCCTATCCGGTAAGCTAGGCCCACGGCTTATGTACGCCGACGAGGGGCCGTACCCTTACTCTTCCGCGGACCATGAGCAAAGTATCTGCCTGCACCCTGGCTCACAGTCGGACAGTGAACGGAAAAATACCATGAGAAAAAGTTATCATGAGCGTAAGTCGGACAGTGAACGGAAATCGCTGTTCGTATTTTTTCCTGATGGGCTGGGCTGGCCCAACCAACTAGGACCCGGTAAGCCTGTTTAGAAAACAAGTGATCATGGAAACTACTAGTATTAGTGAATCAACATCGGATATATATATGATTTGCATCTATCGTTCGGAATTGAGAGATCGAGACAGAGAAACAATAGCCGCCACAGTTCGCGCTAATGGCGCTTGCGGTTTTGCAGCACAAGCTCTTCCTCCCTGACTGTATGCTAGAGGAGATCTTTATACGGCTGCCACGCAAGGGGTTCCACCGTTGCCGCTGCCTCTCCCGCGGCCACCCTCTCCTCCGACCACTTCGTCGACCGCAACCTCAGCACCCGCGGCAAGGTGCGGCTCAACTACGACGACCTCATGACGTCCCTGGCCTTCGGGTCTTGCGTTTATGTTTATACGGACAGGGTAAGAGAAACTGAGACAGAAAAGAGAGTCCCTAGGAAGAAGAAAAGCACAACTGACCGCGGTTACGACGAAGAAGAAGACGAGATCGATAGGAGAGAAGAGTACCGCACGAGAGGCTACGTGCAGGTGGACAAGGACTACCGCTTCCATTTGGCAGAGGTGCCGGCCCGGAGGTGGGGATTTATAAGCAAAATTCCATATGGTGCTTTGTATCCTCGGATCGGGCAACCCTTAAGGAAGGAAGTAGACTTCTTAGATTCTCTTGGAGGCCACACAAAAACAAAAAGAAACCACGACATCAGACCCATAAGTGGTTGTGCAAAGACCGAGAAGGAAATCGACCAAGAAATTGTGGCCTTCCTAACAAAATGTCACGTGATGGAACCACAGCCGCAGTTTCTGGAGTTTCTACATGCCTACCGGTGAGTCTAATTTTGCGGACGACCTTATTGGGCAAGAGCCGTCGTCAGCCTCTCTCTCGCAACGGTGAGGGACTTATATTTACTAGTAATTGTGCACGTGCAATGCACGTGTAATCTTAGAACATACTCCCTCTACTCCCTCCGTCAAATTTTGTGTGAGTAGAATGTCAAACTCTTTTAGTGCATGCATGTTTTATTTTACCCTGGCAACACTTTTTAACCCATGAAGATCGATTTACTATTTGATGCATCCATTTGTTTGTTGCAACATTGGTACTCCCTCCGTCCATTTTTGTAAAGCATTTCAATTTTGACCACATACATTTTAAAATGAGTGAATCTAGACTTATTTTACACATAGATTTACTCATTTTACTATGTATGTGAGCAAAATTGAAATAACAAGAAGTGTGTCTTATAAAAGTAGACGAAGGGAGTAGTTCAAATTTACTACTTTCCCTACGGAGAAAAAATTGAACGAAGCAATAATAATAACTAATCAAACCCGTAGACATATTAGTCACCTCACTTGTACAATTTGAATCCATAGCTATTTTTTTAGGCTATAGTTCCAACCCAAATACATTCATCAAGTACATATATAATAAAGATGGACCCACATGTTGCCAATTTATGTTCTACGAACCAGATTTGAATTGCAAAAATAGATTTGCTAGCCAATAAAAAGTGACCACATATAATTAGTATTTACAAGTAAAAACTACTGCACATGGCTGCATGTGATTTGGTTAGATAAAAAGCTACATCCGTCAAAAATATATGAAATGATAAAATCCCTGTGTTATTTGGAAATGAGTAATCAGTAATGGTAATCCAACAACTAAACAATGACCTGTGAACTCTCACTTCCTCCAAGTGCACCTCGATCACACACCTAAACCCCACCATTGCATTCTTTCTCATGTACACCATTGTCTACAATCCCAATAGCTGATCGGTGCAAACTATATACAAACAAAAGGTAGGAAAACACATCAGAATTGTAGAGAAATTCATGCATCAATCTTGCTGTAGGAGACCCATATTACTCGTTGAGTTAATAGATCACTGGAATCATCTCCTTCGGGCCTCATTTGACCAGATATGTCAATACATGGCATCCCAACTTATTGTACTCAAAGGTTCTTACATAGATAATTGTTTCTTTTCATATTATGTGAACTTGTAAATTGTCTAATTTACAAAGAAAAATGTAACACTACTCATGTCCTGGTCATCCATGGTTAATTTTTTTTAGTTCGGTTATATGTTCCTCACCTTCCTGGAACTGACTCAAGTTGCTATTAGTTGCCTGATCCAAGGTCAAGTATATGTGTGAACTTTATTGCGTTGAGAAATCTATTTCCAGGTATGACCAAACTGTCTCTAACAACGGTGATCAATATTCATGTACTCCACTTCACAGTGATCACATGTTCACTTAACCAAATTTTGAAGGAAAACTATGACGTTGATGAATCACCCACGTGAAAAACTGAACAACCCCCATTGATCATGCCCATGTCAATATTGATAAAAAAAATATTCATGTATATTATGGTTATATGAGAATATTTTCTCTGTACTTCTGTAACATATCCCATAGCTTTCCTCTTCAATGAGAATACACATGCCAAAGCTAAGTATGTGCAAAAGCAACAAGGATGTGGTATGACTGATGTATTAAAAGTAGAAAAAGGAACAATTCTTATTTATATTTTTCGCTTCTTAACAATTATCTTTGTGGTTTTTTTGGGGCTAACATGCATTGATCAACATAATTACCGTCTCCCAGAAGTTTAAAGAAGTATGTTCAGTACAGTACAAAGAACCATCAGCTAGAGCAGTGGTAAAAATCATATGAACAAAATTTACATATGCATAGGCATTATGATCCAGCTTTAGTATCAGAGAAAGCTAACATGAACAGAATAAAATCCATGTAGATGAAGAAAAAATACAGCTTGTCAACCTTATTCCATTTCCTTTCCCTCTCGATCGTATATTACAACAATCAAATGAAAGACATCAATAAGCGTATAGTGAATAAAATGTCCAATAAACTTAGAATTAGTTCTCTAAGCCTAAAATGTGGTGGAGCTGAAATAAAAAACAGGACCACCATGGGAGAAGCCCCGGAGCACTTTTTTCAAAGAAGAATGTGTGACACCAGAGCCAAATCCTAGGATTCGAACTCTGGCCTACCCAAAGACGCTAATGCGCTCTGGCCACTGGCCACTGGTGGAGCTGATCTTAACACTAACTTCTTTCCAGTGTGCACTGATCACTGAGATTCGACATGAAAGAAGAATGCCACAGCGTCCTTGCACACGAACAGGATGTGTTCGACGGACTGGATGTCTCCGACGTCCATGAATTCTACAAGTAAAACACAGAACATTTAGGATTCCGTACTTGAACCAACAAAATCATATTTCGATGCATGTATCTGCACACGGTGTCTACAACGCCCCAGATGTTGAAGGTGAGCCTAGCACCCAAACAGCTAGTTCCTGTCCAACGGATTCAGGCCTATCATATGCAAGTCGCTCTCCTCTTCCATAGCTCCAACATATTTAATCTGCATAGATCAATGTCCATGGCAATATACAACTATTTTAATGCTCTTAGGATTGGTTCAGCGAGGCATTGAGCAACTTGTCTAAAATTCACACGCATAATGTAAACCTCGAGCTTGGGATCCGGCTGCAGTGGCGCTTACTCCGATGGTGCGGCATGGTGGGGGTGTGGGGCGC
Organism: Alopecurus myosuroides; assembly: GCA_028641055.1. Lineage (NCBI taxonomy): Eukaryota > Viridiplantae > Streptophyta > Magnoliopsida > Poales > Poaceae > Alopecurus > Alopecurus myosuroides. The sequence goes on along the minus strand of CM054060.1, from coordinate 443,561,882 downwards.
GACTTGGTGGGATTGAGGTGCAGGCGGCAACTCCGGCGCGAGGATGGACGCCGAGTGGCCGGACCCAGCGTGCGCACGTGCACATTCTCGACGCGCCAGAGCATCTAGTCCTAGCAGCGGAGCGGGGATGCAGTGTGGGGGCGGGGAGACGACACAACTCGGATGGCGGCCAGCGGCAACGTGTATGAGGCGGGAAGCCGGCTTGGATGCATCCTGGATCCGGTGTGGAGGCGCGGGCAGGCGGTTGGCGACGGCGTGGACTCACGCTTGGAGACTCGAGCGGGGAGACGGCCGCACGGTCCGGTGGCTAGTGATGGAAAAAATTGATTTGCAGGGCGTTTTGCTTTGGGCGTGATTAGAGACGTGGGAGTTGTCTGCTCGGCTGTGATGAGCCATCAAACACGGGCTCATTTTGAATCGTTCGATAAACTGGCTGTACGGTTACGATTCCTTGGATCTGACCCTCTGGGTCTTTTTATATTAGTATAGATATAGATTTATCATTACCATGTTTCAGCTCTATCTAGAAGCTCTGTATTTATTATTAGTCGCATATATCTATGTTTCTGTTAACTGTACTACAGCTACTAGCACACAACCCGTGTGTTGCTACGGGACTACAGAAATATTATTTGGTATCTGAATTTAATTGACAGAGGCGTACTAATACATGGCAATATGATTGAATCCATTGGCATCGTTACCCCAACGGCCAGTACAATGTTGTCTTGTACTCTTGAGTTGTTACCCAGCATCTCCTATTTAGTAGAAAAATACAGTAGTAATCTTTTGCCCCGCACGCTATGGGCTGTCACTATATCTATATCTCGGACTATCTTGGAAAGTTTACCTGTGAAATCTTATCTAGCATGTCCTAGTTGATGTTAGATGCCACTAAAACTGACCAAGCAAAAACAACTGAAGGTGATTATTTTGTGCTTAGGAATTTTGCATTGTGAGCCGAAACACCAGTCAAATTGTATTTAGTGTGCAATAGTATTTGCCAGTGTTTTAAATGGTGGGCAAGGTTGGGTTGCCAACTCGCATGCAGCAGACAATAAAAGATGTTTCACGCTTGTGTTTGGCCGGTGCTAATGGACATAGCATTGGCTCCTCCCCCTTGGACAGAACCCAGGGTTGAAGATCTGCTGCAACGGCGCTGTCCACTTTGTACTCAAAACGCCTCCTTTAGCTCTTAGTTTACAACTCAGCTAGCCGGACAGAGAAACCAATTAAACCTGAATCTGGAAGCATAACTCAAGTAAATATATAAATACAAATCTATTATCCTGAATCGAATATGAATGTATCCACTTCCTATCCATCAATCTGCAATGTAAAATGCCAGTCAAGAGATATTCGCAACTGAAGTGGGCTGATAAATATTCGAAACCATACGGATAGCGGACCATATAGGACACGCAAGTGAGCAATCGAAGAATAAGTGCTTAATTGTCTCATCATGAGAGCAAGACACACACTTTAAACTTCCATGCCAATTGTGTTCTACAAGATTATCTTTCGTAAATATGACCCATTTACGAAGATACCACACAAAGATCTTAATCTTCAGCGGTACCTTCATAAACAATACATTTTTAAAATATCAACCTGCATATCTGATTGGATCATAGCCCTACACAGAGAATCCACCGAGAACCTTCCGTCCTTAGTGATTTTCCACCAAAACACATCAGTGCCTGGTGTCAAAGTAACCAAAGTTAACCTATTAACCAGCGCATGCCAAGATGCAAGTCGTGGCCCAATGAGATCTCATCTAAACATCACATTAGGGGGAGATGTTTGCATGACCATAGCCAGCGTATCATTGTTATGTCGCGCTATAGTGTATTGTCGAATCCCTGACTCTACAAATCCCTTCGGTGAACCTACCGAGTTTCGATTGGGAGAACTCATGAGCGCTGGTGGAATCGTCGGCTAGACAGGGGGCGAGATTTACCCAGGTTCGGGGCCCTCGAAGAGGTAAAACCCTTACTCGTGCCTCCTGTCGATCTGTATTAGATGAATAGATCGGTTACAACGTGCTCGAATCGAGAGTAGATCTCGAGTTTCAAGGCTTTTGGGTCGTGCGGTATTGCTTGGTCCTCTCCTGGGGGGCTCTCCTGGCCTTATATAGGTGGCCAGGTCTCGAGTTCTACCCGGAGAGGACTCGAACTCTAGCTAGGTCGGTTTACAAGTTTCCTAGCTTAACCCGCAAGTTAGTGCCGGTGGGCTTCACGTGGGCCTTCTGGAGTATTCCAAGGGCGCTTCTTCTTGGGCCTTGGCCTTGGGCCTGAGAGGGGGTGTCCTTACCCGCAGGGTCCAGGGTCCATATCTTCGTCATGTATAGTGCCGGATACTACTCTATGAGTTTGGTATTGCCTAACCACTTGTCCTCACAGAACCGTATCTGCGATCCATCCTTAATCTTAAATACCCCATAGCGAAAAAACAAATTTTTATTCATCATAAACCCAGCCCAAAAGTATGAAGCACCTGGTTTCCACGTAACATGTGAGACTGCTTTCGAGCCAATGTATTCTCGTTTAAGGAGGGTTTGCCAATGCCATCTTCATATAATAGTTTGGACAACCATTTACCAAGTAGGGCTGAGTTCTTGACTTGAAGGTCATGGACACCGAGCCCTCCTGGTCCTTTGGGCGACAAACTACATCCCATCTGGTCAGCCGATATTTCTTTTTCTCGCGGTCACCCTGCCAAAAAAAACTTGATCGGAAATAATCCAGTTTTTTTCAGGACTCCTTTCAGTAACTAAAAGAATGATATCATATACAATACCATGTTCGATAGTACTGAGTTAAAGAGTACCAATCTTCTGCCAATTGAGAACAATTTACCTTTCCAACTAGTAAGCCTTTTATGCAAACGTTCTTCAACATGGCTCATTCTGCATTAGTCAACCTCCTTTAATGTATTGGTATCCCAAATACTTAATAGGAAATTGACCTTGCTCGCATCCGAATAACTCGGCCTTTTGGGCAACAACATCCTAGGCCTCGCCAAAGCAGAACAATTCACTTTTATGACAATTAATCTTTAATCCCGAAAGTTGCGCGAACACCGAAATGATTAATTTCTGGTTCTCCGCTTTCTCCGGATCATCTTCTATAAAGAGAATTATATCTTCTGCAAACTGAAGGATAGATAATCCCCCATCGACAAGATGTGGAATTACTCACTCAATTTGGTCGCTTTCTTTGGCTCTTTCAATCATGATCACTAACATGTCATCAACAATATTGAATAATATGGGTGAAAGTGGATCACCTTGTCTTAAGTCTTTCTTGGCTACATAACCCTGTGATAGATATGCTCTATATGACCACTTGCCACTCATTAGAACCCTGTCTTAAAATGAAATTAACTAAGTGGTTGCAAAAGGTGTTTTTTCATTCGACTTGTCACTTCACATAAAATAAATAGCTGTAGTTGACAAGGATGATGCCTCCTCTTTCGAGCCGTGCGCTGCTATGGCAGCCGTTCTGCCTACAAATAAATCGCGTGGATGGCAGGCAGATCACATACCTCAATTTGAATATCTCTTCATCCCTCAAGCCAGACCGATCTCTGCCTCCACATCTCCATGGGAGCCCCGAAATGCACCAGTTCTACCACCGCCATCCCTACCGTAGGAACGAAGAACGCGACAACCTCTATGGCGGTGGAGACCGTCAGCGCGGATGGGGCATGTGCAATGCTGGCGTCTGGCTAACACGACTATATCGATGTGCGGATGTGGGAAGACTTTGATGCGGTCCACGTCGCCGGCGCCCGCAATGTGCCCCACTACCTCTCCGTCGGGCCGCGCGGAAGGACAAAGAAGAATTGTTCTTCTCACTACCCACGCTCTTCGGTCCCCTGCCATGTAGTACTTTCCCTGTGACATGACTATGCCAAGTTGACAACATTTTATAATTCAAATAAATCAGTTATTGTGTGTCTCCACTAACTAAAATTTTAACATCCCATTGCACCAGCCCACCCAATAGACATCGTCATCGTACAGCAAGACTTAGCTCGAATATTTTATGTGACGCCCCGAGATCGGGCACTATGCAAATTTCAGCATTCCCGCCAAAATCCACATAATAACCGATTCCAGGTTGCCACTTGTGATAACATTACAATAGTTCACGAATAATCCACAATTACAACAGAAACAGATAGATACAAGATGACTCAAACGAGCCAGGGTTACAACTGATACATTACAAAGATCCAAATAACAGCGGAAGAAACAACATATCGTCCGTCTACGGACAAGATACAAATTGGACTAAGAGTCCTGAAGATAACCGAGAGCGTCCAATCCCTGCCCAGGCCAAGCCGGAGGGATTCCCAAGCTAACGTCGTCAGACTTCAAACCTGTTGACTGCAATGTTGAATATGCAGCCACGAAAAAGGATTCGTGGGTCAGTACGGTTAAGTACTGGCAAGTGGAATAAAACCCATACTCACAAGATACCGGCGTAGCCAGTCATCACAAGATACAAATACTTTAGGATCAACGGAAAGGAAGGGGTTATTGCAAATAAGCGACAGCAGGCTGCACTAACCAACTACAGAGAGATACTACCACTTCCGGCTAACAGAAAAGGAGATAAGAACGAGTATTGTAACCAACTGAAAGTAAATCCAAACAAACCCATCCTGGATCTCGCCCCTTATCCAAAGAAGCAATCCGAGGATAACTCACACAGTTGGATTAATGAATAATGGATCAGGTTGTTGTGTCAATAAGACTATTACTAGTCAAGTTATTATCATTAGGTGTAAGTTGTCTGAGTACTTGTTAGCCAGTACTTTCACCAAGTAATCCATAACCGCGGAAAACACGGCTTCTCGAGAAGATTCATCCCTGCAGGGGTGTGCTCCAGTACCCGTACACACTCAAGCCACCAACTAAAACTCAGGTTGGCTTGACACGACCCAACCATCTCTACAACCCATCCTAGGAGCCACGGAGCTATAAGGTCCCAGCCACGCAGCCGAATACTCAGCGCAGGTGTGCAAAACTCCCGCAGGACACAACACCCCGGCACTACAGGCCTCGCCCTATATGCATCATCATCATAAGTAACCATGGGGGATCCACCCATTATGCAAGGAGCAAATGGAACACCCGAACTAAGTGTGGCTCTTCGGACAAGCTGCAGATCAGGTCTAAGTCGAGGGGGGTCCCATACTACCACCCGGATGCGGTGAGCACGCTCATCATGGATCAGTAGACAAGACCCTTTTCCTATTAGGGTCGACACTAGCAGGCCTCAAAACCACTTAGGGCCTCCTGCCGGTGCCTTATCAGCATATTATTAATAACAGGTTGATTGATTAACATCGAGCCCCCAGAACATAATAGTAGTAACAACAGAAAGTAACGGGTAACAGACTCGAGCAAAGCAACCTAAGCATGCTAGTAAGACACTGGCTCAACCAAAGGGGTGATAGGAGTGGAGGTGAGGCAATAACAAGGTTAAGGGATTCATGTGATGGGTTCGTAACAGAAACAACTACTACTAAGGCTAGCAGAAAAGAACAACGGAAAGAATCGGTAACAAGTGATGAAAGGCAGCCATATGGCAGCAAGTGAGTATACTTGCCTGAGATCCCGCAAGGTAGCAGAACTTGTCGTTGCTCACATCATCTCAACGTCCTATCCGGGAAGAAGCAACGAACCTCGAACAAACACCGGAATGCAACAATTACTACTACGGCAAAAGATCCAGCATGATCAAGATATGGATGCATGACAGATTTAAAGATGCATCAAGGTAAACTAGTTGACAAGATAAACAAATTTAAATGGACCCATATGCAATTTGAGTTGCATATGAAAAGCCCATGAATTATGGTTGAAACAATTGTTTTCCTACTAATCAACAGGTGAGGGTGGATTAGCATGATGCATGGATGAGGAAAACAACAAAATAACAACAATAGAATCAATTGGAAATAAGGTTTAACAAGTTTGGAAATTATTGGTTAAGAGTGGAAAGTTTGGTTACTTAAACATGTCTCACAAGCAATTGTTGTTTTCATCAAGTTAAAGTGTTCAAAACAATTGATAAAGTTGATATTTGAAAAGAACATCAAATTTCAGTTGGATTACATGTTTCAAATATTGAAATTGGAATTAGGATAATTTAATTATGAATTAAACAATATTAAACAAGTTTTAAAGGGATTTAAAACAAGTTTGAATTTAATTGAATTTTATTTGTTCAAAACATAAATTCAAACTCACATTTGAAAAGTTCACACTTTGATGGTTTGAAAACATATTTTGCATGTTCAAAATTATTTTATTTTGAGCAAGTTATGATTTTATCAAATTTAAATGAATTAAACAAGTATTAAATTATTTAGGCAATTTAAATTATTCAAACCATGAAACAAAATTTATATTTGAAAAGGTTATTCAAAATGGTATGGAAAACATATTTTATTTGCCTTATTTGGAAATAGTATGAATTATTTATGAATTGTTGCAAATTACAATTGAATTATTTGAATTCAAATTTGAATTGCATTTGGAAATTTCAAAACAGGAAACAAAGTGGATATTTGGAAAGATCATGAAATTTGGTATGGAATACATATAAAATTTATGTCATTTGGATTTATAGTTTGAACGTTATGAATAAAACATTCTACGAAAGAAAAGAAAATAAAGGCATTTCTTTGTGATTACTAGGAATTGAACTTGGGTCTTATAGTGCAGAAAAAAATGACATCGCCAACGGGCTGATAACCTACTGGTAATATAAACCGAGGCTTACACTATAAGAAGTGTGATCTGGGTGTTAACTGAAACTGGAGCACAACGATTCAGACTTCAGGTTCAGGTGTTTAACAAAATAAAAAGAAGTGGCTACTGCCTCGGACAGGACTTGAACTCAGGACCTGATGGCCCATCCAACAGAGCAAGGCCACTAGGCCTTGATCGAGTTGCTGATTGATGATGCACCGGTCTGTAGATGAACAATGCGCACTTTAACTGAATTTCGGACAGCAGAAGGTGCAGACTTTCAGCAGGGTCAAAATAAAATCATGAGAAAAATTTGCACCATCGGGGACTTGATCCAGGGATCTCCCAGGGGACGGATTGGGCTCCTAACCACTGGGCTGCGGATGCGGTTGTGTCATGGTACAGATCCGACACATAAAGAGGTAAGGAAACGCGGTTAACTAAACTTTCTAACTCAGAAAATTCAGAGATTACGACGAACAGAGATAGAACAAATCCGCCTGCAGCCATCGATGCTCGAAGGCACCGACCCCAGAGCAGGGTAGGGAGAGGGGAAAAGAGCCTAGGGGCGGAGACTCACCTTGGGTCGCTGGGAGCGCACAGAGTCGATGGAGTCTCAAGGCCATGTGATGCAGCAGGTGTAGACGACGAGGAAGGTGTGGTTCTTGTCGAGAAGATCTTGACGGCGTCGTTGATCCAGGAAGCTCAAGACCCGGCGCTTCTGCAAGGACGAAGAGGAAGGTGCACCGGTTCCATTCCCGCAAGAAGAAGCCCTCGTCGACGACCACCGTGGCGGCGCCGCTGCCGGCAAAACTCCACCACGCGGTTGTCTCCAACGGTTCAGAAGGTTCAGAAAAAAAATAAGCAGAGGAGGAGGAAGGGAGGTCGGCGGCGATGGAGGGAGAAGAGGAAGGAGTGGTTGGGCTAGGGTTTTGGGAGGTGGGAGGTGGCTTTAAGGGAGGGGAAAGGTGGGGGGAGGGGACCATGGCGTGGTGCTCTCCTCTGAGGAAAACGACAGGAGGGAGGCACGTTCAGGCTCTCCTCGTGTGTGTACTGCGTACGGAGAGGAAGAGGGTCTTCGGTGGGCTGCTTGGCTAGGTCTTGGGCCAGCTAGTTGGGTTGGCCTGGTTGGCAGGCCAAAAGATTGTAATATTATTATTTTATTTTATTTTCTTCTTTTGACAAAACTGCTTAAAGGAAAAAGTAAATAGCTTGGAGGCAATAAAATAATTTTAAGAAATTTAGAAAAACAAGGTTTTTAGGCAACTTAATTTGGTGGACAATTTAAAATGCATGAAGATGTGATGCTATGATGCGACAAAGAAAAACAAACAAACAATTTCTATTCGGGGAAACCCCGGCCGTTACAGACGACACCACTAACAAGGGATTGCGCCCTCGCAATCCACCTACTAACCCGGGAGGGGAAAGAAGTTCGACTATCGATTCTTCATGCTTCCCGTTGATCTCCTCGACACCACTAACAAGAGATTCTTGCTCGGAGTGACGACGATGTTTTTCCACCAGAAATCTTCCGATGATCGAACCTATTAGGTTAACGGCTCAGAAAACGTCCACCCCACGTAGGATCCTAACACTTTGAAAGATTGAGTACGAGAGTAGACTCCAAAACAAATAAGATGGGAGGGGAAATAGAATAGGGATAAGGAGAAAACAAGAATCCTATTGAGATGTTTTCCAAAATAGTTTAGCAGAAATAGTTTTTGACACTCTAGAAACAACGACCGTTAGCGAGGTTATCCTACAGGCTTTGCGGACCCGTTGCTTCGATAACCATTCCTATCGAAACAATCTCGGGAATCGGAACCAAGGCTCTGATACCATTTGTGACGCCCCGAGATCGGGCACTATGCAAATTTCAGCATTCCCGCCAAAATCCACATAATAACCGATTCCAGGTTGCCACTTGTGATAACATTACAATAGTTCACGAATAATCCACAATTACAACAGAAACAGATAGATACAAGATGACTCAAACGAGCCAGGGTTACAACTGATACATTACAAAGATCCAAATAACAGCGGAAGAAACAACATATCGTCCGTCTACGGACAAGATACAAATTGGACTAAGAGTCCTGAAGATAACTGAGAGCGTCCAATCCCTGCCCAGGCCAAGCCGGAGGGATTCCCAAGCTAACGTCGTCAGACTTCAAACCTGTTGACTGCAATGTTGAATATGCAGCCACGAAAAAGGATTCGTGGGTCAGTACGGTTAAGTACTGGCAAGTGGAATAAAACCAATACTCACAAGATACCGGCGTAGCCAGTCATCACAAGATACAAATACTTTAGGATCAACGGAAAGGAAGGGGTTATTGCAAATAAGCGACAGCAGGCTGCACTAATCAACTACAGAGAGATACTACCACTTCCGGCTAACAGAAAAGGAGATAAGAACGAGTATTGTAACCAACTGAAAGTAAATCCAAACAAACCCATCCTGGATCTCGCCCCTTATCCAAAGAAGCAATCCGAGGATAACTCACACAGTTGGATTAATGAATAATGGATCAGGTTGTTGTGTCAATAAGACTATTACTAGTCAAGTTATTATCATTAGGTGTAAGTTGTCTAAGTACTTGTTAGCCAGTACTTTCACCAAGTAATCCATAACCGCGGAAAACACGGCTTCTCGAGAAGATTCATCCCTGCAGGGGTGTGCTCCAGTACCCGTACACACTCAAGCCACCAACTAAAACTCAGGTTGGCTTGACACGACCCAACCATCTCTACAACCCATCCTAGGAGCCACGGAGCTATAAGGTCCCAGCCACGCAGCCGAATACTCAGCGCAGGTGTGCAAAACTCCCGCAGGACACAACACCCCGGCACTACAGGCCTCGCCCTATATGCATCATCATCATAAGTAACCATGGGGGATCCACCCATTATGCAAGGAGCAAATGGAACACCCGAACTAAGTGTGGCTCTTCGGACAAGCTGCAGATCAGGTCTAAGTCGAGGGGGGTCCCATACTACCACCCGGATGCGGTGAGCACGCTCATCATGGATCAGTAGACAAGACCCTTTTCCTATTAGGGTCGACACTAGCAGGCCTCAAAACCACTTAGGGCCTCCTGCCGGTGCCTTATCAGCATATTATTAATAACAGGTTGATTGATTAACATCGAGCCCCCAGAACATAATAGTAGTAACAACAGAAAGTAACGGGTAACAGACTCGAGCAAAGCAACCTAAGCATGCTAGTAAGACACTGGCTCAACCAAAGGGGTGATAGGAGTGGAGGTGAGGCAATAACAAGGTTAAGGGATTCATGTGATGGGTTCGTAACAGAAACAACTACTACTAAGGCTAGCAGAAAAGAACAACGGAAAGAATCGGTAACAAGTGATGAAAGGCAGCCATATGGCAGCAAGTGAGTATACTTGCCTGAGATCCCGCAAGGTAGCAGAACTTGTCGTTGCTCACATCATCTCAACGTCCTATCCGGGAAGAAGCAACGAACCTCGAACAAACACCGGAATGCAACAATTACTACTACGGCAAAAGATCCAGCATGATCAAGATATGGATGCATGACAGATTTAAAGATGCATCAAGGTAAACTAGTTGACAAGATAAACAAATTTAAATGGACCCATATGCAATTTGAGTTGCATATGAAAAGCCCATGAATTATGGTTGAAACAATTGTTTTCCTACTAATCAACAGGTGAGGGTGGATTAGCATGATGCATGGATGAGGAAAACAACAAAATAACAACAATAGAATCAATTGGAAATAAGGTTTAACAAGTTTGGAAATTATTGGTTAAGAGTGGAAAGTTTGGTTACTTAAACATGTCTCACAAGCAATTGTTGTTTTCATCAAGTTAAAGTGTTCAAAACAATTGATAAAGTTGATATTTGAAAAGAACATCAAATTTCAGTTGGATTACATGTTTCAAATATTGAAATTGGAATTAGGATAATTTAATTATGAATTAAACAATATTAAACAAGTTTTAAAGGGATTTAAAACAAGTTTGAATTTAATTGAATTTTATTTGTTCAAAACATAAATTCAAACTCACATTTGAAAAGTTCACACTTTGATGGTTTGAAAACATATTTTGCATGTTCAAAATTATTTTATTTTGAGCAAGTTATGATTTTATCAAATTTAAATGAATTAAACAAGTATTAAATTATTTAGGCAATTTAAATTATTCAAACCATGAAACAAAATTTATATTTGAAAAGGTTATTCAAAATGGTATGGAAAACATATTTTATTTGCCTTATTTGGAAATAGTATGAATTATTTATGAATTGTTGCAAATTACAATTGAATTATTTGAATTCAAATTTGAATTGCATTTGGAAATTTCAAAACAGGAAACAAAGTGGATATTTGGAAAGATCATGAAATTTGGTATGGAATACATATAAAATTTATGTCATTTGGATTTATAGTTTGAACGTTATGAATAAAACATTCTACAAAAGAAAAGAAAATAAAGGCATTTCTTTGTGATTACTAGGAATTGAACTTGGGTCTTATAGTGCAGAAAAAAATGACATCGCCAACGGGCTGATAACCTACTGGTAATATAAACCGAGGCTTACACTATAAGAAGTGTGATCTGGGTGTTAACTGAAACTGGAGCACAACGATTCAGACTTCAGGTTCAGGTGTTTAACAAAATAAAAAGAAGTGGCTACTGCCTCGGACAGGACTTGAACTCAGGACCTGATGGCCCATCCAACAGAGCAAGGCCACTAGGCCTTGATCGAGTTGCTGATTGATGATGCACCGGTCTGTAGATGAACAATGCGCACTTTAACTGAATTTCGGACAGCAGAAGGTGCAGACTTTCAGCAGGGTCAAAATAAAATCATGAGAAAAATTTGCACCATCGGGGACTTGATCCAGGGATCTCCCAGGGGACGGATTGGGCTCCTAACCACTGGGCTGCGGATGCGGTTGTGTCATGGTACAGATCCGACACATAAAGAGGTAAGGAAACGCGGTTAACTAAACTTTCTAACTCAGAAAATTCAGAGATTACGACGAACAGAGATAGAACAAATCCGCCTGCAGCCATCGATGCTCGAAGGCACCGACCCCAGAGCAGGGTAGGGAGAGGGGAAAAGAGCCTAGGGGCGGAGACTCACCTTGGGTCGCTGGGAGCGCACAGAGTCGAGGGAGTCTCAAGGCCATGTGATGCAGCAGGTGTAGACGACGAGGAAGGTGTGGTTCTTGTCGAGAAGATCTTGACGGCGTCGTTGATCCAGGAAGCTCAAGACCCGGCGCTTCTGCAAGGACGAAGAGGAAGGTGCACCGGTTCCATTCCCGCAAGAAGAAGCCCTCGTCGACGACCACCGTGGCGGCGCCGCTGCCGGCAAAACTCCACCACGCGGTTGTCTCCAACGGTTCAGAAGGTTTAGAAAAAAAATAAGCAGAGGAGGAGGAAGGGAGGTCGGCGGCGATGGAGGGAGAAGAGGAAGGAGTGGTTGGGCTAGGGTTTTGGGAGGTGGGAGGTGGCTTTAAGGGAGGGGAAAGGTGGGGGGAGGGGACCATGGCGTGGTGCTCTCCTCTGAGGAAAACGACAGGAGGGAGGCACGTTCAGGCTCTCCTCGTGTGTGTACTGCGTACGGAGAGGAAGAGGGTCTTCGGTGGGCTGCTTGGCTAGGTCTTGGGCCAGCTAGTTGGGTTGGCCTGGTTGGCAGGCCAAAAGATTGTAATATTATTATTTTATTTTATTTTCTTCTTTTGACAAAACTGCTTAAAGGAAAAAGTAAATAGCTTGGAGGCAATAAAATAATTTTAAGAAATTTAGAAAAACAAGGTTTTTAGGCAACTTAATTTGGTGGACAATTTAAAATGCATGAAGATGTGATGCTATGATGCGACAAAGAAAAACAAACAAACAATTTCTATTCGGGGAAACCCCGGCCGTTACATTTTAGTCGATCAAAAAGAATATAAATGGTATTGTACCTTTGCAATGACATGTCTTCTTATATACTCTAGAATCAGAAAGTATATAACTAAGATACAAAATAATATTCGAGTAGACCGTCCAAAACGTAAATGGTTAAGATCCCAATATATATTCTGAAGCAGTAGACCGACATAATTTCTTAAACTGACTATAATAAATATAGAAATTATTTAATTTTCTAATCCAACACCTCAAACTATCTCAATATAGATCTTTCCAAGAAAAAAAATACTCTACAATTCCATTTGATATTCTCATAACTACATGTTCCCAGATCCACGTTGTGGATTCCAAAGATAAAACCATATTCCTTAGTTCATATCAGAACAATCTAGCATAATGATGGTGATACTTCTATAGTAGAATCATTTATCTACCTAATTATGGATCACAGAAGTTAAACGCTATGAACATCTTATGGTTGGTATTATTATAGGTTTGACGCAAACCGTGGTAGTTAACTATATTGGTCAGCTAAAATATGCTTAAATATTAATGGTTAGAAAACCTCCAAAACTAATGTTTGGTTACATAGCCGAGACAAGAGCAAGGACTACGGTTAGGCGAAAGAACAAAAAATTACGTACTTCTGATTTTTAAAAAATTCAAAAGGCTATTTCTTGTAAATGGAGGCATCTATATATTCGATCAGATAGCTGACTACTTTGAATAAATAATAGCAATAATAATAAACCTCACTGTTATGCCAAGCTTCGATAATCTTAGAACTTCCACCTGCTTAATTTCCTTTTGTCCAATCGGCTACTCCTTTGGTACTGTTATGAGGAAGAAAAGATCTATGTGAATAACGTACTACCTATCAACATAAAAAAACATATAATATTTTATGAAGGTGTGCTATTTTTTCAAGACCATGTAGGCAAGTTTATTTCTCTATTTTGATTAAGTGATGGAAAAGGCAAAGAATATGAAGGCCTCCTCTTATTAACGATCTCAAGTACGTAACTCAATATCCAAACATAATCCAACTCTTTCAGTGCTTTTACTTCACAATATGTCATGTGTATTAGTTTGAAATAACCAATGCAGACAAGATTCAAATCAACGTATCACAACATATTTTGGACTTATCCTCATGAAAATCATCTATCAATGGCAAAACCACTAATTTTTTTTTCTATAAAGAGTACTATTAATATCGCAAAGATACCAATTAAACCACTAAAACGACTTTCTCTAATCTCGTAAAATAGAATATCATTTATCCTCATTGAAATATTGGCAGGTTGAATAACAATAAATTTTATTTTACTTTGTGTAGATATTTTCTCTCATTTAATTCTTTGTTCTGAAATATTTGATACGTCCCTTTATTAAAAAATACATGACAATTTAAATACGTGCGTGCAGTCTTCAAGATTCAACTTATACCATTATTTGCATACAAATATACAACAATATAAATTATCATTTCAACGATTTTATCTTATGTACTATTCTACTACATATGTTTACATCGACACTCAATGTTAGAAACTTTAAATGAATTTTTTTACAGCATTGATTTCGAAATAGAGGTACTATTATCATTAATATTATTCTTTAACCTACTCATATATAATTAACATTGGCTTTAAGGTCACTCCTATATCCCAATTGTTTGATCTACTTGTTGTAGGATTGCTTAGATGTATTTGTCAAGTAATGTATATGTCAGTATCGAGATTCATCTCAATGCTTGTCTCTATCACATATTATAGAGATCAATGTTATATTTTGAGCTTTCTCTAAAAAAGTAGGATTTCGTCTACTCACCACGATATTGCAAATTTTCGTATCCACCTTCCTCCGGTTTCAATACTTATTCTGAAAGTGAGCATAGAGGTGTAAAAAATCTGGTGTTCGCTAATTCATATTAACATTCATATATGTATTAGTGTAAGCCCAAATAATATCATCTTAAATTCATATTTTTTTTCCTGAATAAGTTTCATATTTGTAATGAGAATATTTCTATCACTATTAAAATTAAAATTTTATGTTCTTTTTCTCTCTATATAAGTAGTACTATACTTGTGAAGGTACGTAAACCATGACCATAAGATCTTAATATCCGGTTCCAACACCCATCCCAACTCCTCTTTGCTCGTGAAAATGACGCATCTCTAAGTTCCAAGCCATGGCTCCGTCAAAATACTTGAGGATGCATCGAGCTAGGCTTTGTTTAGGCCTTAAGATTAGTTTGAGTTGTTGTATGTCAGCAGTATCGTACAGCTTGATGGAGGAAATAAAAAATTATCGCGGATAAGAACGATGGAGAACAAATATGAAATATTTGTTGCTACATCGCCCCTCTCATACTCGCCACCCCCCCTGCAGAAAACTTCCATCATCTTCCGCTGCAGCCCTGAGAGATCTCCACTGGCGATGTCGTGAGTTGGACATTCCGCCTTTGATGACATGAGTTGCATATTTTAATTTCACATATATGTTTTTGTAGATATTACGTAGAACTGTATTTGTTTGTGTAATCTCATTTGTGTACATGTATATATCAATTACCATAACACACTAAATCGTGCAATTCAAAGTCGGCCACACGTCCTAATCAATCATTTTTTGGGTACTATAGATTTACCTTTTACCATTAATGTGTTATCTTTCTACGTTCTTGTTCTCTAGTACTATACTTGTGCGTACTTTCACTATATATCTGTATATAGGATTTACCACAAACTAACTATACATCATGCAATTCATGGTAGAAACGTCCCGATTGATCTTTTTCTGGTACAGTAGATTAACATTTTACTCCATACTATTCACCTCCTTGTGTAACATGGACTTTTTCTTGGCCGGAAGAGATGGGACTCTCAAATCATTTGTGTATCAACATTTCGTATTTCTGAGATTTCCTGTTCACATCTTATATAATATATTTATATATGGACATTATCTTTTTTGCCTGAAAACATGGAATCTCTTTTTTCCCCAGAAAGACCAACACTCCAATTATATGTGAAATAGTAGGGAAAAAACACACGATCCACATAACGGAAGTAATTCTAGAAAGCTCATTAACCACACGATCCATGACACATCTAGCTTTTTCTTCGATCTTTCATGGATTTAAATTCTTTGGGGGACAGAAACGTTATACTTTCGTTGCTGCAAGATATCTTCCTTGTGCGTGATGAAAACATAAGCGAAGTTGTAATCCCGATCTTCCGGTTGACTCTTTTTCTTAACTGGGGCAGTTGATCTTTTTTTTCTAGTCGTGGTAGTTGATCTTGGTCGTGCGTATGTTGCTAGGTCAATCACGATCGGGAAGTTTTTTTTTTGTGAAAAGGGGCAGTTGGTCTTGGTCCTGACTATCTTGGCCTTCCATGTCTGTTTCAATCAACATGTACTTTACGTGACATAACTTTTTTGTACCACATTTATTTTTTCACGTAACATCTCTTCTCGACTAAATCTTAAACGCTTAATTTTGGATCTAACTGTTGAAATAATTATGATGATGTGGCTTAATGTGGTGCCTCTATTCTAGACACGTACTCCCTCCGTTTCATAATGTAAGCCTTTCTAGCAAGCTAAACTAGCTTGCTAAAAAGGTTTATATTTTGGAACGGAGGTAGTATATGCGAGGCTAACATAGTAACTGCGACTTATATTTTTATCCATGTTTTTTTAGATTTATATTTTTATCCATGTTAGCGGTACATGATAGGTAATAATTTGGCATACAACCAACAAAAAAGTAATGTGAATTGGAAAATCTCTTGTGGGGAAAATAATTATTCTTAATTTGTGGCAAAACTATTATCATGACATTCCTGAAAAACCATATTGATAACCATGTGTTTCATTTGTAAAAATTAGTACTACAATAAAGTGGAGCTATTTAAAAACAATAATCATAGCACTAAATAATTGGTCCAGCGATGACACTTTATTTTTCTTTCAGTATGATATGTCTATTTGCTTGGCTAAAATTTATGTATTTTTATATTTTTATATCATCGCACATTGATCAGCATATATTTTCTTAATGTGAATTGCTAATGTACCAAGCAACCATTAATATGAAAAATAATAAGGTAAATAGGTGCTATTAGAGTGTATTGAGGCAAACTAAAGGAAATACATAGATTGCAAATGTATGTCGTCTTGATCCTGTACCAGAAAAATCATGTGCTTCATTCTGGCCACTCCCGTTTTGTTTTTATATCATTATTGCAGTGGCAAAAGCAAAGTTTTTAAAACAGAACCCAAGACAGTGTACATTTGCAGTGGTAAAAACAAAATTCATTTGCAAACAAAAACTTGAGCTAACATTCTTTACACATAGATGAGACTTGCAATCTGTTGGTGCTGCTAGGTTGTAGCTGCTAGGGTGTTGTTTGTTGTTGTTGCTGCTAGGCTGTTGTTAATGCTGTCCTTAGCCCTGCTGTTGTTACTTATCTTATCCTTCTGCTGCTAGTTTCTTTTGTTTGTTTGTTGTTGCAGTGGAAATCGAGATGTGGTCCGTTTGAATTCTAGTTGCTAATCTAGCATGGCTTTAATATTGTAGCACGTATTAACACTTACATATGGAAACACGAAAAACTGGCAATTGCTACGTCCCGAGGCTCCTACTATAGAGCCTTTTAATTTTCTCTCTTTTTCTGACAAAGATTACACGGGGCTTACAAATGTATAGATATCAGCGTTGGATCAGCAAACCTTGTAGGACTAGGAAACCTATTTCTTTTACTAGTGGGATCCATATGGGTATGCAATACGTGTCTGGCTAAAATGAGTGCTTATTTTCAACATTTACCCTCTCTAAGCACGACGTGTCGTTCACTTGTACCTGGGTACCAAATAGGCCGGTCGCTTCGTGTAGGTGTTACCCTTGGCATTATGTTCTCCACTTTAGCCTTCATCATCGACATTGCTTTCCTCGGTTCTCGAGGCACGCTCACCGACTATCCTCTTTGTTGACGTATTCAAACACATAGTTTTCTTCGGTGCTTACTAAAACAAATGTAGCTGCATAAAATGTATCTCACCCGTTTCTTGTTGCTCTTCTTTCGGAAACGCTAGCCTAGTTTCACGTGAACACTCCTCCTTCTTGGCATCTTCTGATATCGCCGTGTCCTTGGTAAGAAAACATTACTCTTCATGATTCATCTTTACCGGATATTAAATCGTTGGAAATTGTACCTTCTTCGGATAGTAGTCCGATAGGCTTTGATGTCCTGCTAGCATCTGTTCTAGACGTCTCGGCTCCGGTCCAATCGAAAGCGGAGTCACGTAGTTCTCTGCGTCCGACAATATGCTTCTTATTCCTGGAGTGTCGCCTTTTCTTGCGGTATCGACTCCCCACAACATGACAATGTCGCCTTTTCTGGCCCCATTTACGCCGCCCTTTTACACTTCGACGCTTCAGGGCGCCACACTCTGTAGGCTTCTGGCTCCACGTACGCCTTTACTTCGTGGACTTCTGGCATCACATATGCCATCACTATGTGGACTTATGACGCCACGTACGCCTTCTTAGAATCGCCTCCCGTGTCTATAGCATCGACACGAGTTTCCCAAACTTGTTCATGAAGACAAAATTTCTCTCCCACGGGGCCTCGGTTTCTTTAGACATCGCTTGAGGAACTGGGTCATACACGTTCACAAGTTCACACATTAAAAACATCGTACTATATCCTCCTTCCTTGTCCATGAGAGCCCTTTGCTTCGGTAGTTTCGGGCAGTCAGACTTGAAATCACCGAGCTCATGGAAGTTATGACAAATTACTTTCTTTATGTCACAATTACTCCTTGCCAGATAATCTTCTTCCTCCTGATCATCGTCCTCTTGGTCATGGTCGTTTGTCAACTCATCGTCATCCTGCCCAGCGATGTACTTTTTCGCTGGGCGCCGCTTATCCTTCCTTCTCCTGCTCGTGGATCCTCGTTTCTGTCATTTTGCAAGAGCCATCCACTTCTGCTTCCTGAGCTTCAAGTGCTCATTCTGGGTCAGATCGCAGAAGCTGAGCCTTGCCCTCTCGTCGTGTGCCTTTAATCTTCCAACAAGATAATCTACCGTTATACTATTCA
This sequence comes from Alopecurus myosuroides, assembly GCA_028641055.1. Lineage (NCBI taxonomy): Eukaryota > Viridiplantae > Streptophyta > Magnoliopsida > Poales > Poaceae > Alopecurus > Alopecurus myosuroides. Next base: position 443,543,081 of record CM054060.1, on the reverse strand, counting down.
TATAAAAAAAAATGCTCAATCGACGTAACGATCTGCACAAAGAGCGCCTTTACGGTACGCAAAATCCTTCCGACATTCTTGATCTCATTCAATTTTCCGCCATATCCCGTGATTCCGCTGACGAGGGTGACGAAACGGGAGGCAAACTGATCGATCGTCACGCTTTCCTCCATCTTCCAATCATCGTAGTTCTTCATCAGGGTTTGAAGATGGAGTTCCTTCAAGCGATCATGACCTTGGTGAATGATTTTGAGCATCTCTGACGCATCCTTCGTCGATTTCTTTCCAAGCAGGTGCTGCATCACGTCTCTTGACAGGACGGAACAGATCGCCATTAGCGTCTGGTGATTTTTCCGGTACTTCACGCCTCCATTGACGTAATCAACGCCGTCTAGATCGACGGACTCCCAGATCTCCTAAGCTTCCATGGCCACCTCCATATTGATGACCCATACACCCAGTCCTTGCCATGAAGGAGAGGGTATAGTGCCGCCCACCGTGTCCTTTGCTAGTCTCTAGTTCTCTCCATGCTTCAGCTTTTGCATCACCTTCTATCTCTTTCAGAAAAATCACAGACGATCAACACATGCTCTGATACTAATTGTTGGCCCTAATCCGATCTTCATGTCGCAGTCGTCGAGTACTTTTGGAATTATGGACGATTTAATTCCCTGCATCACCTTATACTTCAAGAATCCAGCGGATGAGAAACTTGATCAAATTATTGAATATTTTTTACCTTTTTATAATTCAATTCGTGTCTAAAACATGCCAAATAATTGGCCCTTACAGTGTGTCATTTTATCAAATACATCATCCGTTTAAGTTGTACATAATTATTTTTTCTGTTGTTGTGATACTACAATTATTAATCATGTAACTGCATTATATTGTATTGGGACACAACTTATTTATTATTAGCTCATAATATCATATAAATTATGATTGAATGAGTATTAATCAAATAAAATTTGGTCCATTTCATAAGATGTGATACTTGAAAGAACATTAGTTAGTTCAAATGAGCCTGTTGTAAATTTAATTAAAGAAACAAAATATATAGATAATATTTTCGCCCTCAGGTTATTATTAGTGTATCTATATGTTGCTATGACCATTCACGTATTTTCAAATATCTTATTAGAGGATTCTATAGGATATGTGTATTTACTGTATAATCCCAAGCATATATTTTATAGAGAAATTTCAAAAAAAAATTAATAAATGGAGAATACTTAGAGTGTGTGACCGTGTATTGACATAACAACATACATTTTGAGTTCAATATACCTTTTCCTTTCCCAACAACAATCTTTTACACGGTAGGATACAATTAGAAACACGCGAGGAAAACGTTGGAGAGACTGCGAGGCCTCTGTCCTCTAAACATTGTAGAAAGTCCCCGGGAAAAAAATTAGAAGAAGTCTCTACAAGTCCCAATGTGCACCAGGCTTTGAGTCACGAATAACCCCAAGGACTAGCGGCAAGGACATATCCGCCGCCTTCGTACAATACAAAGCCATCATCTCCTCCTAGAAGGTTGGGAAGAACAGATGCTTGTAATACGTATTTAAGAAAACTTTTGTCTTCTCCTCTCTCGTCCCATATGCATGCGTGAATAACCGCACCATAGTTAGTACTCCCTCCATAACCTTTTGCTTTGCGCAACCCCGGACAACTGGTCGCGCGCCTTCCTCGAGTCGCCTCCCTCAAGAACTCCGGCAACCCCTATAGAGTGGCAGTCACACGTGGGAGTGACGGACGTCTCGCAAGGAGCCACTGGTAGAAAATAGGTCTTCCATACGCCCCATTAGTCCCCAAAAGTATCGACCCGCGACTATAGGGGTATCTAGTCGCGGTTCGGGAGGAGACCCGCGACCAACAGTCTGGGCCCAGCGCGCTCCGTCCACAGCTGGCGGACGGGAGTGGCATTAGTTCCGGTTGGCCAGGCCAACCGGGACTAATAGGTCCCCAAGGCCTTTAGTCGCGGTTGTCCAGGTGAACCGGGACTAAAGACCCATCCCTATATATAGGGCTCAGCTGGCTGCACTTAGCCACATTTGGTGTCACTTCTACTCACACTGGTAGAAAATAGGGCTGTAGTCCCGGTTCGCCAGGGCATGTAGTCCCGACCCAGCAACCGGGACTAGCAATGCGCGACTAAAGACCCCCCTCCTATAGTCCCGCCATTTACGGATCGGGACTATAGGCCCGTCCACGTGGGCGCCAGGGATCCGTCGCGGCGGAGGACCTTTAGTCCCGGTTCTTGTAGCCAACCGGGACTGAAAACCTGCGCAGGTTTAGGGTTTTAGGCCCCCTAAACCTGGTTCCTTTTTAATTTGTTTTGTTTTATTTCTTTTATATTTTATTTTGTGTTTTATTTTAATTTTGATGAAGTTTCAGTACACATATATATATATTTTACGATACTATATACATGCATATATATATATAAAATTTCAAACAAGGAGAATTCAATAGGAATATATAATATATATTCGATATCGGGTGACCATATATACAACCTCGAACAAGTTTCCATATTACACAATTAAGATGGATGACCATACACAAATTCGAACAATTAAGATAGCTTATGCATATAATAGTCATCGTCGGTGGACGCATGGTACTCTCCTTCCTTATCGATGACATGCCTAAGGAAAAATCCTGCTATTTCCTCTTGAATTGGTCAGAAGCGAGCTTCTGGAGTAAACGCACTCCGCAAGTTATTGAGACCCCTCCGCGTGTTCTCGTCCTTCTTATTCTCAGAGATTTCTTTCCGTATGTTCTCACAGACATAGTATCCACATAGACCGGTCCCCGGTGGCTGCTTATCCACACCTTTGACCACATTTTTAAATTTTAGCTCATTTTTGAATCCACCGACATGTCCAAGTGAGAACTGTCTCCAAACTCTACATTGCAAATAAAATTAAATGAACAAGGGAGTTATTAGCTTAGGAAATGAACAAAAGAGACCGATCGATATAGAGCGCAAATGATTGAAAAATAATTACCTTTGCATCATTTTTCTCATGTTGATCCAAAGATCTGTATTTGAATTCATAGAGTCAAAGATCAAAACTATGGAGTTCTGAAGATCAATTTTTAGCAGAATCCAGTGGAACCTGCGGACACGTTAGATGCACAGTCATGCATAACTTATCGATTAGACATAGCATGCATGGAGTAAACAAAAGATAATGGGAACATGAGAGAAACACTCACCCAAAAAGGTAAGGAAATAGAATATATCTTTTGGATTCATGCTTTTTAAAAAAATTGTACAAGTCTTTCTCCACGTCTTTGGGGTGACGTTCTAACATAGTTCCATTAATGATTTGTGGGTCAATGAACCCAACATCATGGATGAGTCTTATTTTCCATTCCCAAATCTTCAATCTGCATAATAGCGTACGCAACAAATATAGTTAGGACAATATATATATATATATATATATATATATATATATATATATATATATATATATATATAGTGTAGGCAATGAAGAACGAGATGAGGTAGAAATAAATCACTTACAGAACGTAGCAACTCAGGATAGATTTGTCGAGCTCACGCAGATTGAACAGCTGGAACAATTCACTCATCTCAACTGTTACAGAGTACTTTTTAGTGTGATGCTCCTCTGTATAATCCACATACACAAATTCTTTGTCGGTCCATGTTATGAAATATTTGTATCAACGTAGCAGAGCTTGCATTAGTGGTGGTAGATCCTTTTCCTTCGCAGGCTCGATGAGAGGCCCTTTCTTCTCATATTGTAATCCTACCTCAGCCACTGGCGCATCGTCTAGGCCTAAAAAGAGACGAAGAGATATACCGGCCTCGGACGCATTTTGCATGGCAGTAGGTACAGTCAATCCCATTTCTGCCACATCATTTATGACCTCGGGGTCCTGTTCCGGAGCGGCTTTCACTATGAGCGGGGGGATCGATTTTTTACTCTGCATCCCGAGCTGGGCAACTTGTTTCCCGCTTTTTTTCATTTTTCCTTTTCCTTTCTCCTCCTCCACTATTTTTGCTTTCTATTTCTCCTCCTCCAATATTCCTGCTTGCTTACGAAGTTCAATATCATAGTCTTTAGGCAAATTCTTCTCGGCTTGGGACGGTGTCGACAAAAAAACCCATAGCCCAATAGTCTACAATCGGAGGGAATACTTCCTTGGGCTCAGGCTCCTTTAGCGCCTTCAGTCGGCCCTTCCATTTGTCAACGTCAGCCTTCATGGCCAATTTGGTTTCAGCATCACTAAGTTCCCAAGGCCTTGGGGGGAGAGGCTTCAGTGATGGCTCCGGTACCCGTGTGGTCTTAGCTACATAAGGCTCCGGGTTAATAGACCAAGAGCAGGTTCCCTTGCTGTCCGCCTGCCTCTGTTTCTTCGCTGGAGGAGGAATGGGGGGCGACGTCTGATTATCCTCCGGAGGAGGAATGAGGGGAGACGGTTGCTTTTCCTCGGGAGGAGGAATGGGGGGAGACGGCTGCTTTTCCTCCAGAGGAGGAATCGTGGGCGACGGCTGCTTAACCGCCGGAGTAGGAATCGTGGGCGACGGCATCTTACCCGCCGGAGATTGTGGATCGGGGGACAGCGTCGAATGGCGTGAAGGAGGCGTAGGTGATCCAGCACCACCACCACCACCACCACCAGCACCTGCACCATCGGAGGGGGGTGGACTTGTTAGCCTTGGCGTCTCGCCTGGAAACACTATGTACTTCTTTTTCCATAGAATGAACTGGCGCTTGACATCTCCAAGTCTTCTCTCCCCTTTGGGTGTAGCTATGTCAATCTCCAGGTCCTCGAACGCTTGGACTATGTCTTCCACCATGACACGAGCATAGCCATATGGAATGGGGTTGTTGTGATGGAGTGCTCCAGGTGTATAGGGTAAAGCACTGCCGGTAGCTACCTTCATGGAAATATTCCCCACGGGATAATGCAGATCACATTCTTTCATCTCCTTTACATCATCCACGGGGTAGTGAGGCTCCGGTGCACGACTCTCGATCATTTTGGAACTTTTTGTCCGCCATGTTTATTATTCCCTTTATATTCGACGAGAAGCCAGACGGGACCTTCATACTGCTCAGGCATTCAAAAAAAATGACCTTCTCTTCTTTCGTTAGAGCGTAGCTGGCACGACCTTCAAACCATTCCGGATGCCGGTCATCTGGGTCTTTCAAAAGTTGCTGATCCCGCCGTGCTTCCTTTGTATCCTTTGTCTTCCCATACACGCCCAAGAAGCTTAGCAGGTTCACGCAAACATTCTTCGTAACATGCATCATGTCGATTGCAGAGCGGACATCTAGGACTTTCCAATACTGTAGCTCCCAAAATATCGATTTCTTTTTCCACATGGGTACGTGCCCGTCAACTCCCTGCGGAACTGATTGTCCGCCAGGACCCTTTCCAAAGATGACATTCAAATCCTTGACCATATCAAATATCTCAGCTCCAGTACGTTCCGCAGGCTTCGGCCGGTGATCTGCCTTGCCATTGAAATGCTTGCCTTTCTTTCTTACGTTATGATTTCGGGGAAGAAATCGACGATGACCCAGGTACACGTTCTTCCTACAATTATCCAAAAATACACTTTCAGTCTCATGTAAGCAGTGCGTGCATGCTTTGTATCCCTTATTTGACTGTCCCAAAAGGTTACTGAGAGCAGGCCAATCGTTGATGGTTACAAAAAGCAACGCTCGTAGGTTAAATTCCTCTTCTTTGTGCTCATCCCACACAGGTACACCAGGTCTGCCCCACAATTGTAAAAGTTCATCAACTAATGGCCTTAGGTACACATCGATGTCGTTGCCGGGTTGCTTTGGACCTTGGATGAGCACTGACATCATAATGAACTTCCGCTTCATGCACAACCAAGGAGGAAGGTTGTAGATGCATAGAGTCACGGGCCAGGTGCTATGGCTGGAGCTCTGCTCGCAAAAAGGATTCATGCCATCAGTACTTAGACCAAATCTTATGTTCCTTGCGTCAGCTGCAAAATCTTTGAACTCTCTGTCGATCTTTCTCCATTGCGTTCCATCAGCGGGGTGTCTCAACTCCCCGTCGGACTTACGGTCCTCTTTGTGCCATCGCAACAACTTGGCATGCTCTTTGTTCATGAACAGGCGTTTCAGCCGATGTATTATAGGAGCATACCACATCACCTTGGCGGGAACCCTCTTCCTGGGTTTCTCGCCCTCAACATCGTCACCAGGGTCATCGCCTCTGATCTTATAACGCAATGCAGTGCATACAGGGCATTCTTTCAAATCCTCGTATGCACCGCGGTAGTGGACGCAGTCGTTAATGCATGCATGTATCTTCAGAATCTCTAAAGGGCACACAACCTTCTTAGCTTCGTACGTACTGGCGGGCAACTCGTTATTCTTCGGAAACATATTCTTCAACATTTTCAACAAATTTTCAAATGATGAGTCAGCTACACCTTCCCGTGCCTTCCATTTCAGCAAATCCAGTGTGCAGCCCAGCTTTTTCAGACTATTGTCGCATCCTGGGTACAGCGAAATCGTGTGATCCTCTAACATGCGATCCAAATTCTCCCTCTCCTTGTCAGTTTCGCAGCGTCTCCGTGCATCAGCAATGGTCCGACCAAGATCATCAGCGGGCTCATCATGTGCCTCTTGTTCACCTTCACCAAACCCTTCCCCACCTTCAGCATCATCATCCATGAAGGTATCACCGAAAGCGTCATGATAGTTGAAATCGATATCATCCTCTTCTTCATCTTCTTCCATTCTAACCCCTCTTTCTCCATGCTTGGTCCAACAATTATAGCTTGGCATGAAACCGTGCCGAAGCAGGTGCATGTGAACAACTCTTGAGGAGGAGTGACCCTTCTCATTCTTACATTCAGCACATGGTCAGATAATAAAACCTCGCTGCTTGTTCGCATTTGCCACTACAAGGAAATCTTTCAAACCCGTAGTGAACTCGCCGGAGAGTCGGTTACCGTACATCCATTGCCGATTCATCTGCATTATTATTATATAAAGTATATAATTAACCATCATGAATTTGTTAAACTAACTAGCTTGAAATAATACAAATCATGAAAGGGTTCAAGTTGCTAACCGCGACCGCGGAGGTAAAATAAATGAAAACGCTCAAGTGCGGCTCGGACACTTAATATCATGTGTGTTTCATGCTATCGGGCATTTCATCGAACACCTAGTGTGCATAGTAGGAACCAAAAGCATACCCACCACCCCTTGTGAATGTTGTGAGAGCAGAAGTGACACGAAATGTGGCTAAGTGCAGCGAGCTGAGTTCTATATAAAGGGATGGGCCTTTAGTCCCGGTTCACCTGGACAACCGCGGCTAAAGGCCGTGGGGCCAGACAGATGACCTATTAGCCCCGGTTGGTCTGGCCAGCCGGGACTAAAGCCCCTCCCCTCCGATAGCCTTGGACCGAGCGCGCTGGGCCAGACTATTGGTCGCGGGTCTCGTCCCGAACGGCGACTAAAGACCCCTATGGTCGCGGGCCGATTATTTTGGGGACTAATGGGGGCGTACCGAAGGCCTATTTTCCAATGTTAAGGATATCTCTTATCGTTAACTTATCGGTCAACCCATGATAAGAGATATATCGGCTTATCGGCCCATAAATCGTTTTCATCGGTTGACTATTTATCGGCCATTTTTATTGTAAATCCCAAATTATAGCACTAAAACATCTAAAATATGCTATAAAAATATACCATTTCGGCACTAAAATATCTAAATTATGATATATAGATATATTGTATTAAATCATGCAAAACATTCTATGATGGATGTCATTAATCACATGTTCCTGTGCTGCAAAATTGATATATCGGCTGATTTATCGCCATATCGACCGATAAATCACTTGTAAGACTGATAAAATGGCCTGAATGATAAACTCCGGCGATATTCATTTATCTTATCGGTCACCACCCGATAAGTGATAAATCGGCCGATAAATCGGCATATCGGATGATATTTGGAACAGTGCTATTTTCTACCAGTGTCACAATATTCACAAGGGGTGGTGGGTTTGCTTTTTGTTCCTCCTATGCACACAAGGTGTTTGATGAAATGCCCGAGAGCATGAAACACACATGATATGGTGGGTTTTCATTTATTTTACCTCCGCGATCGCGGTTAGCAACTTGAACCTTTCATGATTTGTATTATTTCTAGCTAGTTAGTTTAACAAATGCATGATGGTTAATTAATTATATACTTTATATAATAATAATGCAGATGAATCGGCAATGGATGTACGGTAACCGACTCTCCGGCGAGTTCACTATGGGTTTGAAAGATTTCCTCGTAGTGGCAAATGCGAACAAGCAGGGAGGTTTTATTATCTGTCCATGTGCTGAATGTAAGAATGAGAAGGGTCACTCCTCCTCAAAAGTCGTTCACATGCACCTGCTTCGGCACGGTTTCATGCGAAGCTATAATTGTTGGACCAATCATGGAGAAAAAGGGGTTAGAATGGAAGAAGATGAAGAAGAGGATGATATCGATTTCAACTATCATGACGCTTTCAGTTATACTTTCATGGAGGATGATCCTGAAGGTGGGGAAGGGTTTGGTGAAAGTGAAGAAGAGGCACATGATGAGCCCGCTGATGATCTTGGTCGGACCATTGCTGATGCACGGAGACGCTGCGAAACTGACAAGGAGAGGGAGAATTTGGATCGCATGTTAGAGGATCACACGAAGTCGCTGTACGCAGGATGCGACAATAGTCTGAAAAAACTGGGCTGCACACTGGATTTGCTGAAATGGAAGGCACGGGAAGGTGTAGCTGACTCATCATTTGAAAATTTGCTGAAAATGTTGAATAATATGTTTCCGAAGAATAACGAGTTGCCCGCCAGTACGTACGAAGCAAAGAAGGTTGTCTGCCCTCTAGGTTTAGAGGTTCTGAAGATACATGCATGCATTAATGACTGCATCCTCTACCGCGGTGCATACGAGAATTTGGATGAATGCCCTGTATGCACTGCATTGCGTTATAAGATCAGAGGCGATGACCCTGGTGACGATGTTGAGGGCGAGAAACCCAGGAAGAGGGTTCCCGCCAAGGTGATGTGGTATGCTCCTATAATACCTCGGCTGAAACGCCTGTTCAGGAACAAAGAGCATGCCAACTTGTTGCGATGGCACAAAGAGGACCGTAAGTCCGACGGGGAGTTGAGACACCCCGCTGATGGAACGCAATGGAGAAAGATCGACAGAGAGTTCAAAGATTTTGCAGCTGACGCAAGGAACATAAGATTTGGTCTAAGTACTAATGGCATGAATCCTTTTGGCGAGCAGAGCTCCAGCCATAGCACCTGGCCCGTGACTCTATGCATCTACAACCTTACTCCTTGGTTGTGCATGAAGCGGAAGTTCATTATGATGCCAGTGCTCATCCAAGGTCCGAAGCAACCCGGCAACGTTATCGATGTGTACCTAAGGCCATTAGTTGATGAACTTTTACAGTTGTGGGGCAGACCTGGTGTACCTGTGTGGGATGAGTTTAAAGAAGAGGAATTTAACCTACGAGCGTTGCTTTTTGTAACCATCAACGATTGGCCTGCTCTCATTAACCTTTCGGGACAGTCAAATAAGCGATACAAAGCATGCATGCACTGCTTACATGAGACTGAAAGTGTATTTTTGGATAATTGTAGGAAGAACATGTACCTGGGTCATCGTCGATTTCTTCCCCAAAATCATAACGTAAGAAAGAAAGGCAAGCATTTCAACGGCAAGGCAGATCACCGGCCGAAGCCTGCGGAACGTACTGGAGCTGAGATATTTGATAGGGTCAAGGATTTGAAAGTCATCTTTGGAAAGGGTCCTGGCGGGAAATCAGTTCCGCTGGGAGTTGACGGGCACGTACCCATGTGGAAAAAGAAATCGATATTTTGGGAGCTACAATATTGGAAAGTCCTAGATGTCCGCTCTGCAACCGACGTGATGCATGTTATGAAGAATATTTGCGTGAACCTGCTAAGCTTCTTGGACGTGTATGGGAAGACAAATGATACAAAGGAAGCACGGCAGGACCAGCAACTTTTGAAAGACCCAGATGACGGGCATCCGGAATGGTTTCAAGGTCGTGCCAGCTACGCTCTTACCAAAGAAGAGAAGGTCATTTTTTTTTGAATGCCTGAGCAGTACGAAGGTCCCGTCTGTCTTCTCGTCGAATATAAAGGGAATAATAAACATGGCGGATAAAAAGTTCCAAAACCTGAAGTCTCACGACTGCCACGTGATTATGACGCAATTGCTTCCGATTGCATTGAGGGGGCTCCTACCGGAAAATGTTCGAGTAGCCATTGTGAAGCTATGTGCATTCCTCAATGCAATCTCTCAGAGAGTAATCAGTCCAGAAGATCTACCACGCTTACAGAACGATGTGGTCCAATGTCTTGTCAGTTTCGAGTTGGTGTTTCCACCATCCTTCTTCAATATCATGACGCACCTCCTGGTCCACCTAGTCGAAGAGATTTCTACACAATATGTTCCCCTTCGAGAGGTAGCATCGTAAAGGGATATGGAAATGAGGAGGTAATTGAGTTCTTCATTGACTATGTTCCTGACCTTAAGCCGATTGGTATTCCTCAATCGCGGCACGAGGGGAGACTAAGTGGAAAAGGCACGATCGGAAGGAAATCAACGATATGTATGGACGGTCATTCTATGACTGAAGCACACCACACAGTTCTGCAAAATTCGAGCTTGGTGGCTCCGTACTTCGAGCAACACAAGAATATTTTACGCTCGGACAACCCGGGGAAGCCTGCATAATGGATTAGAAAGGCCCACATGGAGTCTTTCGGCAGTTGGTTGCGAAAACATTTAATGAATGACAATGATGTTGGAGATCAGCTGTACATGTTGGCCAAGACACCATCTTCGACTATCACGACTTACTAAGGGTACGAGATTAATGGGAATACATTTTACACGATCTCCCAAGATAAAAAGAGCACCAACCAAAACAGTGGTGTCCGCTTTGATGCAGCAACCGAGATTGGGCAAAAGGTCACATATTATGGTTACATAGAGGAGATATGGGAACTTGACTATGGAACCTCCTTTAAGGTCCCTTTGTTCCGGTGCAAATGGTTCAAGCTAACAGGAGGTGGGGTAAAGGTGGACGAGCAATACGGGATGACAATGGTGGATTTCGACAATCTTGGTTACCTTGACGAACCATTCGTCCTAGCCAAAGATGTCGCTCAGGTTTTCTATTTGAAGGACATGAGTAGCAAACCGAGGACGCGGAAAGATAAGAAAACGATCAGTACATCATGCGATGATCCAAAGCGCCACATTGTTCTTTCAGGGAAAAGAAACATCGTGGGAGTGGAGGACAAGACAGACATGTCAGAAGATTATAATATGTTTGGTGAAATTCCGCTCTTCAAAGTCAGCACTAACCCAAGCATTAAGTTAAATGATGAGGATGCTCCATGGATACGGCCAAATCGTAAGAAAGCGGGGACACAAGGGAAGAATTGATGTGTAATAATTTATTGTGTACCAAACTTTTTTGAATGGATCATGTGAATTATATTAACTCTGATGTGTTTAAGACTAACTCCTTTGCAAAATATTTGATAAAACGAGTGGAAAGTATGGAAAACAGAAGGTTACTTAAATGTCTCAAAACCTTGTGAGATAAAATATCTGATTTCATAACTTTTATTAAAAACAGAAAACAGAGCCGAGGGGGATGCGGTCGTCCCCCCAGCGTGGAGAGCTCAAAGTGAACACTGACCCAAGCATGGATGGATGTGTTAAAGGGGGGGGGGGTGTAGAACAAAACAATCGGTATCACCATCATACAGCCCTACCGTGGCTACTCGGTGCAATATGCATACCAAATGCACGGTAGGACGTATGATGGCGAATCCGGATGTTTTGTATTTGCTCGATAAACTGAATATATGATGTATCAAAACATAAAGGGGGATGTAGAATAAAACAATCGGTATCGCCATCATACAGCCCCACCGTGGCTACTGGGTGCAATATGCATACCAAATGCACGGCAGGACGTATGATGGCGAATCCGGATGTTTTGTATTTGCTCGATGAACTGACCGGTGTATGAAGGTGGGATATATATAGGGTCCTCTGGCTCACAAAGTGTTGTGCTAGGGTTTTGATCCAACGGTTAAGAAACCACATCATCCAACGGCTCACAACAGCTCGAAAGAAACACACCGTAGCCCTGATCGAACGGCTCACAACAGCTCGAAAGAAACACAGCCCGGATCCAACGACTCACAAGCGCTTTAAAGAAACACACGATCCGTGTGATTCTATCTGATTGGTCCAAACGAAACCCTAACCCATTTAGTCCCGGTTGGTGTCCCCAACCGGTACTAAAGGGACTAAAGAAACGAAACCCTAACATTGAGCCTCTCGTGATACAAACTTACTGAAATGTGAATACATATGCACTAACGCGCGACTCTCTTTCTTATTTTAGCCCTCGGCCGGATCGAGTACGACAACGCGTGGCAAATCCAAGGCGATGAAAGATGGAGAAACATATACCATCAAATCAGTCTGTGAAACCGGCAAGCCCCTACAGCACACCACAAAGTTTATCAACCAATGCGGAGTCATTGTTAGAGACACCGTCCCGATCACCGTCCAGGAATGGAAGGAGCCAAAGAAAGCACGTCTTGGTTTCAGTTATGTCCACAAGAGAACGAAAAAGGAGATGTTCAGAAAGCTTATGGTACATTTCATTCTACCTCCGGAATACAACAAAAAAGATGAATTTGGTGAAGAGGTTCCGGGTGGACGTCAGAGGAGGAGGCTAGTCAAAGAGTTCGCCTTTCAGAAGATGGCCGAAGCATTCCGGAACTTCAAGAAAAAATTGTTCCGTGAATATGTCAGCAAGGGCAAGACTCCGATTTGCACTGGACAACATGAGAAAATGAGAGATGATTGGCCAGAATTTGTGACGCAGAAGAAATCGGAGCATTTCAAGGAAATGTCGAAAAAAATAAGGCTAACGCGGATAAGAAACAGTACCATCATGTTATGGGGCCAGGAGGATGCCGCGTTTCGGCGCCTAAGTGGCAGGCGATGGAGGACGGCCTGAGGGCAAGAGGAATCCCTCTAGGTACAGAGGGATGGGACGAAAGAGCCAAAATGTGGTGGTAGGGGCATGGGGGATCGCTAGACCCGGAGACAGGGGCGTGTGTTCATCGGCAGAAAACGTTTGCTCCCACAAAAGACCTTGTTGACGCAATGACCAGAGCTCAACAGGGCTGGATCACGTTCAACAGAGAGAGAGACCAACTGACCCATGCCCTCGGGAATCCTGAACACGAAGGACATATACGAGGCAAAGGCATATTGACGTGGAAAGTAGGGTTTTCCCAGGAGGGTGACCCGTACTGTTACAGAAGCCGTAAGAGAAATACGGACCGGGCTGCAGATCTTCTGTCGAAGCTTGCAACAGAAGTTAGCGAGTTGTAGCAGACCGTGGCGGGAATACTTGAGAAAGAAACAGCGGCGGCTGCAGGGCCGCATGAAGAACATGCAGCGGATCTCGGAAGCCAGCATCATCGGAGAAGCAGCGTGGCTTCTACGGAGGCCCCGCCTGCAGGTGCTAATGCACCGATGACCGAGAGTCGTGCACCGGAGCCTCACTACCCCGTGGATGATGTAAAGGAGATGAAAGAATGTGATCTGCATTATCCCGTGGGGAACATTTCCATGAAGGTAGCTACCGGCAGTGCTTTACCCTGTACACCTGGAGCACTCCATCACAACAACCCCATTCCATATGGCTATGCTCGTGTCACGGTGGAAGACATAGTCCAAGCGTTTGAGGACCTGGAGATTGACATAGCTACACCCGAAGGGGAGAGAAGACTTGGAGATGTCAAGCGCCAGTTCATTCTATGGAAAAAGAAGTACATAGTGTTTCCAGGCGAGACGCCAAGGCTAACAAGTCCACCCCCTTCCGATGGTGCAGGTGCTGGTGGTGGTGGTGGTGGTGGTGCTGGTTCACCTACGCCTCCTTCACGCCATTCGATGCCGTCCCCCGATCCACAATCTCTGGCGGATAAGCAGCAGCCGTCGCCCCCCATTCCTCCTCCGGCGGATAAGCAGCAGTCGTCGCCCCCATTCCTCCTCCGGAGGATAAGCAGCCGTCGCCCCCCATTCCTCCTCCGGAGGATAAGCAGTCGTCGCCCCCCATTCCTCCTCCGGAGGATAAGCAGACGTCGCCCCCCATTCCTCCTCCGGCGAAGAAACAGAAGCAGGCGGACAACAAGGGAACCTGCTCTTGGACTATTAACCCGGAGGCTTATGTACCTAAGACCACACGGGTACCGGAGCCATCACTGAAGCCTATCCCCACAAGGCCTTGGGAAGTTAGTGATGATGAAACCAAATTGGTCGTGAAGGCTGACGTTGAGAAATGGAAGGCCCGTCAGAAGGCGCGAAAGGATCCTAAGCCCAAGGAAGTATACCCTCCGATAGTAGACAAGTGGGCTACGGGTTTTTTGTCGACACCGTCCCAAGCCGAGAAGAATTTGCCTAAAGACTATGATAATGAACTTCGTACGCAAGCAAAAGCATTGGCGGAGGAGAAAGAAAAAATGAAAAAAAGCGGGAAACAAGTTGACCAGCTCGGGATGCAGAGTAAACAATCGATCCCCCCGCTCATAGTGAAAGCCGGTCCGGAACAGGACCCCGAGGTCAGAGAAGCTGTGGCAGCAATGGGATTGACTGTAGCTACTGCCATGAAAAATGCGTCCGAGGCCAGTATGTCTCTTCGTGCCTTTTTAGGCCTGGACGATGCGCAGATGGCTGAGGTAGCATTACAATATGAGAAGAAAGGGCCTCTCGTCGAGCCTACGCAGGAAAAGGATCTACCACCACTAATGCAAAGTCTGCTACGTTGGTACAAAAATTTCATATCATGGTCCGACAGAGACTTTGTGTATGTGGATGTTACAGAGATGCATCACACCAAAAAGTACACTGTACCAGTTGAGATGAGTGAATTGTCCCAGCTGTTCAATCTGCGCGAGCTCGACAAATCTATCCTGAGTTGCTACGTTCTGTAAGTGATTTATTTCTACCTCATCTCGTTCTTCATTGCCTACACTGTACCAGTTGCGCCTAACTATATTGTTGCGTACGCTATTATGCAGATTAAAGATTTGGGAATGCAAAATAAGACTCATCCATGATGTTGGGTTCATTGACCCACAAATCATTAATGGAACTATGTTAGAACGTCACCCCAAAGACGTGGAGAAAGACTTTACAATTTTCTTAAAAAGCATGAACTCAAAAGTTATATTCTATTTCCTTACCATTTTGGGTGAGTGTTTCTCTCATGTTCTCATTCTCTTTTGTTTACTCAATGCATGGTATGTCTAATTGATAAGTTATGCATGACTGTGCATGTAACGTGTCCGCAGGTTCCACTGGATTCTGCTAAAAATTGAACTTCAGAGCTCCACGGTTTTTGTCATGGACTCTATGAATTCAGATACAAATCTTTGGATCGACATGAGAAAAATGTTGCAAAGGTAATTATTTTCAATCATTTCCGCTCTATATCGATCGGTCTCTTTTGTTCATTTCCTAATATGCAGTAGCTAATAACTCCCTTGTTCATTTAATTTTATTTGCTTTGTAGAGTTTGGAAACGGTTCTCACATGAACATGTCGGTGGATTCAAACATCAGCTACAATTTAAAAATGTGGTTCGTGGTGTGGATAAGCAGCCACCGGGGACCGGTCTATGTGGATACTATGTTTGTGAGAACATACGGAAAGGAATCTCTGAGAGGAAGAAGGACGAGAGCACGCGGAGGAGTCTCAATAACTTGCGGAGGGCGCTTACTCCAGAAGCTCGCTTCCGACCAATTCAAGAGGAAATAGCAGGATTTTTCCTTAGGCATGTCGTCGATTCGAAAGGAGAACACCATGCGTGCACCGACGATGATGCTTATATGCATCTCCGAGATTGAAACTTGTTCGAAGTTGTGTATGCTCATCTATCTTAATTGTGTATATAGAAACTTGTTCGAAGTTGTATATGGTCACCCGAGATTGAATATATATTATATATTCCTATATTGAATTCTTCTTGTTTGAAATTTCATATATATATATATATATACATATATATATATATATATATATATATATATATATATATATATATATATATATATGCATGTATATAGTAGCGTAAAATATATATATATATATGTACTGAAACTTCATCAAAATTAAAATAAAACACAAAATAAAATATAAAAGAAATAAAACAAAATA
Source organism: Alopecurus myosuroides (assembly GCA_028641055.1). Taxonomy (NCBI): domain Eukaryota; kingdom Viridiplantae; phylum Streptophyta; class Magnoliopsida; order Poales; family Poaceae; genus Alopecurus; species Alopecurus myosuroides. Next base: position 443,526,743 of record CM054060.1, on the reverse strand, counting down.
AATTAAAAAGAAACCAGGTTTAGGGGGCCTAAAACCCTAAACCTGCGCAGGAGGTTTTCAGTCCCGGTTAGCCACAAGAACCGGGACTAAAGGTCCTCCTCCGCGACGGACTCCTGGCGCCCACGTGGACGGGCCTTTAGTCCCGGTTCGTAAGCGGCGCGACTATAGGGGGGGGGGGGGGGTCTTTAGTCGCGCATTGCTAGTCCCGGTTGCGCGGACGGGACTACTGGCACTGGCGAACCGGGACTATAAGCCTATTTTCTACCAGTGAGCGTCGCCAGAGTGCCACGAGACGTTGCCCATCTGCTAGGCAAATAATTTTCCTGTTATTTCAACTGATCATGACGATTCTTTATCTTAGCCATGTCGTACCGCTGCATCCTGTATCGATCATGGGAATATGACTTGTCCTCTTACCCACCTAACATCAACCAAACCAATCCATGATAAGTACAACTGCCAGGCCGACCATGGGTGGCTTGCCGGATGCAAATGTGATTTTCGTATCTACAATGCACATGAAGTTGTACATGAAATTAATTAAGTGGTTGCAAAAGGTGTTTTGCCATTCAACTTGTCACTTTACAGAAAACAAATAACTATGTAGTTGACATTCCATATATCTATGTAGTACTCGGAATGACAAGCAAGACGCCTCCTGTCTGGATGCGGCGAGCCGTGCGCTGCCATGTCATGCGGCAGTTCCCCCTATAAATAAACCGCGCCGCAGGCAGGCAGAGCACCTACCTCTGACCAAATCTCTCTTCCTCCCTCAAGACAGACCACTACCCATCTCCACGTCTCCATGGGCGCCTTCAGAATCACCAGTGCAGGCAAGGAGAACACAACAGCTGCTATGGCGGTGGAGAGCGTCAACGCCGACGACGCATGCGTACTTCTGGCCTCTGGCCAGCATGGCTACATCGACGTGCGGATGTGGGAGGACTTTGACGCCGGCCATGTTGCCGGCGCCCGCAACGTGCCCTACTACCTCTCCGTCGCGCCGCGCGGAAGGCCAAGGAAGAACGGCTGCTTCGTGGAGCAGGTTGGAGCCCTCCATGGGAAGGAGGATCACATACTCGTTGGCTGCCGACAGGGAGTACGGTCCCGGCTCGCCACCGCCGACCTTGTTGAAGCGGTAAGTTGATTTGGTCCGGATAGATCAATCATTCTGTTCACCTGATAGTGTGAGAAGCTAGCCGTGATTATGATGTGGATCACCTTTTGCAGGGGTTCAAGAATGTGAAGAACCTCGAAGGTGGCTACCTTTCCTTGCTCAAGAGCGCCAATCCTCAGCCAGCGGCTTACCATCAGGAACCAACCACAGATTATTTGTCCGGAATAAGTATGCCATGTTAGACACCATCGTCGGTCTCCGTAACAACAACAAAAAGAAAAAGAAAGAACGAAGAATGTGAAATTTTGAAGAAAGCAACAGGAAATGTGTATGAATCATGTACTGGACCAACAACTAGTGCGACTTGCATAAGTAGTGATTTTTTTCGTCTGATAATTATTTTGGGTTAAAGATATGTCTGCCAGTATAGTTGTCTGGTTACTAGATTTTTTGAGTACTTCTCCAAAAGAAAAATAGTCATGTATCAAAATCGTGCATATATTCACGACATGTTTATCTCTTACCTAACGTTGGACGGCCCTGCTTGATTGATGCGTCCAACCTGCTGTCCATCCCGTCCAACCTGCTCCACGATATGTTCGATGATACTTTATGCAAAAGGTGACAACTTGTTCCATGATATTTTAACGACTTGCAAGATGATACAGCAAGTAGTTGACAATTCAGCCGAATCATGTCGCCATATCATTATAGATCATGGCAACCTGGACTTGTTCCATGATCTATCATGGCTGGCTAGATGCACCTTGATTTATTTATCATTAGTTGCATCAACCATAAAGATGCAACGGATGGTAATGTCGCACATGACTACTACCTAATATATATATTTTTTTTTTTTTTTTTGAAAAGGGAAATCCCAGCCTCTGCATCGGTAGATGCATACGGCTTTTATTGATAAGTGTACCGTAGTTTAAAGTTTACATCATGCATCCAACAAGAAAAATCAAACGGACACGCAGGCCCAATGAAAAAAAGTTTTCGGAATATATGATCTAAGATGCTAGGCGTATCCAATGCGCCTAGTGAGCAACCAGCCACCCTGCTGAAGATAGCCCGAACGACCGCCATCAAACGTGTGCAACCGGAATCCAGGAGTCCGCGCTGATCCTCTGGTAGGAGCCACGCCCAAGTCTGGATCCAATGTATAGCTCGATGAACAACCTGTAAAAAATTCCCAGCCTTGTCATTGTTAAATATTATTCCATTTCGACAATTCCAAATTGCCCATAACAAAGCACATACACCTATGCGTATGAAACTTTTAGTTCTTTTATCAACCCCAAAAAGCCAATTCCCAAACATATTCTCAATGTCTACCGGAGGTGATATGCTAAAAGAAAAATGAACCAAACGCCAAATCTTTTTAGCAAAGTCACATGAGAGAAAGAGATGTTCCACAGTCTCTTCTAAACCACAAAACACGCACTTCGTACATCCTACCCATTTTCTCTTGACTAAATTATCTTTTGTCAGCAGCTCCTTCCCAGATAAGAACCACATGAAAATCTTAATCTTAAGAGGAACCTTTAACTTCCACAGGTAATTTCTTAGAAACCTAACATTCCCATGCATAAGCTCGACATAAAAAGATTTAACAGTAAACGAACCAGACGTATTTAAACTCCAAACCGCTATATCCTGTTCATCCGAAAGGTTAACCCCAATTAGTTTTTGAAGTAAAAGAAGCCAATGTTCCCACTTTTCTCCCATAAGGGACCTCCTGAATTGAATATTTAAGGGTGTATGTCCTAAAACCGTTGAAACGAGGACATGCTTATGTCTGACAATTGCATACAGTGAGGGAAACTGCACAGCCAACGGTGTGTTTCCCAACCACGAATCCTCCCAGAACCTAATTCCCTCTCCATTTCCTAACTTAAAATTCACATGCTTAAAAAATTCCATTTTTACCGCCATGATCCCTTTCCAAAAAGGAGTTGGGGCCTTTTCATTCTTAGTTGTGTTTATTTTAAGGTGTTTGCTTGATTAAATCGAAAAGTTCGCGAAGTCAACCATGTGTTTTACCTTTGAGGTAAAATATTTACCTCATCTCTTTAATTAACATGGATATTTTACGAATTACAGAAGACACCTTCAATGCAAGCAATACAAATACTACTCTTGTGGCATCATTGGCCCAAATTTTCTAGCTGTACGCCTTCCCCTCATTCTTTATTTTCACCATGATTATGCAGGGTACGAAAAAGTACGGTTGGAAGATCCTATCATATTTTTCTTTCTATATCTTCCAAGAGACCAACATATATAACCAATAAAGCCATGAACTTCCGTCGAACTTTTGTGAAAAGAAAAAAAACAACTTGTGTCATTGTAGGCTAAGAATCAGCTCTATCTCTCGTTATTATAGATAATTTATCTTCTGAAAGAAATGGTTGGCAGTAAATTTAGCTGGTTACAAGTTTACTTGTGTAATTCTCCTATAAAAAATAGAGATGCGTGTGTATATTCTTTCATTCGTGTGTGTGTGTCTGTATATATAAACCTGCCGGAACAAGCCTGATACACTTGGAATTTCCACATCAGCGATATGCTGCTTCAAGGACTGTAACTCCATAGTGGGACTTTTCTTTCTAGTTTCTTTTTTTTTCCGCTATGTTTATCCGTAATGACATTATGGTATTGATCCGGTGCAGATGTTAGGTGTAATTTGTATCTCTGCGATATTAATATATACTCTTTGTCAAAAGAACAAAATTAGTTTCTGAAAGCGAAAGAAGATCCTTACAACAACATAACATTTCAGTTAAAATAAGTGCAGCCTGTTGCAGTTCACATATCATCCACCGCCGCATCATCATCGATCATGGCATCTTTAATTATTTGACATACTATCAATCATGGCTGACTAGATGTCCTGTTTTATTTATTATTGTTTGCAACAATCATACACATGCAAGTTGAATCATATGATAATGTCGCACATGACTACTACATGAACCTACTTAGGAGGTTACAAAAGGCACCTTTTCATTCTGAAATTTCATTTTAAGAAAAACACAGATTGTAGTTGACATTTCCGTTCATATATTCATGTTGGAAATGTAGAAGATTATGTCCAGAGAATGTGAGGTGACTTTATATTAGATGAGAATGTGATGGATGTGGCTACCGGTCCGTGAGGCTCATATGGGTCGCCTATAAATAACGTGTGCACACACATACAAAGTTACTATAAGATGAGTGCTTAGTATACCACGGGGATAGGAAGCTCCGATCCCACACATGCAAGGTACGAATCTTGAGAATAAATGACTACGCTAGTACAACTTGCTGGTTATAAGTTTAGTTCCACAATTCTTCAAACACAAAAGCACAGAGAAAAATCCGAAATCCTACCTAAATAAAATATCTAAAAGAATAATAATTATTTCAAATATTTATTGAACATAGTATTGTACATTGGTGCCAAAGTTTATGATGAAATGGTATTTGTATTTCTTGTGGCACAAAGAGAAACTAGTGACCAAAATATAATGTCAAAAATACTTTTTTAAGCATTGATTTAGTTTTTTCTCACATAGCAGCACACATATCATATCATCACGGAAATCGGCACATGTTAAAATAACTATACACATCATCAATTATGTCAGAATTCTTAAAAAATATTTTAATGTATATATTATTTTATTTTATCTAGGAGCATATGAGTGTGGGAGCCAAAACGCCAATTCCACAGATTTTTTTTAGTCATCCTTGTCCTCTGTTTTTTCCTTTTTTTACTAAGCTAACTAAATCACATTTATGTCGTTGGGGCCAAGAAATGTACCGAATGTGTTTTCTTTTTTCTCAAATTCGTTGTGTGGTCCCTTCGCGCGCGGTTCACCCCCACGCGCATGATCTTGATCATCTACCACGCCTCGTGCACGGTGACCTTGACGTCGGCTACTGCACCATCCTCGGAGGCACGACACAAATCAACCGCCAAGTCCCTGTGTTGCGTGGATCGCCATGCCAGAGACAACCTCCTAGACTCGTAGAGTGCACATGTTGATCTTAATGACCAGCACCCACTCAACATACTTGGTTCACGTTAGAGTCGGGCAGACGATATTGTCGCCGATGTTGCCCTGCACGATGTGTTTGTGGACAATAATATCGTTGCAATTTCTGCTGGCGCGACTCCGCGCCTGCTCTATGGCCGTTCCCGTGGCGGCGAGTTGGAGCACCCATACCCATACCTGTATAGTCAACGGGTAGATAACTCTGCCCATACCCGTACCCATGGGTATGAAACTCTACCCATACCCATACCCGGTGGATACCCGTACCCTTTGGATACCCAACCGGTACACAAGTTATTATATTCATCGATAACACATATGAAAAAAATGTCAGTTCGATCAATTGTATGCCTCATCGCTGGGAATTTATTTTCTTAATTTGAATATTTGGAAGATGAGAGGATTAAGGAGTGATTGCAGTTTGGGGAGATTTGGGAGACGAGGGGATTACGAGTGTGGGATACTTTCTGCTGGTCTACATATGGCCAAAGTGGCCCACATGTCAGTATAAATGGGTACGGTACGGGAATAACCACGGGTACAACATGATACCCATGACTTGAGGGGTAGGGTACGGGTACTACCCATGGGTATAAAAGTGTACCCATACTCTGCCCATACGGGTCGAATACCCACGGATACTCGTACCCACGGTTAAAATTGCCATCCTTACACCCAGTTACGCCATTTGCATACGCTGCACCCGCTCAACATATCTACCATTAGCAGCTCCCACGCCGGGCCTGCTCTATGCGTTTGATGTGTTCAGTAATTGAATTGTATGCTCCCACGGTAACAAGGAATTGTCGGTGGGGCCATGTCGCCGCATCATCATATCTATCATCTCTTTTACCTAACTCCAACCCGCCTAATTCATGAATGTGTACGCCAGGTCGATCATGTCAGCCTATATAAACCTGAAACATTAGAAACCTATTTTAAAATGAAATTAATTAAGTGGTTGCAAAAGGTGTTCTTTCTTTCGACATGCCACTTCACATAAAATAAATAGCTATGTTGTTGACATTCCATATATCTATGTAGTACCAGCTACAGAACCGAACGAGATAGGACTCACACGTATGAATGACAAGGCCGATGCCTCCTCTTCGGATGCGGCGAGCCGTGCGCTGCCATGGCAGCAGTTCTGCCTATAAATAAATCACGCGGCAGGCGGACAGAGCACCGTCCTCTATTCGAATCTCTCTTCCTCCCTCAAGCCAGACCGCTCTCCACCTCCACATCTCCATGGGCGCCCTGAGGAGCACCAGTGCCATCACCACCAGCAACGCCGCAGGCCAGAAGAACACGGCAGCGGCTATGGCCGTGGAGAGCGTCAACGCGGATGAGGCATGTGCACTGCTGGCCTCTGGTCAACACGGCTACATCGACGTGCGGATGTGGGAGGACTTCCACGCGGGCCACGTCGCCGGCGCCCGCAACGTGCCTTACTACCTCTCCGTCGCGCCACGCGGAAGGCCGAAGAAGAACGGTTGCTTCGTGAAGCAGGTTGGAGCACTCCATGGGAAAGAGGACCACATACTTGTTGGCTGCCGGCAGGGCGTACGGTCCCGGCTTGCCACCGCAGACCTTGTCCAAGCGGTAAGTGGATTAGGTGCTGATAGATCAATCATGCTGTTAACTTGATATTGTGAAGCTAGCCGTGCTTAACAAGTGGATCACCTTTTGCAGGGGTTCAAGAATGTGAAGAACGTCCAAGGTGGCTACCTTTCCTTGCTCAAGAGCACCAATCCTCAGCCAGGGGCTTACCACCAGGAACCAACCACCAGTTATTTGTCAGGAATAAGTATGTCATGTTAGAGACCATCGTCGGTCTCAACAACAACAAGCATATGAAGAAGAAGAAAAAGAAAGTGCAGAGAACGTGAAATTTATGAAGAAACTAAAACCAAATGTATATGAATCATCTAGTGGACCAACAATTAATTAGTGTGACTTGCATAAGTAGTCTTTTTCTCTGAGCATTTTTTTTTGTTAAAGATATGTATGCCAGTATAGTTGTGATGTATTGAGTACTTCTCCAAAAGAAAAATAGTCATGTCATGCATTATCATGGACATATTGATGTTGATTTGGACCTGTTTATCTCTTACCTAACTTTGGTCGGCCATGCTTGATTGGTGCATGTGTATATACACAGATGTCCGACAGTTCAGGTCTTCAAGATGCACCTCCGATTTTCGCATAAGCCATATAAGGGCATCTTTGGATTACATGATTACAAAACAGATGAATTAAGAAAACATGGGAATTTCACAGGATTGTAGGTGCAAAACATATTTGGAAGCAACCACAGGAAAATTGCATGGATTCTACGCGAATGAGTGTTAAAAAAGATGTTAGAGTGGATGTTGAAATTCCTATGGAATTGGGGTGTATAAATACAATACATAGAAATTTTGTAGGTGTCATTCCTTTAATCCAAAAGCAGATTGGAATCCTCCAAAATTTATTTCAAAATCTTTCAATTCTAAGAGGCCCTAAATGCATCATGATGAGAACATGACCCCTCGTCACCATAAATCTTAATTGTTTAGTAGGAAGAAAAATAAGACAACTTGTTCCATGATATTTAACAGCTTGCAAGATGATACATCAAGTAGTTGACTTTTTCAGGCGAATCGTGTCGCCGTGTCATTATCGATCATGGCAACCTGGACTTGTTCCACGATCTATCATGGCTGGCTAGATGCACCTTGATTTAGTTATCATTGTTTGCATCAACCATACACATGCAACCCATGATAATGTCGCACATGACTTCTGGCTGATATATACTTGCCATCATAAACTTCTTAAGGGGCCTTTTCGTTCTCACCTGTATTTTTTTAATGGGTTTCTTGGTTAGACCGAATAGTTGAAGAAGTCAAGCATGTGTTTTATCATTGAGGGAATATATTTTATAAGTTTTAGGGTGGTTGGAATTTTTACAAACTGTCCATCCAACCCAATCTAATGGTCGTAAAATAGACGGAACCAGACTGACGGAACCTGACGGTACCAAAAGCGTGGGGACGGAACCAATATATTTGTGGGGACGGTACCAAAAAATTTGTAGGGACGGTACCAATAGCGTGGGGACAGTACCAAAAATTGGGTTGCACGGTATAAAATTGCTGCACATTGCAGTGTACCAAAAATTCGTTGACGTTGCACTAGTGCACGTACCAAAATTACGTGGGGACAGTTTCGTGGATTGAGAGTTCAGAGCTGAGAGTTTGTTGGAGGATTAGGCTACAGAAGCCACACTAACTGGATTTCTCTCTTCGACCTGATTGTTCTTGCGTTTCCGGCCGGTTCTTTTGTCATTATCGAGAGCCACGTAGTAGCCATATAAGAATCTAGCTCCATGCATGCACGTGACTGACATGGCAAGTATCAATCATGCAATCGTGTGCATCACCAAGACACCAACAATGGCCTCCCTGGTGGAGTTCGTCTCACCCCGGGCATGGAGCACTGCAGGTCTCTTTGGTCATGTCATTCCCGACATATGATATGCGCGTCATCCGGATGATCGGACACGCCTCAGTGTAAAGTAAGCGTGATGTCTCATGTAACTAGAGTAGAATTGATCATCATACGACCAAACAAGCAACCACATGTGCAGATATATTGAACTACCTGCTGGTACAGTTGACACCAAATTGCTGCCTAACTGTGCCTTAGTTCAGACAGAAACATTCAGGTGCCTAGTGTACCATAACTATACTTTAACCAACGAATCTTGAATTGACCTTCAGGTCCGAAAATTCTTGTTACTGAACACTGGGGTGTGTGCTTCTGTATTTAGCTCAAGCCTATTCTTCTTGCTATCTTATAACAGATACATGCTTTGGGTTGATTGCTTGCACTAACAGAAAACAAATGGGGAAAATCAGCAAAATCTATTTGAGCGAAAGAGTATGTTTGGCTTTAGAATGACAACACTATTGATTGACATGACACATAATGGCTTAGCATAGCAATCAACACTACTTGAGTGACAGTATACATAATAACAATACTATTGTACTTCAGAAAATGTGTTTCAATAAAATCCATATCTTGCATCGGATCCAACAATATAAGCTGGTTCTGGATGGTACTTGCTTATTTCATGATTCCGTAGCTGCATGGTTGTGTTGAAAGAAACTCTGATATGAGAGCACTTGCTTAAGCAGCTAAGCTAAGCCTGCTACTTGTCTCTGATCTTGATTGTTCATCTTGTGTGTGTACTGTGTAGTGTAAATCTGCACAAGAGACTGACACAAGCATGCTGGAGGAACTACCCGTAGGCAGCCAAGCCAAGCATGAGAAGTTCTTCAAACATTAAATGGAACCTCAACTAAATTCCAGCTTGCAAACAGTATTGGCACCAGAGTACACAAGAGCACAAGGCGTACTGAATCATAGGTGTCAAAACAGCACCAGGTCCATGCCATCGAGTAAGACAAAAACAAACATACGTGATGTATCAAGAAATTCATGGCAGGCACAGAAGATAACTCATTTAACATTTCACGACAGCTGATAAACGAGAGTTTCTGAGGTTTTCTTTTTCAAGTAATTGTATAAGCACTTCATGTGTTTCAGTTCAAGTGGCAGAGTTCAAGTATTTAGGTTCAAGTGACAGAGTTCAAGTGAGATCATGTTTTGCAACCCATTAACCTGTTGAGATTCTTGTAAATGTGCATAGTACTAGTGAGGTCTTATTTTCTGCTAGCAGTGCAGCCAAGAATAATCATCACCCTAGGACAAGCATAATCTCTCGGTTCTAGTAATAGATGCGAGAAATAACTTTTTTTTTTGATAATGGGCTTTATTACTTTAAAAAGTATTACATCCGGCTTCTGCATAACAAGATGCACACGGCCGACAAAAGTATAAAATAAAAGTGTGCTAGCACGCGACAAGTTAATTACAATCAAGATGAAGAATCAATTGTCGCCAGCCGTAATCCGTAAATCAAGCGGCCATCCATGTGGGATAAAAATATCCCTCGCCACTTTTTCCAGCCGTACACACGCCTCCGTAAAAATGCCTCGAAACTCCGCCCGTTGTAATATGCACCACGAACGGAGAGTACCTGTGCAACGGAATAGAACCTGCAAACGAGAGAAATTTATATCATTAAAAATCTTGTCATTTCTACATAGCCAGAGCGACCATATAACGGCTAACGCTCCTACCCTAAACATAGTTTTAAACCTATTATCAATTCCATTCAACCAATTGCCAAAAATATTTGCAATGGATGTTGGAGGATATAAGTTCGAAGCCATTTGGATAGCTGACCATATAGACCTCGCAAAGACGCACTCGAAGAATAAGTGTTTTATCGTCTCATCCATCGGACATGAGACGCACTTTATACTTCCATGCCAATTGCGCTTGACAAGATTATCTTTAGTTAATATGACTCCTTTACGAAGGTACCATGCAAAGATTTTCATCTTCAGAGGTATCTTCATGCGCCATATTTTTTTATTATTATCGACCGGCACATCTGAATGTGCCAACTCCCTATACAATGAGTCAACTGAGAACTGTCCATTCTTAGTCAGACTCCATCGAAATTCATCGGCGCCTTGTGATAGCTGGATCGCAGCCAATCTATCAAGCAGAGCATTCCAAGATTGTAGTCTTGGTCCGATAACATCTCGCCTGAACGACACATTTGGTGGGACCGTTTGCATTACCGTAGCTAACGTATCACCTTTGTGACGAACAATATTGTATAAGGCCGGATTCTGGTCTCGTAAGGTGGCATTACCTAGCCATTGATCCTCCCAAAACCGTATCTGAGATCCATCCCTGATGTTAAATACCCCATAGGGAAAGAAATGCTTCTTTGTCGCCATTAGGCCGGCCCAAAAATGCGAGTCACCTGGTTTCCAAACAACCTGTGATAACGCTTTTGTGCCGATGTATTTTCTCTCTAGGAGAGTTTGCCAAACACCATTTTCTGTAAGCAGCTTAAATAGCCATTTACCTAGAAGTGCTGAGTTTTTGACCTTAAGGTCATGTATCCCCAGCCCTCCCTGATCTTTGGGTCTGCAAACCACATCCCATCTTGCCAGTCGATATTTTTTCTTCTCATTATCCCCTTGCCAAAAAAACCTCGATCTGAAGTAATCCAACTTCTTCAAGACTCCTTTGGGTAATTGGAAGAATGATATCATATACAGTACCATATTAGTGAGGACCGAATTTATGAGTACCAATCTTCCGCCTAGGGATAATAATTTTCCTTTCCAACTTTCTAGCCTTTTTTGCAAACGTACTTCAACGTGTTTCCATTCGGCATTAGTCAATCTCCTATAATGTATTGGAATACCCAAATACTGAATAGGAAACTGACCTTGCTCACATCCGAAAAGCTCGGAGTATTGAGCAATTGCCTCCTGGGCTTCGCCAAAGCAAAACAATTCACTCTTATGAAAATTGATCTTTAATCCAGATAGCTGCTCGAATGCTGAAAGAATTAACTTTAGATTCGTTGCTTTCTGGAGATCATGTTCCATAAAAAGAATTGTGTCGTCTGCATATTGAAGAATAGATAGTCCCCCCTCCACAAGGTGAGGGACCACTCCTTCAATGAGGCCATTTTCTTTTGCTCGTTCAATCATGATCGCTAACATATCTGCCACAATATTAAAAAGTATGGGCGATAATGGATCACCTTGCCTCAATCCTTTTTTTGTCTGGAAGTATTTGCCTATATCATCATTGATTTTAACAGCAACACTACCCCCAGAAACAAAATTAAGAATCATGGCACACCATTCTTCCGAGAAACCTTTCATTCTCAGAGTTTGATGTAAGAACGACCAATTAACTTTATCATATGCCTTTTCAAAGTCAATTTTGAAAATCACTCCATTTAACTTTTTGGTGTGCATCTCATGGACAGTCTCGTGTAAAACCACGACCCCATCAAGGATATTCCTACCCTGCATAAACGCCATTTGTGTAGGTTTCACCACATGATCAGCCACCGCGTTAAGCCGCATGGTAGCAACTTTCGTAAAGATTTTGAAGCTAACATTAAGTAGGCAGATTGGTCGGTATTGTTGAATCCTTTCTGCTTCCTTAACCTTAGGCAACAAAATGATATCCCCAAAGTTAAGGCGAAACAGATCCAGTTGGCCCGCATGCAAGCAACCAAATAATTCCAGTAAATCATACTTTATGATGTCCCAGAAATGTTGATAAAACTCTGCCGGAAAGCCATCTGGTCCTGGCGCCTTATTGTGTTCCATCAAAAAGATAGCCTTCTTAATCTCCTCTTCAGTGAAGGGAGCATTAAGGAAGTTATTCTCTTCGACGGATACTTGGGGAATATCATCTGTTCGCGACTCATCCATCGATACATTAGTATCCATCGGAGCCCCAAACAAATCTTTATAGAACTTTGTAATATAGGCTTTGAGTTGTTCTTGTCCTTCGATCAGACCTTCATCCTGTACCAGAGAGTGAATCCTCTTTTTCCTATGTCGCCCATTGGCTACATTATGGAAATAGCGTGTATTCGAGTCTCCTTCTAAGATGAATTTAGCCTTTGATCTCTGGTACCATTTGATCTCTTCCTCACGCAGCAGTGTGGCTACTTTCGCATTAGATTGGCTTTTTAGCTCAATTTCCTGCTGATTTAGTAGCCTACTTTCTGCTATGAGGTCAAGTTCATTAATAATGGTGCACAAGCGCTCTTTTTCTTTTTTTAAATTACCAGCGGTATGTCTAGCCCAACCCCGAAGATATCTACGAACATTTTGTATCTTAATGTTCCATCTTCCGATCGGAGTACACCCAACCACTGGTTTAGCCCATTCCTTTTTAACTAGTTCATCAAAACCATCCCGTAGCAACCATCCCAATTCGAATTTGAACTGCGGTTGAACCGATGGCCTTAATGTACCAGTAGAAAGTAGAATGGGTGCATGATCCGATAGAGATTCAATACGTTCTAGAGCTCGTACTGTGACCAAAGGGTATTTATCTTCCCAATCGGTGGTCATAAGTACTCGATCCAGTTTTTCGTATGTCGGCTCCGGGAGACTATTAGCCCAAGTGAACTGTCTCCCGGACATATGAACCTCTCTCAAATCCAAGCTGTCAATGACCGCATTGAACAAGAAAGTCCATTGCCTATCGAATCTTCCTTTGCTTTTTTCATGTTGGAATCTTAGCATATTGAAATCCCCACCTATAATCATAGGATACAGGTTCTCTTTTGCCAGGTTCACCAACTCGCGAAGGAATGCTGCTTTATACTCTTCTTGGGCAGCACCATAGACGGCAACCAAACTCCATATGAAATTATCAGACCTGTTCCGGATATGTTCCTTAATATGAAAGTCACCATCCGAGACTGCCAATAAATCCATAGAATCCGATTTAACGCCTAATAAAATGCCGCCAGATCTTCCACGAGGAGGGATAGAATGCCAAGAAAACTGGACACCGCCTGAAAGACGGTCCAAAACACTCGGTGTAAAATCCCTTCTACCCATTTCCGAAATAGCCAAAAACTCCAACCTATGATCCACCACATACTGAGCAAAATTCAAGTGCTTAGCCAAGTCACCGAGACCTCTGCTATTAGCGAATATGCCGTTCATTGGGAAACATATGAGGTTTTTGTTTTCTTCTCGTTTTTACGAGTTAATTTATTTCTTTTGTCCTTGGCAGATTTAGATTTACGGCCTGAGGGCCCGTCCACGTGGGCGGGTGGCGTGCGCCGAGGGCGGAGTACCTTTAGTCCCGGTTGGCAACACGAACCGGGACTACATGTTATTTCGTTATTTCTTTAATTCATTTGGGTTTCTAATTATTTTTCACTCCAATTTTTCACTCCCTTTTTTTCACTCCAATTATTCACCCCCTTTTTTTAAGAATTTTTTTTATTTGCTTAGTGTCTAACTACAATTATCTCTAGTCAAATTATTTACTCGTGGTCAAACTTCCCGCTCGGTCACCCATCCTCCCACTACTCTAGCGAACATAACACAACCAGGGAAATTGTTGCACTTAGCTAGCCTCTTCCGGCGCACGTGTACGGGGTACCCTCATAGGAAACAACGCTTTGCTGCATCTGAATACCTCCAAACACTGATAGAAAATAGGCCTTTAGTCCCGGTTCGCAACGGCCATTAATCCCGGCCATGCAACCGGGACTAAGTAGACGCGACTAAAGGCCCCCCCTTTAGTCGCCCCTCTTACGAACCGCGGCTAAAGGCCCGTCCACGTGGGCGGGTGGCGTGCGCCGGGGGCGGAGAACCTTTAGTCCCGGTTGGCAACACGAACCGGGACTACATGTTATTTCGTTATTTCTTTAATTCATTTGGGTTTCTAATTATTTTTCACTCCAATTTTTCACTCCCTTTTTTTCACTCTTTTTTTTTCAGAATTTTTATTATTTGCTTAGTGTCTAACTACAATTATCTCTAGTCAAATTACTTACTCGTGGTCAAACTTCCGCTCGGTCACCCATCCTCCCACTACTCTAGCGAACATAACACAACCAGGGAAATGGTTGCACTTTGCTAGCCTCTTCCGGCGCACGTGTACGGGGTACCCTCATAGGAAACAACGCTTTGTTGCATCTGAATACCTCCAAACACTAATAGAAAATAGGCATTTAGTCCCGGTTCGCAACGGCCATTAATCCCGGCCGTGCAACCGGGACTAAGTAGGCGCGACTAAAGGCCCCCCCCCCTTTAGTCGCCCCTCTTACGAACCGCGGTTAAAGGCCCGTCCACGTGGGCGGGTGGCATGCACCGGGGGCGGAGGACCTTTAGTCCCGGTTGGCAACACGAACCGGGACTACATGCTATTTCGTTATTTCTTTAATTCATTTGGGTTTCTAATTATTTTTCACTCCAATTTTTCACTCCCTTTTTTAGTCCATTCTTTCACTCCCTTTTTTTCAGAATTTTTATTATTTGCTTAGTGTCTAACTACAATTATCTCTAGTCAAATTACTTACTCGTGGTCAAACTTCCTGCTCGGTCACCCATCCTCCCACTAATCTAGCACTAGCACGCTTAACTTCCTAGTTCCATCCCGTCCCGCAACCAAGTGTTTCGCACGCATGTATGTGATACTAGTATCATATCAATCCTATTAACATATTGGTCGATGCCACATTTCTTTATTGTCTGAATTTTAAATAAATCTTTTAATAAACAAAAGTAATGATGTAATTAATAATTTTGAATAAATAAATAAACATTAACTTTTAATTTGTATTATTTCTAAAAAATATTCCGAAAAATAAAACTAACTTATTTTAAAATCTTAAAAATACAAATAATATATCAAAATATTCGGAAAAATAAAACTAATTCATTTTAAAATCTTAAAAATACAAATAATATATAAAAAATTCAGAAAAATAGAACTAATTCATTTTCCCCTTTCCAAAATGGAAATTAATCTGATAAAATTCATGAACCAAACCATATGAAATCTAAACCATATAAAATTTGCAGATTCAAAGTTTGGACTATTATTTTGGACACAAGAACTGTTTTGGCAATGACTATCTGTGAGAATGATTTGAACCTAACTTTTAAAATACATAACCAAAGTGGACAAACTAATGTTCTGGATAGATATTGAAAAGATCTATCCATAGCACTTAGCCTCACATCAAGGTCAGCAACCAAATGAAAAAACCATCCTTTTTATTAAAAGACCAGTAGGCTCTTTTATGATTTTTAGAATGAGTTCAAAAATGAATTTTGAAGTAAATCCAACTGGATGAGTTTGGTATTGACTAGATATATGTTTTCCTGGCTTAGATTAATTTTTGGAGCTCTACATTTATTTTTGGTGAACAGATATAGAAATAGTAGTTTTTCTGTTTTGTTTTCTTGATGTGTTTTTGTTTATTTTGAAATGTGTGTTTGATCTTATCTTCTTTCCTAGCTTGTATAGAGTGTTAGGACTTGATATTAGGTTGTTTTCTTGCAGAACATCTACCTTAGAAAGTGTGTGCATTATTGGAAACCCAAATAAAAATAGAACTAGCATTTGTTACTTTCTAGTTTTATTATTTTGGAATTGTGTGTGAGCTAGATCTTTGTGTGATTGCTTTCTTAAATTTTGTGCTATGTTTAACCCGTGATTTTATTTGAGCCATTACATAACATAGCGGTACATATATCCATTACATAATATAGAAATAATATAGCTAGGAATTAATATAGAAATAATATAGGAATTAATAGAAAGACATATATCCATTACATATATCGAACGCAACATAGCGGTACATAGATGCGGTACACAAACAACATCTACTCGAGCTCCGAAGAGTAGATGCGGAACAACTCGAAGGCAACGTATGCATCTATTGCTGCATACTCAAGATTGATCCGGTCAAGTGGGTTCTTCCCCCAATACATGTGATTCCTCGAGGGGAAACCTGTCTTCATGGTTTTGTAGTCGGGATGGAGGAAGGCAGTTGCCATCTGAGCCATCCCGGTCTTGTGCCCGTATAGCTCATCAAAATGGATAAGGTCCTGAAGATCAATGTAGTGATCTTCAGGTATCTCTATACCCAACGTGCGCATCAACTTCTGCCGGTCTTGAGTGATGTCAACGCTACAGAAGTCGTAACCCTTGTTGACAACAAAATCAACAAGTTCTTGAGATTGATTTGAACTACTGCAACAACAAAAATGGAACACGTGTTAATTTTGTTGCAACACGTGTATTCTTCCAATGCAACAACAAATCGAAAATGCAACAACTATCCTAAGAGAGATTGTACGTGTGCGTACCTTGACCATTGGAAGACCAAAACGGTCTCCTTGAAGGCAATCTGGATGACGGCAACATCCTTCTGATTCGTCGTATACTGTAGATCAAGCCCGAAAAACTTATGGTGTTTATCGGCTTCTTCATAGAGATCGACCAAACGGTTAAGAGCATAGGGGAGCCTCTCGCATATATTGGTATATGCCACGTCGAGACTCTTGTGGCATGGTGTGGGCACACGGAGAACGTTCCAAACGGGAGAATCCATGGGTGCTTGGTGGAGGAAGAAGAGAAGAGAGGAAGAAGAAACAGAGAGTCTCGGATGCGCACTTTAGCAATGGCCTTCTGCCTCTCGCTCGCGAAATAAAACCGCGTGGGAGGCGTCAATTTGGATCTTTAGTCGCGGGTGGCCAGGCCAACCGGAATTAAAGCCCTCCGCGCGCTTCCCAAACCGCGACGCATGACCTTCAGTCGCGGGTCGCCTCCCGAACCGCGACTAAAACCCATTTAGTCACGGTGCGTATATTTTGGGGACTGAAGGGGGCGTATGGAAGGCCTTTTTTCTACCCGTGAAACTTTGCATGTGAGCCTAGCATATGTGTGAAAGTGTGGTGGAATGTTGAAAGATCAAAAAACATGTTCCACAATATGATCCTCTTTGCACACACGCATTGTCACCTAGTTAGGAAGGCCCCGTACTTTAATAGCTTGATAGGTTAGTCTCAAATATGGTTTGTAATGATCTTTTAAATAAACCAAAATGTGTGAGTGATAATATTGACAAACATGCCATATAAAAGTTACGCAATTTCCCGACGTGCATCTATGAGAGATACCATTTGCGATGTCATTTTAATTGGGTGGAGACCGCTATCCGGATGACACGAACTTCTCCAATTGGTAAAAAACACATAATCGTACTAAACTAGTTCAGAGTAATAAACAAATACGTACCATAAAAATGAAGAGTAAAAAAAACATCCATAAAAATGAAGAATTTTTTTTAGATGTGCCCACGGCTTAGCCGTCGGCGTAGCTGTGGATTAAAGCCTATCCGGTAAGCTAGGCCCACGGCTTATGTACGCCGACGAGGGGCCGTACCCTTACTCTTCCGCGGACCATGAGCAAAGTATCTGCCTGCACCCTGGCTCACAGTCGGACAGTGAACGGAAAAATACCATGAGAAAAAGTTATCATGAGCGTAAGTCGGACAGTGAACGGAAATCGCTGTTCGTATTTTTTCCTGATGGGCTGGGCTGGCCCAACCAACTAGGACCCGGTAAGCCAGTTTAGAAAACAAGTGATCATGGAAACTACTAGTATTAGTGAATCAACATCGGATATATATATGATTTGCATCTATCGTTCGGAATTGAGAGATCGAGACAGAGAAACAATAGCCGCCACAGTTCGCGCTAATGGCGCTTGCGGTTTTGCAGCACAAGCTCTTCCTCCCTGACTGTATGCTAGAGGAGATCTTTATACGGCTGCCACGCAAGGGGTTCCACCGTTGCCGCTGCCTCTCCCGCGGCCACCCTCTCCTCCGACCACTTCGTCGACCGCAACCTCAGCACCCGCGGCAAGGTGCGGCTCAACTACGACGACCTCATGACGTCCCTGGCCTTCGGGTCTTGCGTTTATGTTTATACGGACAGGGTAAGAGAAACTGAGACAGAAAAGAGAGTCCCTAGGAAGAAGAAAAGCACAACTGACCGCGGTTACGACGAAGAAGAAGACGAGATCGATAGGAGAGAAGAGTACCGCACGAGAGGCTACGTGCAGGTGGACAAGGACTACCGCTTCCATTTGGCAGAGGTGCCGGCCCGGAGGTGGGGATTTATAAGCAAAATTCCATATGGTGCTTTGTATCCTCGGATCGGGCAACCCTTAAGGAAGGAAGTAGACTTCTTAGATTCTCTTGGAGGCCACACAAAAACAAAAAGAAACCACGACATCAGACCCATAAGTGGTTGTGCAAAGACCGAGAAGGAAATCGACCAAGAAATTGTGGCCTTCCTAACAAAATGTCACGTGATGGAACCACAGCCGCAGTTTCTGGAGTTTCTACATGCCTACCGGTGAGTCTAATTTTGCGGACGACCTTATTGGGCAAGAGCCGTCGTCAGCCTCTCTCTCGCAACGGTGAGGGACTTATATTTATTTATCATTACCATGTTTCAGCTCTATCTAGAAGCTCTGTATTTATTATTAGTCGCATATATCTATGTTTCTGTTAACTGTACTACAGCTACTAGCACACAACCCGTGTGTTGCTACGGGACTACAGAAATATTATTTGGTATCTGAATTTAATTGACAGAGGCGTACTAATACATGGCAATATGATTGAATCCATTGGCATCGTTACCCCAACGGCCAGTACAATGTTGTCTTGTACTCTTGAGTTGTTACCCAGCATCTCCTATTTAGTAGAAAAATACAGTAGTAATCTTTTGCCCCGCACGCTATGGGCTGTCACTATATCTATATCTCGGACTATCTTGGAAAGTTTACCTGTGAAATCTTATCTAGCATGTCCTAGTTGATGTTAGATGCCACTAAAACTGACCAAGCAAAAACAACTGAAGGTGATTATTTTGTGCTTAGGAATTTTGCATTGTGAGCCGAAACACCAGTCAAATTGTATTTAGTGTGCAATAGTATTTGCCAGTGTTTTAAATGGTGGGCAAGGTTGGGTTGCCAACTCGCATGCAGCAGACAATAAAAGATGTTTCACGCTTGTGTTTGGCCGGTGCTAATGGACATAGCATTGGCTCCTCCCCCTTGGACAGAACCCAGGGTTGAAGATCTGCTGCAACGGCGCTGTCCACTTTGTACTCAAAACGCCTCCTTTAGCTCTTAGTTTACAACTCAGCTAGCCGGACAGAGAAACCAATTAAACCTGAATCTGGAAGCATAACTCAAGTAAATATATAAATACAAATCTATTATCCTGAATCGAATATGAATGTATCCACTTCCTATCCATCAATCTGCAATGTAAAATGCCAGTCAAGAGATATTCGCAACTGAAGTGGGCTGATAAATATTCGAAACCATACGGATAGCGGACCATATAGGACACGCAAGTGAGCAATCGAAGAATAAGTGCTTAATTGTCTCATCATGAGAGCAAGACACACACTTTAAACTTCCATGCCAATTGTGTTCTACAAGATTATCTTTCGTAAATATGACCCATTTACGAAGATACCACACAAAGATCTTAATCTTCAGCGGTACCTTCATAAACAATACATTTTTAAAATATCAACCTGCATATCTGATTGGATCATAGCCCTACACAGAGAATCCACCGAGAACCTTCCGTCCTTAGTGATTTTCCACCAAAACACATCAGTGCCTGGTGTCAAAGTAACCAAAGTTAACCTATTAACCAGCGCATGCCAAGATGCAAGTCGTGGCCCAATGAGATCTCATCTAAACATCACATTAGGGGGAGATGTTTGCATGACCATAGCCAGCGTATCATTGTTATGTCGCGCTATAGTGTATTGTCGAATCCCTGACTCTACAAATCCCTTCGGTGAACCTACCGAGTTTCGATTGGGAGAACTCATGAGCGCTGGTGGAATCGTCGGCTAGACAGGGGGCGAGATTTACCCAGGTTCGGGGCCCTCGAAGAGGTAAAACCCTTACTCGTGCCTCCTGTCGATCTGTATTAGATGAATAGATCGGTTACAACGTGCTCGAATCGAGAGTAGATCTCGAGTTTCAAGGCTTTTGGGTCGTGCGGTATTGCTTGGTCCTCTCCTGGGGGGCTCTCCTGGCCTTATATAGGTGGCCAGGTCTCGAGTTCTACCCGGAGAGGACTCGAACTCTAGCTAGGTCGGTTTACAAGTTTCCTAGCTTAACCCGCAAGTTAGTGCCGGTGGGCTTCACGTGGGCCTTCTGGAGTATTCCAAGGGCGCTTCTTCTTGGGCCTTGGCCTTGGGCCTGAGAGGGGGTGTCCTTACCCGCAGGGTCCAGGGTCCATATCTTCGTCATGTATAGTGCCGGATACTACTCTATGAGTTTGGTATTGCCTAACCACTTGTCCTCACAGAACCGTATCTGCGATCCATCCTTAATCTTAAATACCCCATAGCGAAAAAACAAATTTTTATTCATCATAAACCCAGCCCAAAAGTATGAAGCACCTGGTTTCCACGTAACATGTGAGACTGCTTTCGAGCCAATGTATTCTCGTTTAAGGAGGGTTTGCCAATGCCATCTTCATATAATAGTTTGGACAACCATTTACCAAGTAGGGCTGAGTTCTTGACTTGAAGGTCATGGACACCGAGCCCTCCTGGTCCTTTGGGCGACAAACTACATCCCATCTGGTCAGCCGATATTTCTTTTTCTCGCGGTCACCCTGCCAAAAAAAACTTGATCGGAAATAATCCAGTTTTTTTCAGGACTCCTTTCAGTAACTAAAAGAATGATATCATATACAATACCATGTTCGATAGTACTGAGTTAAAGAGTACCAATCTTCTGCCAATTGAGAACAATTTACCTTTCCAACTAGTAAGCCTTTTATGCAAACGTTCTTCAACATGGCTCATTCTGCATTAGTCAACCTCCTTTAATGTATTGGTATCCCAAATACTTAATAGGAAATTGACCTTGCTCGCATCCGAATAACTCGGCCTTTTGGGCAACAACATCCTAGGCCTCGCCAAAGCAGAACAATTCACTTTTATGACAATTAATCTTTAATCCCGAAAGTTGCGCGAACACCGAAATGATTAATTTCTGGTTCTCCGCTTTCTCCGGATCATCTTCTATAAAGAGAATTATATCTTCTGCAAACTGAAGGATAGATAATCCCCCATCGACAAGATGTGGAATTACTCACTCAATTTGGTCGCTTTCTTTGGCTCTTTCAATCATGATCACTAACATGTCATCAACAATATTGAATAATATGGGTGAAAGTGGATCACCTTGTCTTAAGTCTTTCTTGGCTACATAACCCTGTGATAGATATGCTCTATATGACCACTTGCCACTCATTAGAACCCTGTCTTAAAATGAAATTAACTAAGTGGTTGCAAAAGGTGTTTTTTCATTCGACTTGTCACTTCACATAAAATAAATAGCTGTAGTTGACAAGGATGATGCCTCCTCTTTCGAGCCGTGCGCTGCTATGGCAGCCGTTCTGCCTACAAATAAATCGCGCGGATGGCAGGCAGATCACATACCTCAATTTGAATATCTCTTCATCCCTCAAGCCAGACCGATCTCTGCCTCCACATCTCCATGGGAGCCCCGAAATGCACCAGTTCTACCACCGCCATCCCTACCGTAGGAACGAAGAACGCGACAACCTCTATGGCGGTGGAGACCGTCAGCGCGGATGGGGCATGTGCAATGCTGGCGTCTGGCTAACACGACTATATCGATGTGCGGATGTGGGAAGACTTTGATGCGGTCCACGTCGCCGGCGCCCGCAATGTGCCCCACTACCTCTCCGTCGGGCCGCGCGGAAGGACAAAGAAGAATTGTTCTTCTCACTACCCACGCTCTTCGGTCCCCTGCCATGTAGTACTTTCCCTGTGACATGACTATGCCAAGTTGACAACATTTTATAATTCAAATAAATCAGTTATTGTGTGTCTCCACTAACTAAAATTTTAACATCCCATTGCACCAGCCCACCCAATAGACATCGTCATCGTACAGCAAGACTTAGCTCGAATATTTTATGTGACGCCCCGAGATCGGGCACTATGCAAATTTCAGCATTCCCGCCAAAATCCACATAATAACCGATTCCAGGTTGCCACTTGTGATAACATTACAATAGTTCACGAATAATCCACAATTACAACAGAAACAGATAGATACAAGATGACTCAAACGAGCCAGGGTTACAACTGATACATTACAAAGATCCAAATAACAGCGGAAGAAACAACATATCGTCCGTCTACGGACAAGATACAAATTGGACTAAGAGTCCTGAAGATAACCGAGAGCGTCCAATCCCTGCCCAGGCCAAGCCGGAGGGATTCCCAAGCTAACGTCGTCAGACTTCAAACCTGTTGACTGCAATGTTGAATATGCAGCCACGAAAAAGGATTCGTGGGTCAGTACGGTTAAGTACTGGCAAGTGGAATAAAACCCATACTCACAAGATACCGGCGTAGCCAGTCATCACAAGATACAAATACTTTAGGATCAACGGAAAGGAAGGGGTTATTGCAAATAAGCGACAGCAGGCTGCACTAACCAACTACAGAGAGATACTACCACTTCCGGCTAACAGAAAAGGAGATAAGAACGAGTATTGTAACCAACTGAAAGTAAATCCAAACAAACCCATCCTGGATCTCGCCCCTTATCCAAAGAAGCAATCCGAGGATAACTCACACAGTTGGATTAATGAATAATGGATCAGGTTGTTGTGTCAATAAGACTATTACTAGTCAAGTTATTATCATTAGGTGTAAGTTGTCTGAGTACTTGTTAGCCAGTACTTTCACCAAGTAATCCATAACCGCGGAAAACACGGCTTCTCGAGAAGATTCATCCCTGCAGGGGTGTGCTCCAGTACCCGTACACACTCAAGCCACCAACTAAAACTCAGGTTGGCTTGACACGACCCAACCATCTCTACAACCCATCCTAGGAGCCACGGAGCTATAAGGTCCCAGCCACGCAGCCGAATACTCAGCGCAGGTGTGCAAAACTCCCGCAGGACACAACACCCCGGCACTACAGGCCTCGCCCTATATGCATCATCATCATAAGTAACCATGGGGGATCCACCCATTATGCAAGGAGCAAATGGAACACCCGAACTAAGTGTGGCTCTTCGGACAAGCTGCAGATCAGGTCTAAGTCGAGGGGGGTCCCATACTACCACCCGGATGCGGTGAGCACGCTCATCATGGATCAGTAGACAAGACCCTTTTCCTATTAGGGTCGACACTAGCAGGCCTCAAAACCACTTAGGGCCTCCTGCCGGTGCCTTATCAGCATATTATTAATAACAGGTTGATTGATTAACATCGAGCCCCCAGAACATAATAGTAGTAACAACAGAAAGTAACGGGTAACAGACTCGAGCAAAGCAACCTAAGCATGCTAGTAAGACACTGGCTCAACCAAAGGGGTGATAGGAGTGGAGGTGAGGCAATAACAAGGTTAAGGGATTCATGTGATGGGTTCGTAACAGAAACAACTACTACTAAGGCTAGCAGAAAAGAACAACGGAAAGAATCGGTAACAAGTGATGAAAGGCAGCCATATGGCAGCAAGTGAGTATACTTGCCTGAGATCCCGCAAGGTAGCAGAACTTGTCGTTGCTCACATCATCTCAACGTCCTATCCGGGAAGAAGCAACGAACCTCGAACAAACACCGGAATGCAACAATTACTACTACGGCAAAAGATCCAGCATGATCAAGATATGGATGCATGACAGATTTAAAGATGCATCAAGGTAAACTAGTTGACAAGATAAACAAATTTAAATGGACCCATATGCAATTTGAGTTGCATATGAAAAGCCCATGAATTATGGTTGAAACAATTGTTTTCCTACTAATCAACAGGTGAGGGTGGATTAGCATGATGCATGGATGAGGAAAACAACAAAATAACAACAATAGAATCAATTGGAAATAAGGTTTAACAAGTTTGGAAATTATTGGTTAAGAGTGGAAAGTTTGGTTACTTAAACATGTCTCACAAGCAATTGTTGTTTTCATCAAGTTAAAGTGTTCAAAACAATTGATAAAGTTGATATTTGAAAAGAACATCAAATTTCAGTTGGATTACATGTTTCAAATATTGAAATTGGAATTAGGATAATTTAATTATGAATTAAACAATATTAAACAAGTTTTAAAGGGATTTAAAACAAGTTTGAATTTAATTGAATTTTATTTGTTCAAAACATAAATTCAAACTCACATTTGAAAAGTTCACACTTTGATGGTTTGAAAACATATTTTGCATGTTCAAAATTATTTTATTTTGAGCAAGTTATGATTTTATCAAATTTAAATGAATTAAACAAGTATTAAATTATTTAGGCAATTTAAATTATTCAAACCATGAAACAAAATTTATATTTGAAAAGGTTATTCAAAATGGTATGGAAAACATATTTTATTTGCCTTATTTGGAAATAGTATGAATTATTTATGAATTATTGCAAATTACAATTGAATTATTTGAATTCAAATTTGAATTGCATTTGGAAATTTCAAAACAGGAAACAAAGTGGATATTTGGAAAGATCATGAAATTTGGTATGGAATACATATAAAATTTATGTCATTTGGATTTATAGTTTGAACGTTATGAATAAAACATTCTACGAAAGAAAAGAAAATAAAGGCATTTCTTTGTGATTACTAGGAATTGAACTTGGGTCTTATAGTGCAGAAAAAAATGACATCGCCAACGGGCTGATAACCTACTGGTAATATAAACCGAGGCTTACACTATAAGAAGTGTGATCTGGGTGTTAACTGAAACTGGAGCACAACGATTCAGACTTCAGGTTCAGGTGTTTAACAAAATAAAAAGAAGTGGCTACTGCCTCGGACAGGACTTGAACTCAGGACCTGATGGCCCATCCAACAGAGCAAGGCCACTAGGCCTTGATCGAGTTGCTGATTGATGATGCACCGGTCTGTAGATGAACAATGCGCACTTTAACTGAATTTCGGACAGCAGAAGGTGCAGACTTTCAGCAGGGTCAAAATAAAATCATGAGAAAAATTTGCACCATCGGGGACTTGATCCAGGGATCTCCCAGGGGACGGATTGGGCTCCTAACCACTGGGCTGCGGATGCGGTTGTGTCATGGTACAGATCCGACACATAAAGAGGTAAGGAAACGCGGTTAACTAAACTTTCTAACTCAGAAAATTCAGAGATTACGACGAACAGAGATAGAACAAATCCGCCTGCAGCCATCGATGCTCGAAGGCACCGACCCCAGAGCAGGGTAGGGAGAGGGGAAAAGAGCCTAGGGGCGGAGACTCACCTTGGGTCGCTGGGAGCGCACAGAGTCGATGGAGTCTCAAGGCCATGTGATGCAGCAGGTGTAGACGACGAGGAAGGTGTGGTTCTTGTCGAGAAGATCTTGACGGCGTCGTTGATCCAGGAAGCTCAAGACCCGGCGCTTCTGCAAGGACGAAGAGGAAGGTGCACCGGTTCCATTCCCGCAAGAAGAAGCCCTCGTCGACGACCACCGTGGCGGCGCCGCTGCCGGCAAAACTCCACCACGCGGTTGTCTCCAACGGTTCAGAAGGTTCAGAAAAAAAATAAGCAGAGGAGGAGGAAGGGAGGTCGGCGGCGATGGAGGGAGAAGAGGAAGGAGTGGTTGGGCTAGGGTTTTGGGAGGTGGGAGGTGGCTTTAAGGGAGGGGAAAGGTGGGGGGAGGGGACCATGGCGTGGTGCTCTCCTCTGAGGAAAACGACAGGAGGGAGGCACGTTCAGGCTCTCCTCGTGTGTGTACTGCGTACGGAGAGGAAGAGGGTCTTCGGTGGGCTGCTTGGCTAGGTCTTGGGCCAGCTAGTTGGGTTGGCCTGGTTGGCAGGCCAAAAGATTGTAATATTATTATTTTATTTTATTTTCTTCTTTTGACAAAACTGCTTAAAGGAAAAAGTAAATAGCTTGGAGGCAATAAAATAATTTTAAGAAATTTAGAAAAACAAGGTTTTTAGGCAACTTAATTTGGTGGACAATTTAAAATGCATGAAGATGTGATGCTATGATGCGACAAAGAAAAACAAACAAACAATTTCTATTCGGGGAAACCCCGGCCGTTACAGACGACACCACTAACAAGGGATTGCGCCCTCGCAATCCACCTACTAACCCGGGAGGGGAAAGAAGTTCGACTATCGATTCTTCATGCTTCCCGTTGATCTCCTCGACACCACTAACAAGAGATTCTTGCTCGGAGTGACGACGATGTTTTTCCACCAGAAATCTTCCGATGATCGAACCTATTAGGTTAACGGCTCAGAAAACGTCCACCCCACGTAGGATCCTAACACTTTGAAAGATTGAGTACGAGAGTAGACTCCAAAACAAATAAGATGGGAGGGGAAATAGAATAGGGATAAGGAGAAAACAAGAATCCTATTGAGATGTTTTCCAAAATAGTTTAGCAGAAATAGTTTTTGACACTCTAGAAACAACGACCGTTAGCGAGGTTATCCTACAGGCTTTGCGGACCCGTTGCTTCGATAACCATTCCTATCGAAACAATCTCGGGAATCGGAACCAAGGCTCTGATACCATTTGTGACGCCCCGAGATCGGGCACTATGCAAATTTCAGCATTCCCGCCAAAATCCACATAATAACCGATTCCAGGTTGCCACTTGTGATAACATTACAATAGTTCACGAATAATCCACAATTACAACAGAAACAGATAGATACAAGATGACTCAAACGAGCCAGGGTTACAACTGATACATTACAAAGATCCAAATAACAGCGGAAGAAACAACATATCGTCCGTCTACGGACAAGATACAAATTGGACTAAGAGTCCTGAAGATAACCGAGAGCGTCCAATCCCTGCCCAGGCCAAGCCGGAGGGATTCCCAAGCTAACGTCGTCAGACTTCAAACCTGTTGACTGCAATGTTGAATATGCAGCCACGAAAAAGGATTCGTGGGTCAGTACGGTTAAGTACTGGCAAGTGGAATAAAACCAATACTCACAAGATACCGGCGTAGCCAGTCATCACAAGATACAAATACTTTAGGATCAACGGAAAGGAAGGGGTTATTGCAAATAAGCGACAGCAGGCTGCACTAATCAACTACAGAGAGATACTACCACTTCCGGCTAACAGAAAAGGAGATAAGAACGAGTATTGTAACCAACTGAAAGTAAATCCAAACAAACCCATCCTGGATCTCGCCCCTTATCCAAAGAAGCAATCCGAGGATAACTCACACAGTTGGATTAATGAATAATGGATCAGGTTGTTGTGTCAATAAGACTATTACTAGTCAAGTTATTATCATTAGGTGTAAGTTGTCTGAGTACTTGTTAGCCAGTACTTTCACCAAGTAATCCATAACCGCGGAAAACACGGCTTCTCGAGAAGATTCATCCCTGCAGGGGTGTGCTCCAGTACCCGTACACACTCAAGCCACCAACTAAAACTCAGGTTGGCTTGACACGACCCAACCATCTCTACAACCCATCCTAGGAGCCACGGAGCTATAAGGTCCCAGCCACGCAGCCGAATACTCAGCGCAGGTGTGCAAAACTCCCGCAGGACACAACACCCCGGCACTACAGGCCTCGCCCTATATGCATCATCATCATAAGTAACCATGGGGGATCCACCCATTATGCAAGGAGCAAATGGAACACCCGAACTAAGTGTGGCTCTTCGGACAAGCTGCAGATCAGGTCTAAGTCGAGGGGGGTCCCATACTACCACCCGGATGCGGTGAGCACGCTCATCATGGATCAGTAGACAAGACCCTTTTCCTATTAGGGTCGACACTAGCAGGCCTCAAAACCACTTAGGGCCTCCTGCCGGTGCCTTATCAGCATATTATTAATAACAGGTTGATTGATTAACATCGAGCCCCCAGAACATAATAGTAGTAACAACAGAAAGTAACGGGTAACAGACTCGAGCAAAGCAACCTAAGCATGCTAGTAAGACACTGGCTCAACCAAAGGGGTGATAGGAGTGGAGGTGAGGCAATAACAAGGTTAAGGGATTCATGTGATGGGTTCGTAACAGAAACAACTACTACTAAGGCTAGCAGAAAAGAACAACGGAAAGAATCGGTAACAAGTGATGAAAGGCAGCCATATGGCAGCAAGTGAGTATACTTGCCTGAGATCCCGCAAGGTAGCAGAACTTGTCGTTGCTCACATCATCTCAACGTCCTATCCGGGAAGAAGCAACGAACCTCGAACAAACACCGGAATGCAACAATTACTACTACGGCAAAAGATCCAGCATGATCAAGATATGGATGCATGACAGATTTAAAGATGCATCAAGGTAAACTAGTTGACAAGATAAACAAATTTAAATGGACCCATATGCAATTTGAGTTGCATATGAAAAGCCCATGAATTATGGTTGAAACAATTGTTTTCCTACTAATCAACAGGTGAGGGTGGATTAGCATGATGCATGGATGAGGAAAACAACAAAATAACAACAATAGAATCAATTGGAAATAAGGTTTAACAAGTTTGGAAATTATTGGTTAAGAGTGGAAAGTTTGGTTACTTAAACATGTCTCACAAGCAATTGTTGTTTTCATCAAGTTAAAGTGTTCAAAACAATTGATAAAGTTGATATTTGAAAAGAACATCAAATTTCAGTTGGATTACATGTTTCAAATATTGAAATTGGAATTAGGATAATTTAATTATGAATTAAACAATATTAAACAAGTTTTAAAGGGATTTAAAACAAGTTTGAATTTAATTGAATTTTATTTGTTCAAAACATAAATTCAAACTCACATTTGAAAAGTTCACACTTTGATGATTTGAAAACATATTTTGCATGTTCAAAATTATTTTATTTTGAGCAAGTTATGATTTTATCAAATTTAAATGAATTAAACAAGTATTAAATTATTTAGGCAATTTAAATTATTCAAACCATGAAACAAAATTTATATTTGAAAAGGTTATTCAAAATGGTATGGAAAACATATTTTATTTGCCTTATTTGGAAATAGTATGAATTATTTATGAATTGTTGCAAATTACAATTGAATTATTTGAATTCAAATTTGAATTGCATTTGGAAATTTCAAAACAGGAAACAAAGTGGATATTTGGAAAGATCATGAAATTTGGTATGGAATACATATAAAATTTATGTCATTTGGATTTATAGTTTGAACGTTATGAATAAAACATTCTACAAAAGAAAAGAAAATAAAGGCATTTCTTTGTGATTACTAGGAATTGAACTTGGGTCTTATAGTGCAGAAAAAAATGACATCGCCAACGGGCTGATAACCTACTGGTAATATAAACCGAGGCTTACACTATAAGAAGTGTGATCTGGGTGTTAACTGAAACTGGAGCACAACGATTCAGACTTCAGGTTCAGGTGTTTAACAAAATAAAAAGAAGTGGCTACTGCCTCGGACAGGACTTGAACTCAGGACCTGATGGCCCATCCAACAGAGCAAGGCCACTAGGCCTTGATCGAGTTGCTGATTGATGATGCACCGGTCTGTAGATGAACAATGCGCACTTTAACTGAATATCGGACAGCAGAATGTGCAGACTTTCAGCAGGGTCAAAATAAAATCATGAGAAAAATTTGCACCATCGGGGACTTGATCCAGGGATCTCCCAGGGGACGGATTGGGCTCCTAACCACTGGGCTGCGGATGCGGTTGTGTCATGGTACAGATCCGACACATAAAGAGGTAAGGAAACGCGGTTAACTAAACTTTCTAACTCAGAAAATTCAGAGATTACGACGAACAGAGATAGAACAAATCCGCCTGCAGCCATCGATGCTCGAAGGCACCGACCCCAGAGCAGGGTAGGGAGAGGGGAAAAGAGCCTAGGGGCGGAGACTCACCTTGGGTCGCTGGGAGCGCACAGAGTCGAGGGAGTCTCAAGGCCATGTGATGCAGCAGGTGTAGACGACGAGGAAGGTGTGGTTCTTGTCGAGAAGATCTTGACGGCGTCGTTGATCCAGGAAGCTCAAGACCCGGCGCTTCTGCAAGGACGAAGAGGAAGGTGCACCGGTTCCATTCCCGCAAGAAGAAGCCCTCGTCGACGACCACCGTGGCGGCGCCGCTGCCGGCAAAACTCCACCACGCGGTTGTCTCCAACGGTTCAGAAGGTTTAGAAAAAAAATAAGCAGAGGAGGAGGAAGGGAGGTCGGCGGCGATGGAGGGAGAAGAGGAAGGAGTGGTTGGGCTAGGGTTTTGGGAGGTGGGAGGTGGCTTTAAGGGAGGGGAAAGGTGGGGGGAGGGGACCATGGCGTGGTGCTCTCCTCTGAGGAAAACGACAGGAGGGAGGCACGTTCAGGCTCTCCTCGTGTGTGTACTGCGTACGGAGAGGAAGAGGGTCTTCGGTGGGCTGCTTGGCTAGGTCTTGGGCCAGCTAGTTGGGTTGGCCTGGTTGGCAGGCCAAAAGATTGTAATATTAT
The DNA here is from genome assembly GCA_028641055.1 of Alopecurus myosuroides. Taxonomy (NCBI): domain Eukaryota; kingdom Viridiplantae; phylum Streptophyta; class Magnoliopsida; order Poales; family Poaceae; genus Alopecurus; species Alopecurus myosuroides. The sequence goes on along the minus strand of CM054060.1, from coordinate 443,495,654 downwards.
TATTTTATTTTATTTTCTTCTTTTGACAAAACTGCTTAAAGGAAAAAGTAAATAGCTTGGAGGCAATAAAATAATTTTAAGAAATTTAGAAAAACAAGGTTTTTAGGCAACTTAATTTGGTGGACAATTTAAAATGCATGAAGATGTGATGCTATGATGCGACAAAGAAAAACAAACAAACAATTTCTATTCGGGGAAACCCCGGCCGTTACATTTTAGTCGATCAAAAAGAATATAAATGGTATTGTACCTTTGCAATGACATGTCTTCTTATATACTCTAGAATCAGAAAGTATATAACTAAGATACAAAATAATATTCGAGTAGACCGTCCAAAACGTAAATGGTTAAGATCCCAATATATATTCTGAAGCAGTAGACCGACATAATTTCTTAAACTGACTATAATAAATATAGAAATTATTTAATTTTCTAATCCAACACCTCAAACTATCTCAATATAGATCTTTCCAAGAAAAAAAATACTCTACAATTCCATTTGATATTCTCATAACTACATGTTCCCAGATCCACGTTGTGGATTCCAAAGATAAAACCATATTCCTTAGTTCATATCAGAACAATCTAGCATAATGATGGTGATACTTCTATAGTAGAATCATTTATCTACCTAATTATGGATCACAGAAGTTAAACGCTATGAACATCTTATGGTTGGTATTATTATAGGTTTGACGCAAACCGTGGTAGTTAACTATATTGGTCAGCTAAAATATGCTTAAATATTAATGGTTAGAAAACCTCCAAAACTAATGTTTGGTTACATAGCCGAGACAAGAGCAAGGACTACGGTTAGGCGAAAGAACAAAAAATTACGTACTTCTGATTTTTAAAAAATTCAAAAGGCTATTTCTTGTAAATGGAGGCAGCTATATATTCGATCAGATAGCTGACTACTTTGAATAAATAATAGCAATAATAATAAACCTCACTGTTATGCCAAGCTTCGATAATCTTAGAACTTCCACCTGCTTAATTTCCTTTTGTCCAATCGGCTACTCCTTTGGTACTGTTATGAGGAAGAAAAGATCTATGTGAATAACGTACTACCTATCAACATAAAAAAACATATAATATTTTATGAAGGTGTGCTATTTTTTCAAGACCATGTAGGCAAGTTTATTTCTCTATTTTGATTAAGTGATGGAAAAGGCAAAGAATATGAAGGCCTCCTCTTATTAACGATCTCAAGTACGTAACTCAATATCCAAACATAATCCAACTCTTTCAGTGCTTTTACTTCACAATATGTCATGTGTATTAGTTTGAAATAACCAATGCAGACAAGATTCAAATCAACGTATCACAACATATTTTGGACTTATCCTCATGAAAATCATCTATCAATGGCAAAACCACTAATTTTTTTTTCTATAAAGAGTACTATTAATATCGCAAAGATACCAATTAAACCACTAAAACGACTTTCTCTAATCTCGTAAAATAGAATATCATTTATCCTCATTGAAATATTGGCAGGTTGAATAACAATAAATTTTATTTTACTTTGTGTAGATATTTTCTCTCATTTAATTCTTTGTTCTGAAATATTTGATACGTCCCTTTATTAAAAAATACATGACAATTTAAATACGTGCGTGCAGTCTTCAAGATTCAACTTATACCATTATTTGCATACAAATATACAACAATATAAATTATCATTTCAACGATTTTATCTTATGTACTATTCTACTACATATGTTTACATCGACACTCAATGTTAGAAACTTTAAATGAATTTTTTTACAGCATTGATTTCGAAATAGAGGTACTATTATCATTAATATTATTCTTTAACCTACTCATATATAATTAACATTGGCTTTAAGGTCACTCCTATATCCCAATTGTTTGATCTACTTGTTGTAGGATTGCTTAGATGTATTTGTCAAGTAATGTATATGTCAGTATCGAGATTCATCTCAATGCTTGTCTCTATCACATATTATAGAGATCAATGTTATATTTTGAGCTTTCTCTAAAAAAGTAGGATTTCGTCTACTCACCACGATATTGCAAATTTTCGTATCCACCTTCCTCCGGTTTCAATACTTATTCTGAAAGTGAGCATAGAGGTGTAAAAAATCTGGTGTTCGCTAATTCATATTAACATTCATATATGTATTAGTGTAAGCCCAAATAATATCATCTTAAATTCATATTTTTTTTCCTGAATAAGTTTCATATTTGTAATGAGAATATTTCTATCACTATTAAAATTAAAATTTTATGTTCTTTTTCTCTCTATATAAGTAGTACTATACTTGTGAAGGTACGTAAACCATGACCATAAGATCTTAATATCCGGTTCCAACACCCATCCCAACTCCTCTTTGCTCGTGAAAATGACGCATCTCTAAGTTCCAAGCCATGGCTCCGTCAAAATACTTGAGGATGCATCGAGCTAGGCTTTGTTTAGGCCTTAAGATTAGTTTGAGTTGTTGTATGTCAGCAGTATCGTACAGCTTGATGGAGGAAATAAAAAATTATCGCGGATAAGAACGATGGAGAACAAATATGAAATATTTGTTGCTACATCGCCCCTCTCATACTCGCCACCCCCCCTGCAGAAAACTTCCATCATCTTCCGCTGCAGCCCTGAGAGATCTCCACTGGCGATGTCGTGAGTTGGACATTCCGCCTTTGATGACATGAGTTGCATATTTTAATTTCACATATATGTTTTTGTAGATATTACGTAGAACTGTATTTGTTTGTGTAATCTCATTTGTGTACATGTATATATCAATTACCATAACACACTAAATCGTGCAATTCAAAGTCGGCCACACGTCCTAATCAATCATTTTTTGGGTACTATAGATTTACCTTTTACCATTAATGTGTTATCTTTCTACGTTCTTGTTCTCTAGTACTATACTTGTGCGTACTTTCACTATATATCTGTATATAGGATTTACCACAAACTAACTATACATCATGCAATTCATGGTAGAAACGTCCCGATTGATCTTTTTCTGGTACAGTAGATTAACATTTTACTCCATACTATTCACCTCCTTGTGTAACATGGACTTTTTCTTGGCCGGAAGAGATGGGACTCTCAAATCATTTGTGTATCAACATTTCGTATTTCTGAGATTTCCTGTTCACATCTTATATAATATATTTATATATGGACATTATCTTTTTTGCCTGAAAACATGGAATCTCTTTTTTCCCCAGAAAGACCAACACTCCAATTATATGTGAAATAGTAGGGAAAAAACACACGATCCACATAACGGAAGTAATTCTAGAAAGCTCATTAACCACACGATCCATGACACATCTAGCTTTTTCTTCGATCTTTCATGGATTTAAATTCTTTGGGGGACAGAAACGTTATACTTTCGTTGCTGCAAGATATCTTCCTTGTGCGTGATGAAAACATAAGCAAAGTTGTAATCCCGATCTTCCGGTTGACTCTTTTTCTTAACTGGGGCAGTTGATCTTTTTTTTCTAGTCGTGGTAGTTGATCTTGGTCGTGCGTATGTTGCTAGGTCAATCACGATCGGGAAGTTTTTTTTTTGTGAAAAGGGGCAGTTGGTCTTGGTCCTGACTATCTTGGCCTTCCATGTCTGTTTCAATCAACATGTACTTTACGTGACATAACTTTTTTGTACCACATTTATTTTTTCACGTAACATCTCTTCTCGACTAAATCTTAAACGCTTAATTTTGGATCTAACTGTTGAAATAATTATGATGATGTGGCTTAATGTGGTGCCTCTATTCTAGACACGTACTCCCTCCGTTTCATAATGTAAGCCTTTCTAGCAAGCTAAACTAGCTTGCTAAAAAGGTTTATATTTTGGAACGGAGGTAGTATATGCGAGGCTAACATAGTAACTGCGACTTATATTTTTATCCATGTTTTTTTAGATTTATATTTTTATCCATGTTAGCGGTACATGATAGGTAATAATTTGGCATACAACCAACAAAAAAGTAATGTGAATTGGAAAATCTCTTGTGGGGAAAATAATTATTCTTAATTTGTGGCAAAACTATTATCATGACATTCCTGAAAAACCATATTGATAACCATGTGTTTCATTTGTAAAAATTAGTACTACAATAAAGTGGAGCTATTTAAAAACAATAATCATAGCACTAAATAATTGGTCCAGCGATGACACTTTATTTTTCTTTCAGTATGATATGTCTATTTGCTTGGCTAAAATTTATGTATTTTTATATTTTTATATCATCGCACATTGATCAGCATATATTTTCTTAATGTGAATTGCTAATGTACCAAGCAACCATTAATATGAAAAATAATAAGGTAAATAGGTGCTATTAGAGTGTATTGAGGCAAACTAAAGGAAATACATAGATTGCAAATGTATGTCGTCTTGATCCTGTACCAGAAAAATCATGTGCTTCATTCTGGCCACTCCCGTTTTGTTTTTATATCATTATTGCAGTGGCAAAAGCAAAGTTTTTAAAACAGAACCCAAGACAGTGTACATTTGCAGTGGTAAAAACAAAATTCATTTGCAAACAAAAACTTGAGCTAACATTCTTTACACATAGATGAGACTTGCAATCTGTTGGTGCTGCTAGGTTGTAGCTGCTAGGGTGTTGTTTGTTGTTGTTGCTGCTAGGCTGTTGTTAATGCTGTCCTTAGCCCTGCTGTTGTTACTTATCTTATCCTTCTGCTGCTAGTTTCTTTTGTTTGTTTGTTGTTGCAGTGGAAATCGAGATGTGGTCCGTTTGAATTCTAGTTGCTAATCTAGCATGGCTTTAATATTGTAGCACGTATTAACACTTACATATGGAAACACGAAAAACTGGCAATTGCTACGTCCCGAGGCTCCTACTATAGAGCCTTTTAATTTTCTCTCTTTTTCTGACAAAGATTACACGGGGCTTACAAATGTATAGATATCAGCGTTGGATCAGCAAACCTTGTAGGACTAGGAAACCTATTTCTTTTACTAGTGGGATCCATATGGGTATGCAATACGTGTCTGGCTAAAATGAGTGCTTATTTTCAACATTTACCCTCTCTAAGCACGACGTGTCGTTCACTTGTACCTGGGTACCAAATAGGCCGGTCGCTTCGTGTAGGTGTTACCCTTGGCATTATGTTCTCCACTTTAGCCTTCATCATCGACATTGCTTTCCTCGGTTCTCGAGGCACGCTCACCGACTATCCTCTTTGTTGACGTATTCAAACACATAGTTTTCTTCGGTGCTTACTAAAACAAATGTAGCTGCATAAAATGTATCTCACCCGTTTCTTGTTGCTCTTCTTTCGGAAACGCTAGCCTAGTTTCACGTGAACACTCCTCCTTCTTGGCATCTTCTGATATCGCCGTGTCCTTGGTAAGAAAACATTACTCTTCATGATTCATCTTTACCGGATATTAAATCGTTGGAAATTGTACCTTCTTCGGATAGTAGTCCGATAGGCTTTGATGTCCTGCTAGCATCTGTTCTAGACGTCTCGGCTCCGGTCCAATCGAAAGCGGAGTCACGTAGTTCTCTGCGTCCGACAATATGCTTCTTATTCCTGGAGTGTCGCCTTTTCTTGCGGTATCGACTCCCCACAACATGACAATGTCGCCTTTTCTGGCCCCATTTACGCCGCCCTTTTACACTTCGACGCTTCAGGGCGCCACACTCTGTAGGCTTCTGGCTCCACGTACGCCTTTACTTCGTGGACTTCTGGCATCACATATGCCATCACTATGTGGACTTATGACGCCACGTACGCCTTCTTAGAATCGCCTCCCGTGTCTATAGCATCGACACGAGTTTCCCAAACTTGTTCATGAAGACAAAATTTCTCTCCCACGGGGCCTCGGTTTCTTTAGACATCGCTTGAGGAACTGGGTCATACACGTTCACAAGTTCACACATTAAAAACATCGTACTATATCCTCCTTCCTTGTCCATGAGAGCCCTTTGCTTCGGTAGTTTCGGGCAGTCAGACTTGAAATCACCGAGCTCATGGAAGTTATGACAAATTACTTTCTTTATGTCACAATTACTCCTTGCCAGATAATCTTCTTCCTCCTGATCATCGTCCTCTTGGTCATGGTCGTTTGTCAACTCATCGTCATCCTGCCCAGCGATGTACTTTTTCGCTGGGCGCCGCTTATCCTTCCTTCTCCTGCTCGTGGATCCTCGTTTCTGTCATTTTGCAAGAGCCATCCACTTCTGCTTCCTGAGCTTCAAGTGCTCATTCTGGGTCAGATCGCAGAAGCTGAGCCTTGCCCTCTCGTCGTGTGCCTTTAATCTTCCAACAAGATAATCTACCGTTATACTATTCATATAAAAAAAAATGCTCAATCGACGTAACGATCTGCACAAAGAGCGCCTTTACGGTACGCAAAATCCTTCCGACATTCTTGATCTCATTCAATTTTCCGCCATATCCCGTGATTCCGCTGACGAGGGTGACGAAACGGGAGGCAAACTGATCGATCGTCACGCTTTCCTCCATCTTCCAATCATCGTAGTTCTTCATCAGGGTTTGAAGATGGAGTTCCTTCAAGCGATCATGACCTTGGTGAATGATTTTGAGCATCTCTGACGCATCCTTCGTCGATTTCTTTCCAAGCAGGTGCTGCATCACGTCTCTTGACAGGACGGAACAGATCGCCATTAGCGTCTGGTGATTTTTCCGGTACTTCACGCCTCCATTGACGTAATCAACGCCGTCTAGATCGACGGACTCCCAGATCTCCTAAGCTTCCATGGCCACCTCCATATTGATGACCCATACACCCAGTCCTTGCCATGAAGGAGAGGGTATAGTGCCGCCCACCGTGTCCTTTGCTAGTCTCTAGTTCTCTCCATGCTTCAGCTTTTGCATCACCTTCTATCTCTTTCAGAAAAATCACAGACGATCAACACATGCTCTGATACTAATTGTTGGCCCTAATCCGATCTTCATGTCGCAGTCGTCGAGTACTTTTGGAATTATGGACGATTTAATTCCCTGCATCACCTTATACTTCAAGAATCCAGCGGATGAGAAACTTGATCAAATTATTGAATATTTTTTACCTTTTTATAATTCAATTCGTGTCTAAAACATGCCAAATAATTGGCCCTTACAGTGTGTCATTTTATCAAATACATCATCCGTTTAAGTTGTACATAATTATTTTTTCTGTTGTTGTGATACTACAATTATTAATCATGTAACTGCATTATATTGTATTGGGACACAACTTATTTATTATTAGCTCATAATATCATATAAATTATGATTGAATGAGTATTAATCAAATAAAATTTGGTCCATTTCATAAGATGTGATACTTGAAAGAACATTAGTTAGTTCAAATGAGCCTGTTGTAAATTTAATTAAAGAAACAAAATATATAGATAATATTTTCGCCCTCAGGTTATTATTAGTGTATCTATATGTTGCTATGACCATTCACGTATTTTCAAATATCTTATTAGAGGATTCTATAGGATATGTGTATTTACTGTATAATCCCAAGCATATATTTTATAGAGAAATTTCAAAAAAAAATTAATAAATGGAGAATACTTAGAGTGTGTGACCGTGTATTGACATAACAACATACATTTTGAGTTCAATATACCTTTTCCTTTCCCAACAACAATCTTTTACACGGTAGGATACAATTAGAAACACGCGAGGAAAACGTTGGAGAGACTGCGAGGCCTCTGTCCTCTAAACATTGTAGAAAGTCCCCGGGAAAAAAATTAGAAGAAGTCTCTACAAGTCCCAATGTGCACCAGGCTTTGAGTCACGAATAACCCCAAGGACTAGCGGCAAGGACATATCCGCCGCCTTCGTACAATACAAAGCCATCATCTCCTCCTAGAAGGTTGGGAAGAACAGATGCTTGTAATACGTATTTAAGAAAACTTTTGTCTTCTCCTCTCTCGTCCCATATGCATGCGTGAATAACCGCACCATAGTTAGTACTCCCTCCATAACCTTTTGCTTTGCGCAACCCCGGACAACTGGTCGCGCGCCTTCCTCGAGTCGCCTCCCTCAAGAACTCCGGCAACCCCTATAGAGTGGCAGTCACACGTGGGAGTGACGGACGTCTCGCAAGGAGCCACTGGTAGAAAATAGGTCTTCCATACGCCCCATTAGTCCCCAAAAGTATCGACCCGCGACTATAGGGGTATCTAGTCGCGGTTCGGGAGGAGACCCGCGACCAACAGTCTGGGCCCAGCGCGCTCCGTCCACAGCTGGCGGACGGGAGTGGCATTAGTTCCGGTTGGCCAGGCCAACCGGGACTAATAGGTCCCCAAGGCCTTTAGTCGCGGTTGTCCAGGTGAACCGGGACTAAAGACCCATCCCTATATATAGGGCTCAGCTGGCTGCACTTAGCCACATTTGGTGTCACTTCTACTCACACTGGTAGAAAATAGGGCTGTAGTCCCGGTTCGCCAGGGCATGTAGTCCCGACCCAGCAACCGGGACTAGCAATGCGCGACTAAAGACCCCCCTCCTATAGTCCCGCCATTTACGGATCGGGACTATAGGCCCGTCCACGTGGGCGCCAGGGATCCGTCGCGGCGGAGGACCTTTAGTCCCGGTTCTTGTAGCCAACCGGGACTGAAAACCTGCGCAGGTTTAGGGTTTTAGGCCCCCTAAACCTGGTTCCTTTTTAATTTGTTTTGTTTTATTTCTTTTATATTTTATTTTGTGTTTTATTTTAATTTTGATGAAGTTTCAGTACACATATATATATATTTTACGATACTATATACATGCATATATATATATATAAAATTTCAAACAAGGAGAATTCAATAGGAATATATAATATATATTCGATATCGGGTGACCATATATACAACCTCGAACAAGTTTCCATATTACACAATTAAGATGGATGACCATACACAAATTCGAACAATTAAGATAGCTTATGCATATAATAGTCATCGTCGGTGGACGCATGGTACTCTCCTTCCTTATCGATGACATGCCTAAGGAAAAATCCTGCTATTTCCTCTTGAATTGGTCAGAAGCGAGCTTCTGGAGTAAACGCACTCCGCAAGTTATTGAGACCCCTCCGCGTGTTCTCGTCCTTCTTATTCTCAGAGATTTCTTTCCGTATGTTCTCACAGACATAGTATCCACATAGACCGGTCCCCGGTGGCTGCTTATCCACACCTTTGACCACATTTTTAAATTTTAGCTCATTTTTGAATCCACCGACATGTCCAAGTGAGAACTGTCTCCAAACTCTACATTGCAAATAAAATTAAATGAACAAGGGAGTTATTAGCTTAGGAAATGAACAAAAGAGACCGATCGATATAGAGCGCAAATGATTGAAAAATAATTACCTTTGCATCATTTTTCTCATGTTGATCCAAAGATCTGTATTTGAATTCATAGAGTCAAAGATCAAAACTATGGAGTTCTGAAGATCAATTTTTAGCAGAATCCAGTGGAACCTGCGGACACGTTAGATGCACAGTCATGCATAACTTATCGATTAGACATAGCATGCATGGAGTAAACAAAAGATAATGGGAACATGAGAGAAACACTCACCCAAAAAGGTAAGGAAATAGAATATATCTTTTGGATTCATGCTTTTTAAAAAAATTGTACAAGTCTTTCTCCACGTCTTTGGGGTGACGTTCTAACATAGTTCCATTAATGATTTGTGGGTCAATGAACCCAACATCATGGATGAGTCTTATTTTCCATTCCCAAATCTTCAATCTGCATAATAGCGTACGCAACAAATATAGTTAGGACAATATATATATATATATATATATATATATATATATATATGTAGACACCCTATTTGGCACCCTGGGTGCAGAAAATTTATTTTGCACCCAAAATTTTATTTTATGTTGTTAAGTCAAAATATTATATTACATATGTAAATATTTACGTTTAAATTGATCCATAATAGAAATATCGGCGTAAAAAAATAAAAAATATGGTTCATAACGACATAAAAGTCATAGAAATAGCATAAATATGTCTATTTTTGTTATAATTTTGTAGCATCACGTAAATAATTTTTTTACGACATGGATATATTTTATTACGTTCTACTCGATATAAGGAGTACGAAAAAATTTACGTGACGTACAAATCATGTACAGTTAAGGAGATAGAGGGTGGGTGTAGAATAACTATTCTATACCCTGTGTGTCAAATAGCGCGACCCTATATATATATATATATATATATATATATATATATATATATATATAGTGTAGGCAATGAAGAACGAGATGAGGTAGAAATAAATCACTTACAGAACGTAGCAACTCAGGATAGATTTGTCGAGCTCACGCAGATTGAACAGCTGGAACAATTCACTCATCTCAACTGTTACAGAGTACTTTTTAGTGTGATGCTCCTCTGTATAATCCACATACACAAATTCTTTGTCGGTCCATGTTATGAAATATTTGTATCAACGTAGCAGAGCTTGCATTAGTGGTGGTAGATCCTTTTCCTTCGCAGGCTCGATGAGAGGCCCTTTCTTCTCATATTGTAATCCTACCTCAGCCACTGGCGCATCGTCTAGGCCTAAAAAGAGACGAAGAGATATACCGGCCTCGGACGCATTTTGCATGGCAGTAGGTACAGTCAATCCCATTTCTGCCACATCATTTATGACCTCGGGGTCCTGTTCCGGAGCGGCTTTCACTATGAGCGGGGGGATCGATTTTTTACTCTGCATCCCGAGCTGGGCAACTTGTTTCCCGCTTTTTTTCATTTTTCCTTTTCCTTTCTCCTCCTCCACTATTTTTGCTTTCTATTTCTCCTCCTCCAATATTCCTGCTTGCTTACGAAGTTCAATATCATAGTCTTTAGGCAAATTCTTCTCGGCTTGGGACGGTGTCGACAAAAAAACCCATAGCCCAATAGTCTACAATCGGAGGGAATACTTCCTTGGGCTCAGGCTCCTTTAGCGCCTTCAGTCGGCCCTTCCATTTGTCAACGTCAGCCTTCATGGCCAATTTGGTTTCAGCATCACTAAGTTCCCAAGGCCTTGGGGGGAGAGGCTTCAGTGATGGCTCCGGTACCCGTGTGGTCTTAGCTACATAAGGCTCCGGGTTAATAGACCAAGAGCAGGTTCCCTTGCTGTCCGCCTGCCTCTGTTTCTTCGCTGGAGGAGGAATGGGGGGCGACGTCTGATTATCCTCCGGAGGAGGAATGAGGGGAGACGGTTGCTTTTCCTCGGGAGGAGGAATGGGGGGAGACGGCTGCTTTTCCTCCAGAGGAGGAATCGTGGGCGACGGCTGCTTAACCGCCGGAGTAGGAATCGTGGGCGACGGCATCTTACCCGCCGGAGATTGTGGATCGGGGGACAGCGTCGAATGGCGTGAAGGAGGCGTAGGTGATCCAGCACCACCACCACCACCACCACCAGCACCTGCACCATCGGAGGGGGGTGGACTTGTTAGCCTTGGCGTCTCGCCTGGAAACACTATGTACTTCTTTTTCCATAGAATGAACTGGCGCTTGACATCTCCAAGTCTTCTCTCCCCTTTGGGTGTAGCTATGTCAATCTCCAGGTCCTCGAACGCTTGGACTATGTCTTCCACCATGACACGAGCATAGCCATATGGAATGGGGTTGTTGTGATGGAGTGCTCCAGGTGTATAGGGTAAAGCACTGCCGGTAGCTACCTTCATGGAAATATTCCCCACGGGATAATGCAGATCACATTCTTTCATCTCCTTTACATCATCCACGGGGTAGTGAGGCTCCGGTGCACGACTCTCGATCATTTTGGAACTTTTTGTCCGCCATGTTTATTATTCCCTTTATATTCGACGAGAAGCCAGACGGGACCTTCATACTGCTCAGGCATTCAAAAAAAATGACCTTCTCTTCTTTCGTTAGAGCGTAGCTGGCACGACCTTCAAACCATTCCGGATGCCGGTCATCTGGGTCTTTCAAAAGTTGCTGATCCCGCCGTGCTTCCTTTGTATCCTTTGTCTTCCCATACACGCCCAAGAAGCTTAGCAGGTTCACGCAAACATTCTTCGTAACATGCATCATGTCGATTGCAGAGCGGACATCTAGGACTTTCCAATACTGTAGCTCCCAAAATATCGATTTCTTTTTCCACATGGGTACGTGCCCGTCAACTCCCTGCGGAACTGATTGTCCGCCAGGACCCTTTCCAAAGATGACATTCAAATCCTTGACCATATCAAATATCTCAGCTCCAGTACGTTCCGCAGGCTTCGGCCGGTGATCTGCCTTGCCATTGAAATGCTTGCCTTTCTTTCTTACGTTATGATTTCGGGGAAGAAATCGACGATGACCCAGGTACACGTTCTTCCTACAATTATCCAAAAATACACTTTCAGTCTCATGTAAGCAGTGCGTGCATGCTTTGTATCCCTTATTTGACTGTCCCAAAAGGTTACTGAGAGCAGGCCAATCGTTGATGGTTACAAAAAGCAACGCTCGTAGGTTAAATTCCTCTTCTTTGTGCTCATCCCACACAGGTACACCAGGTCTGCCCCACAATTGTAAAAGTTCATCAACTAATGGCCTTAGGTACACATCGATGTCGTTGCCGGGTTGCTTTGGACCTTGGATGAGCACTGACATCATAATGAACTTCCGCTTCATGCACAACCAAGGAGGAAGGTTGTAGATGCATAGAGTCACGGGCCAGGTGCTATGGCTGGAGCTCTGCTCGCAAAAAGGATTCATGCCATCAGTACTTAGACCAAATCTTATGTTCCTTGCGTCAGCTGCAAAATCTTTGAACTCTCTGTCGATCTTTCTCCATTGCGTTCCATCAGCGGGGTGTCTCAACTCCCCGTCGGACTTACGGTCCTCTTTGTGCCATCGCAACAACTTGGCATGCTCTTTGTTCATGAACAGGCGTTTCAGCCGATGTATTATAGGAGCATACCACATCACCTTGGCGGGAACCCTCTTCCTGGGTTTCTCGCCCTCAACATCGTCACCAGGGTCATCGCCTCTGATCTTATAACGCAATGCAGTGCATACAGGGCATTCTTTCAAATCCTCGTATGCACCGCGGTAGTGGACGCAGTCGTTAATGCATGCATGTATCTTCAGAATCTCTAAAGGGCACACAACCTTCTTAGCTTCGTACGTACTGGCGGGCAACTCGTTATTCTTCGGAAACATATTCTTCAACATTTTCAACAAATTTTCAAATGATGAGTCAGCTACACCTTCCCGTGCCTTCCATTTCAGCAAATCCAGTGTGCAGCCCAGCTTTTTCAGACTATTGTCGCATCCTGGGTACAGCGAAATCGTGTGATCCTCTAACATGCGATCCAAATTCTCCCTCTCCTTGTCAGTTTCGCAGCGTCTCCGTGCATCAGCAATGGTCCGACCAAGATCATCAGCGGGCTCATCATGTGCCTCTTGTTCACCTTCACCAAACCCTTCCCCACCTTCAGCATCATCATCCATGAAGGTATCACCGAAAGCGTCATGATAGTTGAAATCGATATCATCCTCTTCTTCATCTTCTTCCATTCTAACCCCTCTTTCTCCATGCTTGGTCCAACAATTATAGCTTGGCATGAAACCGTGCCGAAGCAGGTGCATGTGAACAACTCTTGAGGAGGAGTGACCCTTCTCATTCTTACATTCAGCACATGGTCAGATAATAAAACCTCGCTGCTTGTTCGCATTTGCCACTACAAGGAAATCTTTCAAACCCGTAGTGAACTCGCCGGAGAGTCGGTTACCGTACATCCATTGCCGATTCATCTGCATTATTATTATATAAAGTATATAATTAACCATCATGAATTTGTTAAACTAACTAGCTTGAAATAATACAAATCATGAAAGGGTTCAAGTTGCTAACCGCGACCGCGGAGGTAAAATAAATGAAAACGCTCAAGTGCGGCTCGGACACTTAATATCATGTGTGTTTCATGCTATCGGGCATTTCATCGAACACCTAGTGTGCATAGTAGGAACCAAAAGCATACCCACCACCCCTTGTGAATGTTGTGAGAGCAGAAGTGACACGAAATGTGGCTAAGTGCAGCGAGCTGAGTTCTATATAAAGGGATGGGCCTTTAGTCCCGGTTCACCTGGACAACCGCGGCTAAAGGCCGTGGGGCCAGACAGATGACCTATTAGCCCCGGTTGGTCTGGCCAGCCGGGACTAAAGCCCCTCCCCTCCGATAGCCTTGGACCGAGCGCGCTGGGCCAGACTATTGGTCGCGGGTCTCGTCCCGAACGGCGACTAAAGACCCCTATGGTCGCGGGCCGATTATTTTGGGGGACTAATGGGGGCGTACCGAAGGCCTATTTTCCAATGTTAAGGATATCTCTTATCGTTAACTTATCGGTCAACCCATGATAAGAGATATATCGGCTTATCGGCCCATAAATCGTTTTCATCGGTTGACTATTTATCGGCCATTTTTATTGTAAATCCCAAATTATAGCACTAAAACATCTAAAATATGCTATAAAAATATACCATTTCGGCACTAAAATATCTAAATTATGATATATAGATATATTGTATTAAATCATGCAAAACATTCTATGATGGATGTCATTAATCACATGTTCCTGTGCTGCAAAATTGATATATCGGCTGATTTATCGCCATATCGACCGATAAATCACTTGTAAGACTGATAAAATGGCCTGAATGATAAACTCCGGCGATATTCATTTATCTTATCGGTCACCACCCGATAAGTGATAAATCGGCCGATAAATCGGCATATCGGATGATATTTGGAACAGTGCTATTTTCTACCAGTGTCACAATATTCACAAGGGTGGTGGGTTTGCTTTTTGTTCCTCCTATGCACACAAGGTGTTTGATGAAATGCCCGAGAGCATGAAACACACATGATATGGTGGGTTTTCATTTATTTTACCTCCGCGATCGCGGTTAGCAACTTGAACCTTTCATGATTTGTATTATTTCTAGCTAGTTAGTTTAACAAATGCATGATGGTTAATTAATTATATACTTTATATAATAATAATGCAGATGAATCGGCAATGGATGTACGGTAACCGACTCTCCGGCGAGTTCACTATGGGTTTGAAAGATTTCCTCGTAGTGGCAAATGCGAACAAGCAGGGAGGTTTTATTATCTGTCCATGTGCTGAATGTAAGAATGAGAAGGGTCACTCCTCCTCAAAAGTCGTTCACATGCACCTGCTTCGGCACGGTTTCATGCGAAGCTATAATTGTTGGACCAATCATGGAGAAAAAGGGGTTAGAATGGAAGAAGATGAAGAAGAGGATGATATCGATTTCAACTATCATGACGCTTTCAGTTATACTTTCATGGAGGATGATCCTGAAGGTGGGGAAGGGTTTGGTGAAAGTGAAGAAGAGGCACATGATGAGCCCGCTGATGATCTTGGTCGGACCATTGCTGATGCACGGAGACGCTGCGAAACTGACAAGGAGAGGGAGAATTTGGATCGCA